>OX328130.1:81488583-81736895 GCA_946811695.1 Gonocerus acuteangulatus | reverse complement strand
CTACTCCCTAACCATCCCTAACCATCCCTAACCATCCCTAACCATCCTACCATCCCTAACCAACCTACCATCCCTAACCATCCATACCACCCTAACTCAACCATCCTAACCATCCCTAACCATCCCTAACCATCCCTAACCCATCCCTAACCATCCCTAACCATCCCTAACCACCTAACCATCCCTAACCATCCCTAACCATCCCTAACCAACCCTCCTATCCATCCCTAACCATCCTACCATCCCTAACCATCCCTAACCATCCCTAACCATCCCTAACCATCCCTAACCCATCCCCTAACCATCCTAACCATCCCTAACCATCCCTAACCATCCCTAACCATCCCTAACCATCCCTAACCATCCCTAACCATCCCTAACCATACCCTAAACCATCCCTAACCATCCCTAACCTCCTAACCATCCCTAACCATCCCTAACCATCCCTAACCATCCCTAACCATCCCTAACCATCCCTAACCATCCCTAACCATCCCTAACCATCCCTAACCATCCCTAACCATCCCTAACCATCCTAACCATCCTAACCATCCCTAACCATCCCTAACCATCCCTAACCATCCCTAACCATCCCTAACCATCCCTAACCATCCCTAACCATCCCTAACCATCCCTAACCATCCCTAACCATCCCTAACCATCCCTAACCATCCCTAACCATCTAACTCCCTAACCATCCCTAACCATCCTACATCCTAACCATCCCTAACCATCCTAACCATCCCTAACCATCCTAACCATCCCTAACCATCCCTAACCATCCCTAACCATCCCTAACCATCCTAACTCCCTAACCATCCCTAACCATCCCTAACCATCCCTAACCATCCCTAACATCCAACCCTAACCATCCCTAACCATCCCTAACCATCCCTAACCATCCCCTAACCATCCCTAACCATCCCTAACCATCCCTAACCATCCCTAACCATCCCTAACCATCCCTAACCATCCCTAACCATCCCTAACCATCCCCTAACCATCCCTAACCATCCCTAACCATCCCTAACCATCCCTAACCATCCCTAACCATCCCTAACCATCCCTAACCATCACCTAACCATCCCTAACCATCCCTAACCCATCCCTAACCATCCCCTAACCCATCCCTAACCATCCCTAACCATCCCTAACCATCCCTAAACCATCCCTAACCATCCCTAACCATCCCTAACCATCCCTAACCATCCCTAACCATCCCTAACCATCCCTAACCATCCCTAACCATCCCCTAACCATCCCTAACCATCCCTAACCATCACCCTAACCATCCCTAACCATCCCCTAACCATCCCTAACCATCCCTAACCATCCCTAACCATCCCTAACCATCCCTAACCATCCCCTAAACCATCCCTAACCATCCCTAACCATCCCTAACCATCCCTAACCCATCCCTAACCATCCCCTAACCATCCCTAACCATCCCTAACCATCCCTAACCATCCTAACCATCCCTAACCATCCCTAACCATCCCTAACCATCCCTAACCATCCCCTAACCATCCCTAACCATCCCCTAACCATCCACTAACCATCCCTAACCATCCCTAACCATCCCTAACCATCCCTAACCATCCCTAACCATCCCTAACCATCCCTAACCATCCCTAACCATCCCTAACCATCCCTAACCATCCCTAACCATCCCTAACCATCCCTAACCATCCCTAACCATCCCTAACCATCCCTAACCATCCCTAACCATCCCTAACCATCCCTAACCATCCCTAACCATCCCTAACCATCCTAACCATCCCTAACCATCCCTAACCATCCCTAACCATCCCTAACCATCCCTAACCATCCCTAACCATCCCTAAACCATCCCTAACCATCCCCTAACCATCCCTAACCATCCCTAACCATCCCCCCCCTAACCATCCCTAACCATCCCTAACCATCCTAACCATCCCTAACCATCCCTAACCATCCCTAACCATCCCCTAACCATCCCCTAACCATCCCCTAACCATCCCTAACCATCCCTAACCATCACCTAACCATCCCTAACCATCCCTAACCATCCCTAACCATCCCTAACCATCCCTAACCATCCCTAACACCCATCCCCTAACCATCCCTAACCATCCCTAACCATCCCTAACCATCCCTAACCATCCCTAACCATCCCTAACCATCCCTAACCATCCCTAACCATCCCTAACCATCCTAACCATCCCTAACCATCCCTAACCATCCCTAACCATCCCTAACCATCCCTAACCATCCCTAACCATCCCTAACCATCCCTAACCATCCCTAACCATCCCTAACCATCCCTAACCATCCCTAACCATCCCTAACCATCCCTAACCATCCCTAACCATCCCTAACCATCCCTAACCATCCCTAACCATCCCTAACCATCCCTAACCATCCCTAACCATCCCTAACCATCCCTAACCATCCCTAACCATCCCTAACCATCCCTAACCATCCCTAACCATCCCTAACCATCCCTAACCATCCCTAACCATCCCTAACCATCCCTAACCATCCCTAACCATCCCTAACCATCCCTAACCATCCCTAACCATCCCTAACCATCCCTAACCATCCCTAACCATCCCTAACCATCCCTAACCATCCCTAACCATCCCTAACCATCCCTAACCATCCCTAACCATCCCTAACCATCCCTAACCATCCCTAACCATCCCTAACCATCCCTAACCATCCCTAACCATCCCTAACCATCCCTAACCATCCCTAACCATCCCTAACCATCCCTAACCATCCCTAACCATCCCTAACCATCCCTAACCATCCCTAACCATCCCTAACCATCCCTAACCATCCCTAACCATCCCTAACCATCCCTAACCATCCCTAACCATCCCTAACCATCCCTAACCATCCCTAACCATCCCTAACCATCCCTAACCATCCCTAACCATCCCTAACCATCCCTAACCATCCCTAACCATCCCTAACCATCCCTAACCATCCCTAACCATCCCTAACCATCCCTAACCATCCCTAACCATCCCTAACCATCCCTAACCATCCCTAACCATCCCTAACCATCCCTAACCATCCCTAACCATCCCTAACCATCCCTAACCATCCCTAACCATCCCCTAACCATCCCTAACCATCCCTAACCATCCCCTAACCATCCCTAACCATCCCCTAACCATCCCTAACCATCCCTAACCATCCCTAACCATCCCTAACCATCCCTAACCATCCCCTAACCATCCCCTAACCATCCCCTAACCATTCCCTAACCATCCCCTAACCATTCCCTAACCATCCCCTAACCATTCCCTAACCATCCCTAACCTTTTTTTTTTTTTTTAATTTTTTTTTTTTTAATTGGCACCTGACACAGCGCGTCATTGCCAATGAGGGCTAGGACTGGGTAACCTTTAACCTTTAATGGTTTATTTATTTTCTACACTTTATTCATTTCAAACTCAATTCTTCTTTCCTGCTGCTACAGCTACTACGTATTCTTTGAATGCTTGGAAGGTCTCTTCCGTCTCCACCATACTCCTTAGGTCAAGTCCGTAATCGTAACACCGCCTCATCAGCTTCTCACTGCCACATTCATAGTCTGCATCTTTTTATTACATGCTCTGCATCCTCCGCCTCCTCTCCGCATCTACTTATGGGACTTTGCGTCTTTTTATATTTGTGCAGGTATGCCTTAAAGTCACCATGGCCTGAGAGGTACTGCGTTGTGTTGTAGTCCACCAACAACCGGTCTCTCTCGTGCCTTGCCTTGATTGTGGGGAAGAATTTTTTAGTGATGGACGCCTTGGATGTAGCTCTCCATGCAGCCTCCCATTCATCAATGATCCATTCCCATGCTGCATCTTTTAGTCTTTTCTTAAGATATGGGTCTTCTCCTGGAATATTTTATTTGGCCATTAAGCTATTTGCGTTTATCGGCCGGAGTGCCGATTGCCGCGTCAGCGTCACCCAGCGTTCCCCTAAGAATGTTCTTCGCTGCGGTATCAATACTTCTAGGGTATATACCTTCATTTTCGATTGCGGGTAAGGCAGAGTAGGCTTGGTATTTTCCTTTGATACACTTATATGCTATCCCCCATGGGCCATCTCCAGTCGTATCCTCGACAAATTCTCTCCAGGTCTTCCTCTTAGCACTCTTGACCTTCCATATGTATTTCTTATTTACCGTCTTGTAGAGGGATTTCATGGCCTTCTTCATCTGCGGATGATTGCACCGTTGGTATGCTCTCCTGGCACTGTTCTTGATCCTACGGGCTTTCTCAATTTCTTTATACCACCACGGCTTGGGATTTGCGATGGCTTTCGCTCTTTTAATAGATATGTCGGCTGCATCTGTAATTGCTTTACCCATCGCTTCAGCCTCTCTATCAATATCACTCCGACTAACCGGGAACTCGATTCACCCTATTACGCCAGTTTTTATTCTCTCCAACTCCTTCTTGAATTTCTCCCAGTCAGCATTTCTGGTAATGTAGTTTATGCGTGATATTCTCATTGATTCAAGTGAACTGATCTTAAATCTAATGGTTGCATGGTCACTGCTAGTGTAGAAGTCCACCTTCTATCCCTGAATGAGGCAAATCATATCGGAAGTGCATAGGGTAACGTCTATACTCGAGCTTCCCCTTGGTCCGTCAAAGGTTACCGGCTTAACCTGCCTACCTTCATCCAAAGTTTTCTGGAGGACAGAACTTTCCAAGTACAGGTTGGCAACACGCTCTCCAGTTTTCAAGTCCAAGATACAGGAGTCCCCCTGGGTAGCGTCCTGAGTGTGGACATGTAATGATTGGACAAGCGACCACTGGTGGACCAATGAGAAGCATCCGGGCCAGCCAATAGGAACGAGCGCTTGGCCGAGCACTCCCGACTTTGACCGAGGCACCCCGACCTCGGCCTATGAATAGGGGCGTTCCTGCTGGCCAGAACTCATATAACGATGTTTTGCCCCTCCCTTAACATCTCAGACACCCCCTATAGTTAGTATTAGACACTAAGAAGGCTTAAGATCCCCTTTGTAAATATATCGTCCCTTCTAGTATATATGTGTAGGATAAGGTGTAAAAAGTACCCCCGGCACCAGGACTCAATCCGTTGGGCCTGGTGACCTCTAGCTTAGTTAAATAAAACAAGGAGGGTGAGAAAAAAAAAAAGCCAGAACTCATTCCGATCCGGCGCTCTCTCCAGGACACTTCAGCTCTCTCAAGACCAGACTCCAGCCAGCCATGCATTCAGGACCAAGCAACCGGCGTTCCAGCCATGCACTCAGGATCAAGGACCTAGCTACCTGCTCGAGCTCTATCTCTGGACAAAGCACGAAGCCGCCGTCTCGATGTCCCAGTAGTCAAGCCAGCCTCCAGTCACTACACTCCCGACTCCTACTTCCCCCAACTCAAGTCAATGCCTGGCTTATTTATTTACTTCCTTACCCCTCTCACTCCTGCTTCGAGGAACGGCTACGGCTCAGTACCGAACTCCTTCTCCCCGACTCAGTGGAACAGCTAAGGCCTAGTACCTAGTCGGTATCCCCCAGGTTAAAGGAAGCGCCCTGACCGGGACACAGTACTTACCTGGCTACCTTCTCCCGACACATCCTTCCTACCCTTCCTAGCCTACCTTTAGTAGCGACAACTATCCGCTACAAGTGGTGACCCCTGACAGGAACAGCAACCATGTCCCTGAAACTACAAGCGTTTTCCAGAGATGCGCCAGAATTATGGTTCTTGCAAGCCGAGTGGATCTTCCAGGTCTCCAATATAACGACCTCTTCAAGCAAATTCTCCACGGTGGTAGGGAGCTTGGACCTGGACGTATTCGAACATGTGGCAGATCTCATCAACACCTCATCAGCTGACCCTTACTCGGACCTCAAGAACAGACTTCTCTCCGTATATGCCGACCCACCGGCGGTCAAAATGCAGAAACTGCTTGACTCTGTTCTCGGCGATCAGACCCCCTCACAGCTCTACAGGAGCATGAAATGGCGCGGGGGACAACTAGTGACCACGGAGGCTCTCACATCGCTCTGGCTCAAAGCCCTTCCCCAGAGAATACAAGAACTCCTGGCCGCCTACCCATCGAACGACATCGAGACCCTCACGGCCGCCGCAGACAGAATCGCTGCAATCGCCAACCCTCCATCATGCTCAGCCGTACTCCAGCCCCGGCCGGACCTAGAAAAACAGCTGGATGACCTTAGACAGCAGATGGAATCCCTATCCATCGCCGTTCGATCGATCCATAGATCCAGATCACCACAGTTACTCAGAAAATCGCAGATTTAGAACCCTCCACCATGTCAAACCAGCCCGCTCGCAATCTAGGTCACAATCACGGGACAGACTAAGGCCAGGCAGAGCCCACCGCACCAGGACACCGACGAGCATTAGTACATACTGTTACTATCACAATAGGTTTGGTGAACGGGCAAGAAGATGTGAGAAACCTTGCTCCTATAAATCTTTAAACTAAAAGGGCAGGTGGCACCTGCGACAACCGCTAAAGCCCACATCAATCGTCGCCTCTTCATATTTGACAGAGACTCTGGGACCCAATTTCTCGTCGACACAGGAGCATCATTATCACTCCTACCTAAGTCCAGCTTCCGCCGCGCCCGCAAGGAGTCCCTGTGTTTGACAGCCGCGAATGGTACGCAAATTCCTACGTATGGGACTCTCTCGCTGAATATAAACCTCAACACAAGACGACGTTACCCATGTACCTTCACCATTGCAGACGTCACTAAACCAATCATCGGCGCTGACTTTCTGGGAGCCCACAACCTCCTCGTCGATATCGCCCGGCATAGGCTGATCGATAGCATATCAGGATTAGCGACCCCATGCCTTCGAGATTTCACAAGGCTCTACGAGACTTCCCACTGGTCACGAACCCCACCCGAATGAGAGGACCACCGCCCTCCGTAGTCCAGCACATTATTGAAACACGGGGGAATCCAGTCACAAGCCGAGCAAGACGGCTACCTCCCGGGAAATACGAAAAAGTCAAAAGACATTTCGACAGTTATAGCAGCTCACCTACTTTCCCACGACACCAGACGACAGCTCAGCACTTTACTCAGCATCTCCTATATAAACCAGCTCCTTTCCCCACTCCTGGCAATTGTTACCCGTTACTTATCATGTGATACATCTCTGTACATCTTTTACTATACCAATAAAGTTTTTTTTTGAAGTTACTAAGCGCGAAGTATTTAAGTGGCGCCCGAACTCGGAACCGCTCTGTTGCAAAGTAGAAGCTAGAAGCCCAGCTTTAAGACTGCCGCCGCTTCGAAAAGAAGACTCAGACGAAGAGGACTTCACAACAGAAGTATTTTTATACTTATTGCGGACATCCACCCTTCTTCCAGATACAGCCTTCAGTACTTCAAGAAAACTTGAGGTATAGACATAGTTAAGACACTTTGGCAATTTTAGGACTTAATTTATTGTTGTTTTCTCTCTCTATAAGAACAATTTTTTTTTGATTTTTTTTTTAACTTTTTATCTCATAACTTTAACGCATTTTTTTTTTAAATCAACTTTTAGTTAAGCAAATTACTTTTATTTTTGTGCCAATTTTGTATTTTTTTTTATGTCTACTCTCCAAGACAGACTATTATTACACCGAAATATTGACCCTAACAGCACGATAGAAATGACAGAAACACAACCCACAATGACCTATTGCATGACTAAAGAAGACTACGGACATATCCCTAACTTTGACGGACATCCAGAGGACTTAATATTTTTTACGAACGCTGTACAGGAAACATTCGATACGGTTTGTACTCCAAATAATACCTTTTGCGTTCAAAATCATGCCCGCCTACTTAGTATTGTTAAGTCCAAACTATTAGGACAGGCAAGAGACTGTCTCCTTTCCCATACATTTGTTGCCATACCGAAATTAATTCTTTACTTAAAACAAAGTTTCAAGGACTCACGTACCATCGAACAGCTTTCGACACAAATTTTTAATATGAGACCATTCCCAAAGGAACACCCATTTAAATACATTAATCGAATTTCCAAAATTCGTTCCTTAATTTTAGCTAGGGTCCATATGGAAGACTCCATAAAAGACAAAAATAGTTACATTCGCGTAAAGGATTCTGAAATTAATTATTTCATCAAAAACCAACTCCCACCAGCACTCTGCGACTTTTTGAGCCACTTACGACTCGACACTTTAGACGACCTGCGTAACGCCATACATAACGAGGCTTCACACATCCTCGAGCGGTTATACAGGACTGACAGACCTGAATACCACCACAGGCCTCCTTATAAACCCAATAAACGACATTTCTCACCCCCTGACAGACCCTTTTATCAATCCAATTCCTATCTTCATCGAGACTATTATCCACCTCCTCCCAGAGAACCCTATAGTTACGAACATGTCGATAATCACCACGATTTTCGACCTCCCAGAACGGACATACCTCCTAAACCATCCCATTACGCACATAATACTCCCATACACAACAAACCATGGGACTTACATAGACAAGAACAATATTTTCAAGGACGGTCACCACACCCGAAACACGAATCACAAAACACGGTATCGATGAGAACCGTTCGCTCAAATACACAACCGGTAAACCACATAGACGATGATGACAGACTCACACGTCTAGAGACCCAATTATCTATACTTACAGACAAATTTCAGCATTTTTTAGAACTCGGGGACAAACCACCTGCCCCGAATATACACTAACCCTGACGGAAAACCTCCCACATTTCACAGATAAAAAGGACACAACCTGGCTACTGGACACAGGGTCTACAAAAAACTATATCTCACCACGTTCCTTACCCGAGGGAACTCAAACTAACTCGGAAGACTTTTACGTAAAAACACCAACGGGACGCGAAAAAGGTACGCAGTCGATCGAACTGGACCTGGCTCCATATTTGGGTTTGAACTCTTCTTTTTTTATTAAATTTTTTATATTTCCATTTAGTGAAAAATATGATTTTTTAATAGGCTTCGAAACTATGAAAAAACTACATTGTCAAATACACTGCGATACAGAAGAAATTAACTTCCTTAACGGCAAAGTTATTATAAGAAATAATAAAATAATAACTGCACTTAATGATAATAAGAATGAACTCCCTAACAATAATAATGCAGTAATAACTAACAATTATAACATTATAACGAAAGATAAATTATTTAATACAGATAACATAGGACCCAAAACGAAGGGCCTACCTGTAGATACTGGTAAGATTTCTAATGGGATATCTCTAGTTGGATTAGGAATCCCCGATGACTTTGACATTCATCACACTGGTAACAATACATTTAGAGATATAATACGACATGATCATATCGATGAACTTACAAAAAATAAATTATTTACTTTACTCGGGCTTTACCCTTCTATGATTCAACACGAAGAAGAACCACTTAAAGCAACGGACCTACTCAAACATAAGATCACATTAAAAACCGACAGACCAATATATACCCGGAATTATCGTTATCCCACTAATTTTAAGAATGCTATACAGACTGAAGTTGACAAATTATTAAAACAAAATATTATAAGGAAAAGCAATTCTCCTTATAATTCACCCCTCTGGCTAGTACCAAAAAAATTAGACGATAGTGGCAAGCCCAAAGTTCGCATGGTTGTGGACTATAGGAAACTCAATCGGGAAACCATACCTGACAAGTTCCCTTTGCCCAACATAGAAGACCTCCTCAATAAACTCAAAGGTGCTAAATATTTTTCGGCTATCGATCTTGCCTCCGGCTTCCACCAAATTGAACTCGAGGAAGATTCGATTGAAAAAACAGCTTTCAGTACGGATGACGGTCACTATGAGTTCCTACGTCTCCCGTTTGGTCTCTGTAACGCACCCCCGTCCTTCCAACGAGCCATGAATATGCTGCTCAAAAACCTCCCTAATACCCTTGTCTATATTGACGATATTATAGTTTTTTCGGAAGACTTAGACTCTCACTTACTCCATTTAGAAGCTGTCTTTAAACGACTCACTGAGCATTCTCTCACCATCCAACTGGACAAAACTAAATTCCTACAGACTGAACTACCCTTCTGGGCCACATTGTTTCCGCCAACGGGCTGAAACCAATGCCTGATAAAATTGAGGCCGTACTATACTTCCCCACCCCATCTACAGAAAAACAAATTCGCCAATTTTTAGGACTGACGGGCTATTACAGAACATTCATACGCAATTATGCACATATCGTGAAACCCCTGACTCAGGCTTTACGTACAACGACTCCTACGGATAGTACAGAATTTCACTCGAGCGTCCAACAGTTGAAAGACCTTATCACTAATGCTCCAATTCTACAATTCCCAGACTGGCAGCGACCATTTACCTTAACTACTGATGCGAGTAATGTAGCCTTAGGCGCAGTTTTATCGCAACTTTCCGATGGTCATGATCATCCCATTGCGTTCGGGTCTCGCACACTCTCTGCTACCGAACAGCGTTACTCTGCTATCGAAAAAGAACTCCTAGCGGTTGTATGGGCATGTAACCATTTTAAACCATACCTGTACGGCAAAAGATTTACCCTTCATACTGACCATAAACCACTGATTTGGATTTTTTCTATGAAGAATGCTAATACACGACTCATGCGATGGATCTTTCAGTTAGCAGATTTTGAATTTGACGTACGACATATTGAAGGACGGACAAACTTTGTAGCAGATGCCTTATCCCGGAATCCCACCACACTGGCAGATACGAATCTCAATGCAGTTGAACATGAAATAGACATCGATCCCGAGAGGGAACTTGAAATAGCCCTTGAAGAAGCGCTTCGAACAGACATGCCGCCTGTCAATCATGAATTTATTACTGAATTACTGGATGACAACACTGATCTCGCAACTGTTCATTCACAGGAATCCTCCAATCAACAAATATGGATAATAGATGAGGATAAGCCCATAAATGTTGAAAAATATCAAATTTTCATCCAACGAGGTAACTCACCTACCTATACTCTGCGACCTTTTAACAAATTTCGGTACATACTAGAAACAGCGTACCCATGGAAACAAGACTTAGAGGACAAATTACTCGAACTTCTCAAACCCCATACCACATATGGCCTTTACTGCGAACCAAATGTTGAAATAGTTCGAAATGAATACGAAGGCATATTTGACGCTATTTCCCATATTGTACGGACCCAGTATCCTTCCGTAAAATTAAAGCGGTACAAGTTAAAATGTCTTGACATTGACACGGATGATGAACAACAAAATCGAATCGAATCGTATCATTTAGGGAAAACATACCACAGAGGCGGTCTCGAGACTTATTCAAAACTAAAACGACTGTACTATTTTCCTAGAATGAAAGACAAGATACTAGACTATGTCAACAACTGCGACATCTGCCGACGGACCAAATACGACAGAAGACCCATCAAAACAAAATTTTGTGTAACACCTACACCTGACCGACCCTTTGCGGAACTGATGATGGACACCTTACATTATGAACAAAAATATATTATAACATTGGTAGACACATTTTCTAAACGTCTCTTTGCTCGACTGACAAGTAGTTTAAACTCAACGAAAGTACTCCACATCCTGACAGAGTATCTTGAATTGTACCCTGCTCCTGAAAGGATTAAAATGGACAATGGGAGAGAATTTAAAAATTCCTTAATTGAAAATTTCCTCGAAACTCAAGGTATTGAAGCCTATTACACAACACCCAATCATCCTAACTCCCTCGGCCTTTTAAATAGAGTCCACTCGACCATTATTGAAATGCTACGGAATATTTCTATAGAAGAACCGAAAGAATCCCTCTCACGAAAAATCAAACTTTCAGTAATCGCCTATAATAACTCCCTTAACCATAAACTCAAACTAACGCCTAACGAAATCTCATTTGGCCCTAACCATCTCACGCCTAAATTGGTGGAAGCTAGCATCAAAGAACGCTTAGTCGCCCAATATCATGACAGATTAAAGTTAGTGCAATCCATTATCAAACAAAATATTGACAGGGAAAAACGAGACCGAACAGATAAATTAAATGTAGGGAGAGAAGATCCTGATATTCCTGAGGAAACATATGCACGTGTGCGGACTCGATTAAAATCCGAAAACCCCTATAAGCCAGTGGTTAAACTGCAGGACAATCGCAAACAGATAACTGCACATAAAGACAACATACAACGAGGTAGGAAAAACTACAACACTCAGAAACGGAAAGACGTCACCCAGACTCTTCCTTCTGTTGCAGATGACGCCGGAACTATGGACATTGCCAACCTGTCTCCTACTCATACTGACGCTGACGAACGCATATGACGTGACAGACGTCACCCAGTCACCAGGAATACTACCCATTCGACTTCCTGACTCATATTCCCTTGATAAGTACTACACACTCACGCACTACCTTAACTATACAAACCTCTATGCCGAACTACTCCAAACCGAAAATCTCTTACCAAGATTCAAAGACCTTCCTACTTATGGAGTGACGAAACGCCTATACGTACTTACGAAAAATAAACTTAAGCTTTTATTTAACCTCAATGTGAGCGTACGTAGGAAACGAGGACTGATCAATGGCCTTGGATCCGCTATTAGTTGGCTTACCGGTAATATGGATGCTACTGACAAACAGCACTATGACAAGATCATACAGGAGGTTGAACGTAACTCCTACCATATTGAACATAATATCGAACGACAGGCACAGTCCAATGATCAACTTATCAAATCGCTTCAGCATGACATTGACATACTCAACACGAATAATGACAGATCAATGCAACTACTTAATTCTCTTGACAATGATGAACGACACATACATCTTAACGAACTTTATGCGACACTCAATTATATATATATCCAAATAAGTGAGTTAGAAAATACATTGGAATTCTGTAAAATGGGTACTCCCCATTCCTCTTTGATTAGCCAAATTGACCTATGATCTCTCAATAACATCTCCCTCTTGTCTACATCTATGGAAGTACTTTGGATGACTAGCAAACTACGTTGTGCCACTAAAGACGGGCTGGTGCATTTCTTTTTGTCACTTCCCTTACGTGGCTCTCAATATAACTCGTTCTATCTCCTTCAAATTCCTGCCATTCACAATGATCAGGTCATCACAACTCTAGCACCTTACTCTCACATACTTCGGAACAATACGGACACATTTACTGGTAACTGTACACTTATTATGTCTTACTATTACTGTACAAATCTACAACCTTTAAGGAATTTATGTGTTAATAATCTATTTTTAGGTAACCCAGGAGGATGTGTATCTACCTCCGTTTTTGCTCATTCCTTTATTAAATATATTAGTAGTATAGATTTGTATCTTAGTTTTAAGAATAGAATTGTACATATATCTGACCATTCTAATCCTATATTTTTGCCTCCAACGGCCCTTCTTAAATTATCACATAATGAGACTATTCTAGAATGTCCTCAACCGAAAACTCAAATAATTGATACTTCTATTTTAAATTTAGAACATAATCCATCTCATGTCAAACAATTGAACATAACTTTTGAACATTTGGACTCCTTTAGCTTACGCAATATACAATTAGAACCTCTAGAGATGATCTCTTCTAATCATACTCATCTAATCCTTATTTGTATAATTACCTATCTATTTTTATTCAATATTATTGTTCTTATTGGTAAATATTGTAAGCCAAAGTGTCTGTACTTGTGCAAAACCTCTCGACCAGAAGCAGCGATGCCTTTACAGCCACCACCCCTGCACATCTCCCATAGATGCTGCGATCCTTGGAAGCTGCCTTCATGATCTTCTCAGAGGACTTCGAAACTTCAGCAGGGGGGAGTTATAGCAGCTCACCTACTTTCCCACGACACCAGACGACAGCTCAGCACTTTACTCAGCATCTCCTATATAAACCAGCTCCTTTCCCCACTCCTGGCAATTGTTACCCGTTACTTATCATGTGATACATCTCTGTACATCTTTTACTATACCAATAAAGTTTTTTTTTGAAGTTACTAAGCGCGAAGTATTTAAGTGACGAACTCATCAAGGAAGGCATTTGCAGACCATCTAACAGCCCGTGGTCTAGTCCTCTCCACGTTGTAACTAAACAAGATGGCACCTTACGCCCCTGCGGAGACTCCAGACGCCTCAATCTCATCACGACCCCCGACCGTTATGCAGTCCCCAACATAATGGATTTCACTGCCCAACTTCACGGGGTGTCTATCTTCAGCACCCTCGACGTCGAGAGGGCGTTTTATCATATCAGGGTGAGAGAGGAGGACATTCCTAAAACTGCTGTGATAACGCCTTTTGGATTATATGAATTCCTCCGCATGCCCTTCGGCCTTCGAAACGCCGCCCTAACATGGCAGAGATTCATTGACGAGGTGCTCCGTGGATTGCCGTTTGTGTTTCCTTTTTTGGATGATATAATCATCGCCTCCCGGATGAACACGAGGACCACTTGCGCCAGGTTCTGAACCGACTGCAGGAGTATGGCCTCGCACTAAGACCCGACAAATGTGTATTCGGCCAACCCGTGGTCCAGTTTCTTGGCTTCCGCGTGGACGATGGAGGGATAACGCCACTGCCGTCAAAAGTACAAACGATACTGGAATTTCCGAGGCCAACCAACATTCGACAGCTAAGGCGATTTATGGGGATGGTGAACTTTTACAGGCGTTGCATACCTAACGCCGCTACGGCACAGGCACCTCTCTAACTCTACCAAAAGAAACGACAAGTCACCTATCACTTGGACACCTGAACTAGTCAAAACCTATGAACAATGTAAAGCGGATCTGGCATGTGCATCCACTATTGCGCACCCTTCAGGATCTGGCGAACTATCGCTTGCCTGCGATGCCAGCAACGAGGGAATAGGCGGCGCTCTCCAACAACGAGAGAACAACCAGTGGCGTCCCTTAGGTTTTTTTTCCAGAAAGCTCAACCCAGTACAGAAGAACTATTCAACCTACGATCGGGAGCTTCTGGCAATTTACGAATCAATTCGCCACTTTCGCCCACTACTTGAAGGGCAGCAATTCTCTATAATCACCGACCATAAACCCCTCATCCATGCCTTCAACCAGAAGCCCGAGTCTGCGCCACCACGCCGATCCCGGCAGTTAAATTACATCAGTCAATTTACCACCGATATCAGGTACCTGCCGGGACAGGCGAATATCGTGGCAGATGCACTTTCACAAGCCGGAACTGACGCCATCCAATTACTGGACGAACCAAACAGGCTAGCCAAAGCTCAAGAAGAAGACAATACCACCCCTCATCTCTATAAAGACAAAAGCCTCAAACTACAGTTGTGTGTCGTACCAGGACACGACACCCATCTGTTGTGCGATACCACTACTGGTAAACCTACACCTTACCTACCAGAACTCCTAAGAAGACCTACCTTTGATAGAACCCACAACCTCAGCCACCCTGGGGTCAGAGGTTCGCGAAGACTGCTGGCGGCGCGGTATTTCTGGCCCAATATGAATGCTGACATCGGAAAATGGCCAAGAACCTGCATACCTTGCCAACAAGCGAAAACCCACAGACACACCAAAACTCCAATTGGAAGCTTTCCTCCCGCCGGTCGTTTCAGCCACGTGCATATTGACATTGTGGGACCACTTCCCCCCAGCCAGGGCATGACGTCCATGCTAACAATGATAGACAGAGCAACCAGGTGGCCCGAAGCGGTTCCTATACCCGACATACTGGCGGAGACGGTGGCGGGAGCCTTTTATTCATCGTGGATAACCCGATTTGGTACCCCGGCGATAGTAACATCTGATCAGGGCCGCCAATTCGATAGTGAGCTGTTCCGTCATTTGAGTAAGATCCTCGGGATCCAGCACATACACACGACACCTTACCATCCTCAGGCAAACGGAATGGTGGCTGTTTAGGGTTGCCACCCTAAAGAGATTTCCTTTGATGAGTGCAAGTTGTATACTCTACCGACTGTGGCGAACCACCCCCGGTCAAGTCGGGACAGACGAGGTCCACCCCGCTTTCGCACAGCGTGTAATGTCAAGAAATCCATTTCTCTATACAGAGTGCTCAAAGTATTTTTGTTCCCTTTCACCGGCTTTAATATACCATGGCCGAGTAGTCACCTAGAACCACCGGGCAGCGGAGGAGCAAAGGCATGCAGCTGACCATAAATGAGGAAACAGGGAGAGATGCACCCCTTCTATCCAACAAGGCACCATCAACAGGTACCTATTTAATGTAACTTCATGGATCCCCAGCAGCCCATCTTCATCACCACTTCATCATTATTTCAACTCATCAGTCCCACCACTTTCAAAGTTTCATTAATATACTAACCATCATTTGTTTCTGATTTTGGCAATTTCCCCCCACTCTTCATTTGTACTCAATAAATATAAATTATCATTTCATTATTCATACAGTCCACTTATTTATCCAGCCCCACAAAATATTACTTCCACATCATACCATATAAAAAATGGTGGTGTGGAAATCTTTTTACATGGTCCGACCGAGCCGGATATTTTTCATTATTCTCTAAAGCAGATAATTTATATTTATTTCAAAAAATGCTCCATATGAGCCATTAGCAACAAATAGCTAATATTTTGTCTCAGCACTTCACTTTTTCTATATGCACTTACCTAGCATATCATTGTTCATACAGTTAAATGGCTCAAATAAAATTAATTGTATAACCATTTCATCTGTGTTAATTGTTAATTATTTCTATGATAATGGTTTTCTAAATCTAAAGTGGGCATAAAATCAGTATTCATTAATTATTGTGAGGTGAGCTTCAAATATACTTTAACTTAAGCTATTAGTGTTAAATTCATCTTGAAACGACATTAAATTAATTGTTTATTTCCATTAAGTCAATTTATTTCTATTTTTAACACTATTTCAAGGCTGATTTTTAAATTAAATTGTGCAAAAGTGTAAATAACCTTCACTTGATACCTGCTGAGATGATCTTTTTTCTCTTATTTCAAATCTTAGCTGTTCAATCTTAAATCTTTCACAGCATTTGTTCATTAATTATTCTTTCTGTGAAAAGGTTTAATAAAATCGGTAAATGTCAAGGAGCGTGGTCTCCACGCCGATTCTTTTGAAACTTTGCACTATAACGTATTTTGATGCACTAAACACGAATCCGTTAAAAAAAAAGGTCGCTTTTCACTAGGAAAGAAGTTATGAAACACTAAAGTTCACTGTTATGAAGGTTAGGGAAGACTGCCTTGGACGACTTTTGGGCCATAGAATTCTTTTCATTTCTGCAGTTGGATTGACTAGGGGTTTTGATGTTTTCTTGAGCGAGCGGAGCGAGCGGAAACGCATAGCACGTATGCCCAAAAGCGACAGTTTACGACCAAGTCAGCTACCACAAGGTGAGTCTAAATTTCAATTACACTTCGTCATTAAGGACTATTGCGCATGCGCGTGTTTACAAATTCGCCGTTAACCCGTCTTTTATAACCTCCATAACAGTGAACTTTAGTGTTTCATAACTTCTTTCCTAGTGAAAAGCGACCTTTTTTTTTAACGGATTCGTGTTTAGTGCATCAAAATACGTTATAGTGCAAAGTTTCAAAAGAATCGGCGTGGAGACCACGCTCCTTGACATTTACCATAAAATCATCTGAAACACTTAGTTATTTTATTTATTGATTGAGTACATGCAATTGTTAGGACTCATTTTTTACATTATTATTTCTTAATGTCCTTTAATTCAATTAAATCACAATTTATGCTTCAACTTTCACTATTGATCAACCACTAGTTTTCACTTATTTCTTCACAAATTCTGTAGAACAACTTAGTTTATTCCAGCTTCTTGATCCATATTGTTTACATGGAGGTAACCTCCCTACTGGTCTCCCGCTTGCCGGCTTCCAGCGAGGTAGGCACTCCCGCACTTTCTCAATCAAGAGCTGGTCTTTCTCATGCCTGTGACGTCACCGTGTATTCTTGTGGCGTCTCACAGCGCTAGCTTGTTCTTTTTCATTCAGATTTGTCTTTGTGTTGATCATGTTGCTTTAATTCAATTCTATATGTGTTTGAGCATTATTCAATTATTTCATGTGATTTATCTCATTTTCTATTTTGTATTTTTCTTATTGTTGACATTTATGGGCTGCTGTTTAATTTCTCTTGTATCTTCTCCCCTTTTTTTATCGGTCAGCTTTGTCTTCTCATCTCTTGCCCGGTAGGTTGTTTATTTTGTCATTTTTTTCATCTATCGGATTTATCTATTTCGCTATTTTATTTTCTCTCGTTTATTTTCTTCTCCATTATGCCTGAAACGCGTGGAAATAAGAATCCCACTCGAGATGAAGAACCTACAACACTCCGCATGAAGGAACTTACTGCGAAGGCAACCACCCTTGAGCGCATGCTTACCGACTATGAACTCAACATCAAGCATATTTCTCAAGTTGACGAAGAAAACCTTGTCGGTCGAGCCTTTGTTTATTTTAAGGCCAATTGGCTGCTGCCGAATCTTATTGGTCCAGATTCCAGTCCACTTGGTACGAGAGGACCGAGTTGCAGGTGCTAATTGGAGAATCGGACGGCTTCCCTTCGAACTCATGGAGGGACCGTCATTCTGCCTTGAAGAACGTGGTAATCGAGGACAACACCATTCTTCTTAGCGTTGAAGAAAACCAAGCAGCGCAACAAGGGCCGACAACAGTCCCTCAAACTGGCTCGGCATTTCATTCCACTATAAGCCCTTCTTCGAAATCTCAGCTTCCAAAAATCCCGATTCCCACGATTTCAGGCAACATTCTCAAATGGACACATTTTCGAGACACCTTCGCCTCTGTGGTGCACGATGATCCTGGCTTGTCTAATGTGGAGAAGTTCCACTATTTATTAGGAGCATTGAAGGGAGAAGCCGCTGCTCTCGTATCCCGCTTTCCTGTAGAAGACAACTCTTACGTCCAGGCGTGGGAAAAGGTCCTCAAAACCTATGACAATCCCCGAATTTTGGCCAGTCTTCTGATTCATCGTATAGTGGACTGTGAAATCAAGGCGAACCGGAGTGAAATTCAACGGTACGATGAGTTCCTCACTGATGTCGCAGACAGCATAGATTCATTCCGTTCCTTAAAACTAGACCACCCTGAGGAGTTTCTTCTATCTTCGCTTGCTTTACGTGCCTTGGATGCCGACACTCGAAAGGACTTCGAGATAGACATAAAATCGGCCAAGAATTTTCCAACAGCTGATGATGTCATCAACTTCGTGCGGGAACGCAGGACAGCTTTAATGATGTCGTTCTGTGCATCGACCACATCTTCAGCCAGTAGTAGCTCTACGAAGAAATCTTCCACCAGTCCTCGTTACCCCAGCAGAAGAGCCGCCATATACAATCCTGTCTCTCTTCATGCCAGTTCAGCGATCACAAAATACAACTACAGCAGTGATGATGAACCTTCAGGTGGAGAATTGGGCTCTCATAACCATGTAACGTCTGCTGCTGCAAAACAAACTACTAAATGCCCCTCATGCCAAGAAGCACACAATTTAGCACAGTGCCCAAGGTTCCAAGATCTTCCAAATTCAATTGCTCCTCCAAATTCAGATGCAGACATCGTAAGGGTAAACACCACACCCTCATTCACTCCAAGACCAGGAATGTGGCAGAGGCCAAGGATGAAAATCGCGACCAGACGGAGCCTGAAATCTTCACGGGATTTGGATCGACCCGTCAATCTATTTACCCGAACAATGGTATGGTTATGCTTGGGACCGCCAAAGTCCTCGTGATTAGTGATAATGGAGATTTTCAAATGGCGAGGGCAGTTCTTGACTCAGGAAGCCAGAACACATTTATAACTACATCTCTTGCAAACAAACTTAAGTCGAAGATTATTCCATTCAAGGGCTCCATTACTAGCCTCGGTGATTCTGCTCTCCCAAAATCACAGCTTAGAGGCTCCATCAATTGTGAGATCCAATCTTCTCGAGGCAATGACGAATTCCAGGTAAAACCCATCGTGATTGATCGAATAACGTCTGTACTTCCAGGTCGCAGCATACCTCTGAGCATCGCCAAAAAATTCCGTCACCTACCCCTGGCCGATCACGATTTTAGCTGTCCTGGACCAGTAGATCTTTTGATTGGAGGCGACATCTACCCTCGAGTCATTACAGGGGCTCCTTACCACTCAGAAGTTGAGGATTTGTACTTAACTCCCACAATATTTGGTCTCGTCATATCGGGATCTCTGAACGAGAAATTCTGAAAATCCAAAAAGCTCATATGTTATATATATATATATGTTAAATTCATTGGGATAAGCAAATATTATTTGTTATATTTGTCTAGCAGTCGATACAGGTAGCATTGGATACCGGTAGGACACTCCAGCCATGAAAGTTAGTTCAGTCAGTTAAAAAGAAGATACAGTCACATACAGTTGAGTTCAGTGGAAACGAAGCTCCAGTCTCATACGTGCAGTTCAGTTGAAAAGAAGATACAGTCTCATATGTGCAGTTCAGTTGAATGGAAGATCTAGTCTCATACGTGCAGTTGAGTTGAAAAGAAGGTCCAGTCTCATACAATAGTGCAGTTCAAAAGAAGCTACAGTCAGTCCTAAGGCAGCTCTAGTTCAGTGCACAGCTAGTCTCATATGGTCATCAGTTTTCATGAAGCCTAGGCTCAGTCCGTTAATGGAGATACTGTTGTAAAGAAGATCCTGTCCTATGCAGTTAATACTAAGCTGGCTTTATATCAGGTAATGCTTGTTTATCCATATGCCTGGATGTAGCTTATCCATGAGTTTTTTTTTATTTTTTTTTTTTTTTTATTATTTAAAATTATCTCGGTTCTACTTTACTGGGCTCAAACCCGACCCCTGAGATAAAGAGTTTTTAAAATTAAATATTATACATTTTGTCGACCCAACGTGGTGCAATTCTTTAATTAAAAATATTTTCATTGATTCTTTTTATTTTAAATTATAACATTTTGGCTCCCAACGTAGAGGCGTAATGTAAATAAATTATTAAAAATAATTTTTTTTATTTTAAATTATAACAATATATATATATATATATATATATATATATATATATATATATATATACACACACACAAATATATATATACACACAAATTTGAACCACTGTTATTTTCGGTCTCTTGGGGTTCTGAAACACAAAATTTTCTAGTCGGCACTTCCGGATTGTTTCATGAGATCAACCTTATAAGCGGGGTTCCTTCCTATGAAGGGAGGGAGGAACCGCGCTAAAACCTAAAACTTGGACCCAATACTATGATATCATAACTTTTAAAGGCAAACTGTTTTTGGGAGTGGCCTGGATCTTGGCCATTTTTTGAATGTTAGTTTTTTTATTTAAAGGAAAATAAAGGGGGATTTTATTTAAAGAAAAATATATTCAATGAAAAATGAAATAATTTTATTATTTAGATTACGAATATCAACATTAATACAACACTTAATAAAAATAAAATATCATTCTAAATCTCTAAATAGGATATTTTACAATATATAAACAAATAGTATTTCTAGTTAGGAGTTGTTCAAACTCATTTTCGCTGCTTCTTGTCGAATCACAGAGATAAGCTCCATGTTGATGAGGAAGACAAATCTTAGACCAGCAATCTGAAAAAAGTTATTAAATTTTGATAAGTAAAGAACATTTTTAGGAGTTCTAATAAAGCTTAATTAATTAAAATGTACAGAAAGTATAAAATTTGTATTTTAAAATTACCTCAACAACAGAATTGTCATTGAGCCGGTACTTGTTACCAGTTAAAATAGGTCGTCCGTCGATATAAATTGCTCTTTTCCCTTCATTCATAATGAAGAAATCTCCATTGTTCCGGAGCCTTATAGTGCCTTGCTGTCTTGACACTTTGGATGCAGGACCTTCGAGTTGTAGGTCAACATCGACACTCAAATCTTTTGTAGTCCTCCCGATAGTAATCTAAAAAAAAAAAATTTATACAATGAAAAATACATTAACATTGTTGTAAGGAAAATGGAAAGAAACAAAAGAAAAAAGTAGAAAACATATCTGACAACTATCTTTTATTGAACTGAAAGAATTTGATAGAATTTTATTATTCAATATTTACTTAAAAATGGTTCTAGTTAAGAGTCAAAACTATGACACTTTAAAATCATAAGGAGAGGCGACGAGTGTGGGATAACTATTTTTAAGAAAGTTATTATGGTGAATCTAGGATGAAACAATACGAAGCATGCCTAAGGGTTCCTTAAAATGGGCCCTTGAACCTAAAAAAATACTTCATATTTAAAGTCTCCATGTTTCAATAACCATTTTCTCTGTTGTTCATTTAAAGATTGTTCTTCCTCATTGGAGCACCGTTTCTCACACAGTCTGATTTCTCTTGGGCGTCGGCTACTCATTTCCTTTCTAATATTTTGCCATACTTCTAAATGGCTTCATGAGCTAATGCAGCTATTGAGTAGCCCATGAAATTTAACGAGACCAATATTTTAATATTACATTTATTACTTACTATTAAAAATAATATCGGCCCCATAACAGACCAGAAAGGTAGATACTGCATAGGTATCTGATTCTTGACTGTACGGCACACTAGGCAGATAGTGTGGTTCATTTAATGCTTATCATGCACATATTAATGCATTAGTTGTAATGTGTAATTATTTGATAAACATTAAGAATGCTTTGATGTTTTATCATTTTTCATCTGGTACCTAGAATTTTTTAAAGAGGGATAATCAAAAGAGTAGTAGAGGCGTCTAATTCATGATAGCACTGCTCAAAAAATAATTTTTATTAAATCTCTACAGGAAAAACTTAAGAGCAGAATTTATAAAAATTGTTTGTTTTTGATAATAAATTACCTGTCTAGACCTCATCAGGTAGCGAACTAAACGACCCTTGAGGACTGCCAGGGTTTGATTATCGAAATCCTGAGGAGCTATTCCCGAAACAGCGTCTACAAGGACTTGCCATCGGCTCACTTCGGCTTCTAATGTCCTGATTTCTTTTTTCTCTCGCCTGAAAAACAATATTTCAATGTAGGTTTCATGTAAAAACAATACCTTTAAGAGGTTGTCAACAAAAATAATGGTAGTTAAGAAGCCATTGGAATAAAATCAATATGAAAAATAATTTCTTTGCCATGTGATAAGTGAAAAAGAAAATTCCATCCTATTTGTAATAAATAGGATGGAAAGAAGGAATAATGTCGTGATTGAAGGAGAAACCACGAACAGATTGTATTCAGCTTCAGATATTTACAAAGGATTCAATTCTACTTGGTATTAGAATACACAAGTTGTTTATGTGAGAGTATAATTATTCTAAATTACTTGCAATAAATAGCTGGATTTTAGGGAAAACACCAATTTGAGGAGAATGGAAATCAAAGGTCATTAGTCATCGTTTATCTTCTATTTACATTCATTGCATCCATCTACATTCTATCTAGACATACATCTCTATGATTAAATTTATTTATTCTATCTTTTCTCTTTATCCTTTAGATACATTGGAAATTTTCAAACAAACGTTAAACAAAAAATATATAATAATTAAATGATTGAGATTAATATAAATTAAAGGAATGATGGTAGAATAAATTAAAATAACACCACACTATTAATATATAATATCAATTATAATGAATTAAACACATATATATATCTAGGCGCACGGTAGTGCGCCAGGCCAAGTTCCGGCCTAAGCATACTGTGTGTATATTACAGGCGGTCTTAGAGCCGATTTTTACCCTCTCATAACTTTCAACCAGGTAAAGATAAAGTTATGAAATTTTACACAGGTATTATACTACTAGATTTGAGTAAAACTAGAAATTTTCATAATTCTACATCGAATAGTTTCTGAGATATAAGCGATCGAAAATCGGGATTTATAGGACTCACTCACTCACTCACTGACTCATCAAAATTATTAGGCACTTCCCATGATGCTAGAGACTTGAAATTTTGCATGAAGATAGATATGAAGACGTTATTAAAGGAAAAAATCGAAAACTCCTGAAAAGTTGTGTTTGACTCCGCTTCCGGGGCGGGGGCGTGCCAGTTTTGTACTTAATTCGGAAACCCATCATTCCGTCTGAAACCCATGATGTGGGGTATCAAATGAATTGTCTCGGTATGAAGAACCTATATTTGATGTTTTAAGAAACAATTAGACGCATATAGGCTCCGTAAAAATCTTATACCAGCTGTCAATCTGTATGTTTGTTCCTCTTACAAATCCGTACCGTTTGATCGATTTTGAACAAACTTGGGACACAGATGGGTCTTGATACGGGGAGAATCATAGGCTAGGTTAAATTGTCTATCAGCTGTCTGTCTGTCTGTTTGTTCCTTATACAAATACACACCGTTTGACCGATTTTGACAAAATTTGACACACATGTCGGTCTTTATCCGGGTAGTGTCATAGGCTAGTCAAAATCGTCTATCAGCTGTCTGTCTGTCTGTCTGTTCCTTATACAAATACACACCGTTTGACCGATTTTGACAAAATTTGACACACATGTCGGTCTTTATCCGGGTAGTGTCATAGGCTAGTCAAAATCATCTATCAGCTGTCTGTCTGCATGTTTGTTCCTTACACAAATTCACTCCGTTTGACCGATTTTGACCAAACTTGGCACACAGGGAGGCCTTGGTCCGGGGAATGCACTAGGCTAGGTAAAAAAGGTCTTTCAGCTGTCTGTCAGTATGTTTGTTCCTTATACAAATTCACACCGTTTGACCTATTTTGACCAAACTTGGCACGCAGGTAGGTCTTGATACGGGAGTGTCATATTACTTATGACGTTTTGTACTTTTTGTTCCATCGGAAAGCCATCATTCCTTCTGAAACCCATCATGTGGGGTATCAAATGAATCGTCTTGGTAAGGAGAACCTATATTTGATGTTTTAAGAAACATTTCGACACATCTTAACAACAACAGTTGTGACTTCTTTCTTAAATGTAGTAAATAAAGTCGTAGGGGTTCACTGCGAATATACTTCAAAGCAGATACTAAATTTTTCAAAGTCGAGCCATCTAAATTACAAAGTTTAGGATCACAAACCCAAAATGTATCGTCGTTGTTCTTATATTTTTCTTGAAGGCCTTCTGCACTTTCCCTATTGTGATCTTTATCCTCGGGATAAGGTTCCTGTGTTTTACAGTGCAATAGTTTAGTTAAGAGAGCAATCAATTTGTCCTCTAGAGTAATGTCATCTGGAAGAGCTTCTAACTTTTCTAGTCTAGTGATTAGATGTATGTAGGTTGATTATTGGTATCAAATATCAAGCAGTAAGGAGAACCTTATGCAGAATCCAAAGTCCCTGGTTTTATATGAAGTACAAAAGCCAGTAGGTATGCGGCAACTAAATTCTATTTAATACTTAGAAAAAAGTAATGAGATCCCCAAAAAAACATAAATGTGAAATAGAGGCCAAGTTCCTGCCCCCACAAAGAAACACTCCCTTCCTCAAAAATATCCCCTCCTGAAACCCCCCAAAAACGCCTTACCATTCTACACTCCAAAAAGTAGTATGAGTTGGTGTATTAATTCAACCAAACATATTTGCCAATACAAGAGATGATACAAGAAAGAAATGTCCAAGTTCATTACTTGGAAGATCTCATAGTTACTTACTAAGAACAGTAAAGACACTTCAACTGACCTTTAAAAACAACAATAAAAATACTTATATCCAGTTACTAAAATATCACTTTCCTCAACCAGGTATATTCTTAAACTTGGCAATGTTTTATTTGTACCGAAATTATCTTTAGAGAGAAAACTAAACATTGCCAAGTTTAAGAATATACCTGGTTGAGGAAAGTGATATTTTAGTAACTGGATATAAGTATTTTTATTGTTGTTTTTAAAGGTCAGTTGAAGTGTCTTTACTGTTCTTAGTAAGTAACTATGAGGTCTTCCAAGTAATGAACTTGGACATTTCTTTCTTGTATCATCTCTTGTATTGGCAAATATGTTTGGTTGAAATAATACACCAACTCATACTACTTTTTGGAGTGTAGAATGGTAAGGCATTTTTGGGGGGTTTCAAGAGGGGATATTTTTGAGAAAGGGGGTGTTTCTTTGTGGGGGCAGGAACTTGGCCTCTATTTCACATTTATGTTTTTTTGGGGATACATATATACTGTAACGTATAGTATATGGGTGCTATCGATTTATTCAAGTTAAACAATTTATTAACATCAATAAAAGAAATAAAACATAAATAAATAAAGTTCGATTCCATTCCCATGCACTTATAGGCTCAAATATTCCCAATATTAGTGAGTTATAATAATATAGTTGTCTTATTGGGACAAACAACTATACAAGAGCCATAACTTAGCGTCTATTTATCGTAGAAACTTGAATTAAATTGTAAAATGACCAGTAATAAGGATACAATTTAATGCCGGCTGTGACCCACGGGCGGCGAAAGAGGTCAGACCCAGGAGTCGGGAAGGGATTAGTAGCTTTACCTGCCTCCCCACCGAAAGAAGGGCATTTTAATATAGCATTCAAATGGATTCCCTCTGGAAGCTAGAACAGGTAATACTTGTGTGACTAACATAGATAGAACAATTTTTCTAAGTTCCCAAGACATATTTGTGTGGAATAATTAACCATTTATTTTTAATTTTATAATGCCCGGTACTGCAATCCATTCCAAATTAGCTTGAGGTAAACGGACCCATGATAATAGGAAATTTCCTCCCTGAGAATAAATATCATTTCAAACATAATAACTTATAAAATATTATTTATACTTGCGTAATGATCATCTATATTTACTTTCAATTACTTTCAAGGTAGGGATTGTCGGGGTTCGGTCACTGCTACTTAATAAAACTACATTTTATCGTAAAAATGGTTTTATTGTGCCGACGTTTTGGCTTGAACTTCAAGCCTTCATCAGGGTTTGAAAAAAACAAGTAGGACGGATGTAATACTGAAGTGTATATATATATATATATATATATATATATATATATATAATATATATATATATATATTATATATATATATACCTACATACATACATACACATACATATATACATACATACATACATATATGGAAAAAGACAAAAACATAATATATAGAAGAACAATGTGCTCTAGAAGTGCTTAGATTATTAGGAGAACAGATATAAGAATAACAGATTACATTAGAATAGATTTAAAAATAACAAGATAGGCTTACTGATGGGAATATTGAGAACTATACCTCACAGATGCGGGATCATTTCTGACAGTTAATACAGGGAAACTTAGGGAGAAAGGAGTTGGTGAGGGGGGGGGGGGGGTTCTGGACCACCCAATGGACAGAGAACATAGAAGATGAAAGAAAGAGCGGCGGAAGCGGCGTCGTACAGTAAGGTGTCATAAAGTCATAAAATGTTGTGTTAATGGAAAGGGAGGCAGGTATAAAGGGCTATATTGCAGGCGGTATAGGGAATTAGGATGGAGTTTTTAATAAATGGTAGATATTGGAGTAGGTAGAGGAGATGACTTCTTTATCAATTTTGTCATTAACTGGGTTATTGTCTAGGTGGATAAAAATTGATTCGGAAAGGAGGCGTTTGTCTTTGTTGGATTCAGTGGAAAGGATGGAGTATTGGTAAAAAACAAAGTCATGTCCGTCTGTGATGGCATGTCTAGTTAAAGCTGTCTTTATGTCTTTATTCCGTACATCGTTTTTGTGGTTGTTGATACGTTTTCTTACTGGGTTTTTAGTCAGGCCAATGTATGCACTATTGCAGTTGGGTGTGATGCAGGGGATTCTGTAGACTACATTGGTCCTGTCTTTTTGTGGGATAGGGTCTTTTAGAGTCGTATATAAGTTTTTTAGTTTGTTCTGTGTCGATAGTCCTAGTTTTAGAGTGGGGAATGTATCGCGTAGGGATTTTTGGATTTTTCCGGTGAGGTTTGGGATATATGGGAGGCCTCTGAATTGAGGGACAATATTGTCTTCGGTAGTGGGGATGGGTTTAGGGTTATTAAAAGAATTTATGAGACGGGTGATAATGTTGGTAGGAAATCCATTGGCTGTAAGAAGAGGAGTCGGGATTTGTTGGCAGGGTGAAATTTGGTGTCAGATAGGGAGAGGGCTCGATTTATTAGGTTGCTGGCAGTATTGAGGATTTTGTGTTTGGGGTGTGAGGAAAGGTAATGGAGGAGTCGTCCAGAGTAAGTGGGTTTGGTATACCAATCAGTGGATATAAAGCCGTCTGTATTTCTTATGAGGAGTATGTCAAGGAAAGGAAGGGAGTTATCTGATTCGGTCTTGATAGTGAACATTAACCGGGGGTGGTAGGAATTAAAAGCGGCTAGTATTTCTGAAATACTATAACACAACATTTTATGACACCTTACTGTACGACGCCGCTTCCGCCGCTCTTTCTTTCATCTTCTATGTTCTCTGTCCATTGGGTGGTCCAGAACCCCCCCCCCCCCTCTCACCAACTCCTTTCTCCCTGTATTAACTGTCAGAAATGATCCCGCATCTGTGAGGTATAGTTCTCAATATTCCCATCAGTAAGCCTATCTTGTTATTTTTAAATCTATTCTAATGTAATGTGTTATTCTTATATCTGTTCTCCTAATAATCTAAGCACTTCTAGAGCACATTGTTCTTCTATATATTATGTTTTAGTATATTATGTTTTTGTCTTTTTCCATATGTGTATGTGTATGTGTGTATGTAGGCATATATATATATATATATATATATATATATATATATATATATATATATATATATATATATGTGTGTATATGTATACTTCAGTATTACATCCGTCCTACTTGTTTTTTACAGCCCTGATGAAGGCTTGAAGTTCAAGCCGAAACGTCAGCACAATAAAACCATTTTTACGATAAAATGTAGTTTTATTAAGTAGCAGTGACCGAACCCCGACAATCCCTACCTTGCATCATCTACGGTCAACGATCTCCTCTCAATATATTTACTTTCATTACAATACATACAGGGTGTACAATCTTGTAAGTATATTTATCTTAGCATCATAATTTCCCTCAAAAATCAATCCATTTCATTTTGTTGAAGTGTAAAAACCAATTTTCTTTGTGCCCAAGCTATTATTTGATGCTACCATTGTAATATAAAATCCAAATTTGGGGGAAGCCCTTCTTTTTTGTTTTCAGTTGAATAAAAGCACAGCTGATGGACATTGATTCCAGCGTGAAGCGTATGCGGAAAATGATCCATCAATATAAACATTTGAATACTGATCCCAGGCTTTTAAAAGTGGCGATTTTGACATAATTGACAGGTATGCACTAGCTGAAAAGTGGAAACGGAAAGGGGCCGTACATAACGTGTTAAGTCTTCATCAGACCTCCCCTCCGATAAGCACAATCCATTGGGCTCATCAAGATGAGTGAGACGACCCTCAAAAAGAGTCGACCCCTCCCGCCCTGGAGTCGAGTGCTATGAGTCTGCTAAGTTAAGAACCTCACCAACGTCCTGGACACTCAACTGCAGTGCTTCCAACCATATGGTCGATACAAATACAAAGTATCGAATGTGAAAAAACACATTTTTCATTTCAAATCTTTACTGATTGCTGTTGGACTGATGGATGGCAAACTTTCGAATTTAAGTTCACACAGTGAAAGGGGGATGTTACCACTGTCAAAAGGTCGAATCTGCCTACTATTTGACTGCCCAAAAGCAAAGTAATAAATAAAAGTATTTTCACTCTTGAAAGTGGTGATTTTCACATTCGTTAGTTTGCATTTGTATCGACGATATGATCACTATGCTGCAACAGGCGACCCACAACATCTCCCCTGCAACCTACACCACCCTTAGTAACATTGTTGAGACACGTAGTGCCAAGCACTCTGGCCCCCCAGCTCCAGGAATGATCACCAGCCTGGAAGTTAAAAATCACCTACGGTTTCCTTCCAAAGAAGAAACAGTGACGAACTTACCTGAACTCCCAAGGAGGGCAAGTCCTGTGCCTGTGGCATAAACGCTCGCTATTTTGGCGTACCGGTGGACAAGGCCCGACAAAAGCCAGATCCCAGGTTCACGAGCATTCCCAGCCAGCACACGGGATAGACTCCGCAGGGATACCCCGAACAACGACGAGTCTGCCTCGGATCCTGGGGGTCACCCTTCCTACCGAGGTAGGATTGGGCCCCAGTCTTCTCTGCTTGCCACAACTGACGGCAAATTTATTCCAAAAGGTAAGAAGGCGATGAGAGGGCCATGTATTCTCTAGTTGGACTCTCTAGAGACAGACCCTGCTCAAAGTACACTCCTCTCAATACAGACACCAAGATGTCGGCGGTCAGGTCACCGCTTTTCGAGCGCCTGTCTCATTTTGTTTTTACTCGTCTACTTCAGAATTAAGGTATTTTTTTTTTTTTCTCATTCCCCTATAATTTTTCAATTTCATAGAATATTTATATTGAAAGGAAAAAATTGGAACATCAAACACTGGCCAAAGTCAGCAATAACTTTGAGGTACGCGATAGGAATTATAGGCCAACAACAACTCCTGAAATATCAGCATTATTTGCTGCTCTATTTTTGATTGCGGTGAAAAGAGGAAACCGTTCAAATTTTGCAGAATATTTCAATAGAAATAGAAATGGTTTGACGATTTTGTGAGGCGTAATTAATCTAGCAGGATGTTATTATTTTTAATATTTTAAGAGTAAATTAATTGATGTTTTAGTAGATATCAAGATATCTTTAATAAGTCTCTACTTAATTTTATATGCAGTTTTTGGCTTGAGTATTTGAATTATTGCATCTAATAATATGCAATTTCAAAAAGACTCTCCTGAAATTGAATTTAATCAAATAAATAAAGTGGATTTTTTTATTATTTTTGGTGAGAGTCAAAGACACTATTATTATTTATTTTTTTTATTTTACTGTGCATCGACAAATCTAGCCACTAGACCACGGGAGACCCCGACACTATTATTGAAAAGCATAACAAGTTTAATGAAAATTACAAGGAATTCAATGGTGAAACAAATTGAAGAATAATTTTTTTTAATTGTTTAAATGAGGAAATGACAAAATTAGTCAAACTATATCATAAAAAAGTCATATATCCAGGCATAAAAAGATCTTTAAAGCAAGGTTTTGTATCCCAATGTACAAACATTTTTTTTTTTTTTTAAACTAGCCAATTACATAATATTTCCCAGAAATCCATTAAGGAATATAACCAATTATACCTAGAAAAAAAAACTGACATTATTTTTATTGATTAATTGCAACTATTTATTAAAGCAAAAATATTCAAATATATTTTTGTAATCGTAGGCCATTTTATAAAATAAGTAAATCTTTATGAAAAGTTGGAGCGCATACTTTAATGTTTGAAAAACACAAGCACCCATTAGTGGATCTAAAGGTAGACCTCGTTGCGCGATTTGTCTAGAGACAGGCTGAGACGGTCTAGGCTTGAGACATAGACTTGGTCTATAGACACAGTTCTTGGTCTCGTCTCGCGTCCACACTGTGATGTGAATATTTCAGTCTCGTCTTCCCAGTCTCAACCATGGAGGCCATTGTTTTGTGTGGATTGAGTGCGTGTTTAGCAATAATTATTTCATTCTTTCCTCCATCATGAAAGTCTGTGTTCCGGCTACCCTCTGACTCGTTTGCTGGAAGCAGGAATAGCAAGTCCTCGTATGAAAACCACGTGGATATTTGGGACCACTCGTCGGAGTAATTTTTTTTTCGCTCCTGGTTAAAAGAAGTTTTTAAATTACGTATTTTTTACTACATCCTCTACTGATAAATTATGCTTTGCGGCCAGCGATTCCAGATTCTTTTATTTTTTTATTATATTTTTTATAAGTATATATATATTTTTTTCTCTTGTTTTATACGTATTATATATATATATATATATATATATATATATATATATATATATATAATATATATATATATATTATATATATACATATATTATATATATATATACATTTTACATATATATATATATATATATATATATATATATATATATATATATATATATATATATATATATATATATATATATATATATATATATATATATATATATATATATATATACATATGTATATATATATATTATATATATATATATATATATATATATGTAAAATGTATATATATATATAATATATATATATATATATATATATATATATATATATATATATATATATATATACATTTTTTAATATTTTATATATCGATTTTTTTTTTAACTAATACAACTGAACTGTATCTATTAAAACTAATACTAATGTAGCAATATGCAGTTTATTTTAATTTTATACCACTCAGTAGGAATTTCTCTTGAATTCATGTGTCTATTTATTCTGAAACGTAACCTAACTCACTTCAATCTAATGATAAAATATACCTATTTTAATTTAATGAAATGCCGTTCTTATCTTAATTTAATACAAAACAATAAAATAATTATATATGTATGTTATAGAATTTCAGATAACCTTTTTCTTAACAACATAACGTACTCCTAAATTAATAAACGTATGTTTTACTAAAATCAGAAACATCCTATATTTACCTTTTCAATACAATTTTTATTAGATTATATATATTTTAATTAAGTTTTCATTTCATTATTATTAGAATTAGTAATTTTAATATGAAATTCTTTAGATATCTATTATTTTTGTGTTCTATAAAGTGTAAAATAAAAAAAATAAAAAAATTATGTTATTATGCTAAAGTAATTGTAGCAGTACTTTAGCATAATAACATAATTTTTTCTCTAAACTTAACCCCACTTAAAATATTACTCCTTTAGAGGATAAAAACAAATAAATAAAACTTTCTTATTAAATTAAATTTAATTAATTCTTAATTAAAGTTCTTCAATCTGAAATTATTAAATTTTATAAAAATTCATTTTTATTATTCATATGTGCCATATAAGCTCATATTTGTGCATATATAACAAATATCTTCGTGTATATGTCATACTATTTATATTTCTAAAGTATTGTACTGTAAATCTGTGAATAATGTATAGAAAAATAATTATTAAATATCGACCTGCTACTGTCTACAATGGAACACAGCGCTGATGTATCTGCTAATCGCTTAAGTCAGCATTAGCAGTCATTAAATAAATTAAGAAAATTAGAGCTTATCTTCATAGTTACGGAGCTCTCTAATAAATAAATAAAAATGCAGCAATTTTATTACTAATACTATTTATTTATTTAAATTATAACGTCCATTTATTATTAACTACGAATTTTAGGACGGGTTATCTATAGGTTACCACCATTTTCTAGCCAGGATAGGGCTGATGCCTTTTCTTTTTTTCGAAAGAAAAGCCACCACCCCTAGTGGGAATCGAACCCACGACCTTTGGCACGGAGTGTTAAGTGCTCACGCCTTAACCCTCACGGCCATCGGGTCTCCAAATTACTAATACTAAACTACATAAGAAAATGTATACTAATACCAATACCAATACTAAACTAAACTATGTATATACACATACACATATACATACATACATATATTTATTTATTTATTATTAAATCATTATTACAAATTTTATATCATAAGATATAAAATGGGGAGGGGGGGACTGGGACAATTAAAATAAGATGAAAGACTGCGACATGTCTAGTCACAAGGCGCCGATGACGTCCAAATGTTCCGCAACATGTCTAAAGTCTCCCATTCCACTCAGGAGACCTTAGACCTGAGATTTTTGGTCTCGCAACAAGCCCATAGACAGGGTCTCGTCTATAGACATGTCTACGTAGAAAACCTGAGACACGTCTCGAGACCAAAATCGCGCAACATGTCTACCAGTGTGGACTAGGGCAAGCGTAAGGATTTAACATTTTCACATAATCTCATCACCATTAACAACAAGACCTTCTTTTGATGTTATTAGTCAGATATTTTATATGAATTTCTAGGCCAGTATTAATTTGGCATGCTTGATTTGGCAGTTTCACAGCTTAAGAAGGAGGTAACAGTTATTACTAAAAATAAGTTGATTAAGGTTGAAAAAAGATAAAAATCTCGAACCTGTCGGCAAGGAATAATTCTTCATCTAGTGGTTCATCTTTAACTCCTTGTAGATCGACATCATTCATGCTTTCTTCAAGTTCAGAAAATGGAACGTGGATTTTTTCTCCATGAGTACCAGGGACTGGAAAATAAATCAAACAATAAAGAACGTTTTATTTCTTCAAAAATATTACTATAACTTAATATTACTATAATATGCTTATTGCCTATTTATATAATAAAGGAAAACCGAGGGAGGGGGGAGGTACAGAACATTTTCTATACATCCATCTACTATTATATTTCCAATCATCCTCAAGGGAAGAAATTACCAAATGAACTTCAGTCCACTTTTGCCTTGAGCAAATTCTCACCCAAAATTATCTTTATCCAATTAGCCATTAGAATATATATATATATATATATATATATATATATATATATATATATATATATATATTGTAATGATATTTTACATTACATATTTAAAAGTTTTAAAATTAACACAGAAAATTCTGAAAATCCAAAAAGCTCATATGTTATATATATATGTTAAATTCATTGGGATAAGCAAATATTATTTGTTATATTTGACTAGCAGTCGATACAGGTAGCATTGGATACCGGTAGGACACTCCAGCCATGAAAGTTAGTTCAGTCAGTTAAAAAGAAGGTACAGTCACATACAGTTGAGTTCAGTGGAAACGAAGCTCCAGTCTCATACGTGCAGTTCAGTTGAAAAGAAGATACAGTCTCATATGTGCACTTCAGTTGAATGGAAGATCTAGTCTTATACGTGCAGTTCAGTTGAAAAGAAGCTCCAGTCTCATATGGTAGTGCAGTTGAAAAGAAGCTACAGTCAGTCCTAAGGCAGCTCTAGTTCAGTGCACAGCTAGTCTCATATGGTCGTCAGTTTTCATGAAGCCTAGGCTCAGTCCGTTAATGGAGATACTGTTGTAAAGAAGATCCTGTCCTATGCAGTTAATACTAAGCTGCAGTTTATCCATATGCCTGGATGTAGCTTATCCATGAGTTTTTTTATTTATTTTTTTATTTTTATTATTTAAAATTATCTCTGTTCTACTTTACTGGACTCGAACCCGACCCCTGAGATAAAGAGTTTTTCAAATTAAATATTATACATTTTGTCGACCCAACGTGGCACATTTCTTTAATTAAAAATATTTTCATTGATTCTTTTTATTTTAAATTATAACATTTTGGCTCCCAACGTAGAGGCGTAACGTAAATAAATTATTAAAAATAAAATTTTATAATTATATTATAACAATATATATATATATATATATATATATATATATATATATATATATATATATATATATATATATTAATTGTGCCCGCGACTTTGTCCGTGTAGGATTTTGAACCAATTTACATTATTTTTAAAACATATTTTTCCATTAATATGTCCACAACGAACGAATTCCGAGTTTCATTGCAAAACAACAAGAATTGCAGCCGGTACGGGTGAACTTCTTTGGCTCCGAAAGTAAATCCCCCTCGAGATAGACTGGTTAATGAACAATTCAATTGTTGGCTAGGGGAATACTATAAACCAAGTTTCGTGATGAAAAAAAAAAACAGAAATTCTGGTGTACCATGTTAACGATAGTTTATCAAATGTTCGATGTGATTCTTTAAATTAGCATAACTTTTTTATTTATGAACCAATTGACATGAAACAAATACTAAATGTTAAATGAATCTTACCACAATATATTAGTGAAAACCGCAACAGAATCGGATAAGCCATTTTCAAAGTAATTATTCGCCCATCGTTTCTACTAAGTAGGATGGATGGAAATTTGAAGACATTTTTAAAAAATGCTGTCATGAGTTAGCTGAATAACTAGATTCCTTCGAAAGTGGTAATAGCTCTATTAAAATATCCAAAAAATAAAAACTTGATTCTAATTTTCTCTGTCTTGTTTTAGTGACAAATCCATTCTACTCCTAAAAGCAATTAATAAGACAAGAACCAAAAAACCAAGGAAAGCAGATAAAAAACACGTTAAAAAGAACAAAATCAACACTTGTGACATGAAAGTTTTTTTCTTCATTGATTTCTTTGTTGTTTATTCATATAAATTCTGTATTTGAATACATCTGGTCATATGATGGTTCTGTGCTCAAGGCTTTTCAATTTCATCCTCGATTAACAACAGAAGGACGCTCAGATGATGTTAAAAGGGGCCTACCCAAGCTCCCTTCTGCTCCTACTAGTGGCTGGAATCAAGAGAGATCGGTGAGCCACAGACATTGACGCACTTGAAGGAAGAGAAAGCCATTGCTAACACTTCACTAGGTCACTGCAGGAGATCTCTAGGCCACTGCTTCATAAAATTAGCCAACCGGTACAATACAGCTATAACTGTATAAGGCACCCAGAAATTACATGCCTTCATGCTTTTCAAATGTGGAACCAAAGTAAATGTGCAATTACTTTCTTGTGCAGTTGTTTCGAGAATATTTCCTGCTGTAAAGGATATACAGCAGATACTAGTAGGTATGTAACATCAATCTATGATGACAATTGGTGGTTGAGTTATGTTCTGGATAAAGATGAAGATTGCGGTAAAGTGCAAGTTACATTCCTCCATCCTTCCGCTCCATCACACTCATTCATCCCACACCACCTGATACACTGTGGATCCCTTTTGTAGATGTGATATGCAAAGTGAACCCCATCACCAGACTGGCTTACATACAGTTTACGAAACAGTGTTCACTGTTTACATAAACAAACTTTTGAATCGTAACCTTCCACATTTTCAAGAAAATCTTGAAACTACTTTTGTCTTTAACAACATTTTTTTTCTTATACTTCAATTTGAACCAGCATGGCTGCCCTGCCCAGTTTGCCATCGTCAGGAGCAAATCAAGTGAGGATGTTTTCCATCAGCTGTGGATAGGACAAGGTGAACCCCTGACCTGGCCATCTAGATCATCAGATTTAAATCCTATGGATTTTGTTTATAGGGCTATTTGAATGATCAGGTCAATGCTCTGCAGCCTACTTTCACCTGGCAAGCTTAGAGGTGGCCTTGTTTAGTAGAGCTTTAGAGTTACTTCTGATATGGCGAAAAGAACAATAACCTCTCTAGGAAGAAGACAGAAGTAATGTCTTGTTAATGGAGGAGAGAGATATTTGAAAAGTTGCTGTAAAGTAGGAGTTTAAGTACATTTTCTTCTTATTTAGAGAAATCGATTTTTGATTTTTTTCCCAATAAATACAATTTTTAATGCTGAGCACATTTTCCTAAGCTGAATTACCTCTCACTAAACAAAAATACTATTTAAATAATTAAAATGCCTTGTTTTTTTTAGCAAATTTTAAAAATATAATGCAAAATACAGGTAAAGAGGAAACCCTTTCCTTCAAAGGCCTATTTGAGCCCTTAGAAGTGTTATTTACTCATTTCCGAGGGCACCATTTTATAGATCTACAACTTTGCTCCTATGAAAAATTTTGATATCTCAAACCGTTTAGTAGTTATTTATCTTGTGGTCCGCTTATTTGGGCCACCCTGTATATATGTATATATATATATATAAATATATATATATATATATATATATATGTGACGAGCACTGTTAAGGGATAAATAATCGCCGCCCTTATTGATAACACCTCTATGGATAGCAACTCTTTGGCGCTGCTACCTTCTAGCGAGGTTACCAAGAAAGCCGGTGATGTGAATGTGTCCAGTTTAGTGAAGATACAAAGAATGAATAAATAAACGCATACGAACTGTAAATAGGTGCACCTTAGAATTAATGTAGTATGTAGATGCATGTTTAATTTATATTATTATTATTTGCTAGCATGAGAGCTCTTATTTATTTATTTATGCTTGGCTTGTAGAATGTAGTGAATTGCTTTTTAAACGTTATTATTATTATCATTTGCACTTAAGTTTCTATGATTTTGTTATGTTTTAATAAATGCATGATCAGTAAATATTCATTGAGTGAAACCTTCTACCCGGCGTTTATAGCCGTTGCCAAAGAGGTTAAAATGGTGACCCCGATTTTAAAATAAATTGAACTCAATGCAGTTTAGTGACGTCATTTTTCGTGAACTGTTTTATTGTTAATTTTTTTGCATGTTAGCCTTTTAATTATATTATTGTCTTTCACTCAGTAAGTATTTACTTCAAGTTTCTTTTTTTACTTTTGTGATCGTAGGAATAAAAAAATGCCAGACGAAGAAGAAAGTAAAATGTTAGAGAGTGAATCAATCTCTACTGAGCGGAAAATTCCACCATTTTGGAAGTCGGAACCCGAACTGTGGTTTATTCGTGTCGAAGCTGTGTATTCGCGTGCCAAAATTACTAACAGTCAAACCAAGTTATCGTGCCTCTTCTTGATTTCGAGGTAATTCGACAGGTGTCAGACATTGTCAAAAGTCCAAGTCCTACACCATATGAGGACATTAAGAAGAGATTAATCGAGGTTTACGCTGAATCCGAGTCCAAGCGCATTCAACGGCTATTAGAGGGCAAGCAGCTTGGAGATGAGAAACCATCCCAGTTTTTGCGTACTATGAAGCATCTTGCTGGTGATTCGGTTTCCGCAGACCTGATCAGAACTCTTTGGATGCGGTCTCTCCCAGCTCACACTCAGACAATACTCATGTCCACTACACACACTAATGTCGACTTATTAGCTAGCATAGCCGATAAAATACATGAAGTCGAGCCGCCCAATGTCGTATCAGCCATTGCTTCTACCTCTCGGGGTGCTAGCCTCGAGGAAAAAGTCGATAGATTGGCGGAACAGGTTTCAGCGTTAGTTGCGGGAAATCTTCATAGAGGGCGAAGTAAGAGCCGTGGTTCGCATGATCGTCGACGCTCATTAAGTCGTGCAGGTAGAAAGAATAAGGACGACTGGTTATGCTTCTACCATTATAAATTTCAGCAAAAGGCACGGAAATGCATACAGCCCTGCGCCTGGGACAAGAAGAAGCAGGACACACAACAGGGAAACTAATCGGCGGGCCGGAAGTGGCGTTGGCCGGCACCGCAAGTACACAACACCGCCTATTCGTAACTGATAAGCGGTCAAAGCGGGAATTCCTTATTGACACCGGTGCAGCGATTTCGGTGATATCTCCAAACAAGATGGCCAAACCCACACCTGATGACTTTGTGTTGTATGCGGCTAATGGTACAAAGATAAATACCTATGGGATGCGCGAACTGCAGTTGGACCTTGGACTAGGTCGAATTTTCCTATGGGATTTTGTGGTGGCTGATGTCCCGAAGCCAATTATCGGGGCTGACTTTATGTATGTCTTCAATCTTTTGGTCGACCTCAACGGTAAACAATTGATCGACAAGATTACACGCAAGTCATCAAAAGGAAAAGTCGCAGAGGAGATTCCCACAACCATATCCGCAGTTCCTGATTGTCACCCGTACGCCTCTCTATTGCGGAAGTACCCGGATATCACGAGCCCTTCTTCTTCTAAGCGACCGGTGAGACACGACACTGAACATGTAATTGAAACCACCGGCCGACCCGTTCATGCCAAGGTTCGAAGACTACCTCCCGAGAAGTACCAGCAGGTGAAGGACGAGTTTCATCGAATGGTAGAACACGGAATTTGTCGACCTTCGAGTAGTCCGTGGGCTAGCGCACTTCATCTGGTCCCCAAGAAAGATGGATCCATCAGATTTTGTGGAGACTACCGACAGCTGACGCCCAAACGATACCTGACAGGTACGGGGTCCCTAATGTAATGGACTTCCGAAATAACTTACACGGGAAGAGAGTTTTTTCACGCTTAGACCTTGTCAGGTCGTACTACCACATACCCATTAGAAAGGAAGATATCCCCAAGACAGCCGTGACTACACCCGTGGGACTGTAGGAATTCGTTGTTATGTGTTTCGGCCTGTGTAATGCGGCCCAAACATTTCAACGTTTTATGGATAGTAAGTTCAGAGACCTGGCTTACTGCTTTATTCTTATTGATGATATGTTCATCGCGTCGCACACTATGGAGGAACACCTCATACATCTGGAGGAAGTATTTAGGAGACTCAGTGAAAATGGTTTGACGCTAAACGCTGAAAAATGTGAGTTCGGCCTCAGCGAGATCAACTTCCTGGGATACAAGGTCACGCCTGATGGAATTGTGCCCCAGCCGGGGAAAGTCCAAGCCATAGCGGATTACCCGAAACCCCAAGATGTTAAGTCTCTACGCCGGTTTTTAGGAATGGCGAACTTCTATAGGCCATGCATTCCCAATGCCGCCAAGACTCAGGCGCCACTTAATCGTTTCTTGCATGGGTCTAAGAAAAATGACCGGTCGCCTATAAAGTGGAATGAAGAGAGCGAGGCGGCATTCCAAGCCTGCAAAGACAGCCTGAAAAACGCAGCTCTCTTGGCGCACCCTAAAAATAACGCGGACCTCGCATTGGTATGTGACGCTTCAAATCACACCATGGGTGCCGTACTCCAACAAAAGGATGGTGGTCACTGGGTTCCACTGGGCTTCTACTCCAAAGGTTTATCTGAAAGCCAGCGCTCGTATTCTGCGTATGACAGGGAGCTATTGGCTATGTATTCCGCGGTCCGACACTTTCGACAGGTCGTCGAGGGAAGAATATTTTCAATATGGACCGATCACAAACCTTTGATCTACGCCATGCATCAAAGAGCTTCCTCTGCATCTCCAATCCGGATAAGGTGGTTGAACTTCATCAGCCAACTGACCACAGACATCAGACATATCGACGGTGAGCTGAATCAAGTCGCCGATGCTTTGTCAAGAGTTGAGGAATTAGACCTGACCAATGACTTGGAGAAGCTGGCAAAATTACAAAAGGAGGATCCAGAAGTCAAGTCTCTTAGGCGTAAACGGAATCTCCAGTTTAAGTTGCTCGACCTACCTGGAAGCAGCATACCGGTGTTATGTGAATCGTCTACTGCTCAAGCGAGGATTTTTGTACCACAAGCGGCACGGAAGCCTCTGTTCGACGCAATTCACGGGCTTAGTCATCCAGGGATCAGGGCTACAAGAAGATTGATCACAAGGAAATATTTTTGGCCTCAAATGAACAAGGAAATTTCTCTTTGGGCCAAGTGTTGCATTGCCTGCCAAACTGCGAAGACAACTAGGCACACCGTCACCCCACCTGGTAAATTTTGTAACGCTGATAGGTTCGCACATGTACACATCGATATAATCGGCCCTTTACCCCAATCACAGGGAAAGAGGTACTGTGTAACGATGATCGATCGGTTTACCAGATGGCCAGAGGCAGTACCCATTGAAGATATCACGGCGGAGGCGGTTGCTCGCGCATTATACAAAGGATGGGTCTGCCGATTTGGAGTTCCTGTCAAGAGAACAACCGATCAGGGCCGGCAGTTCGAGAGCGAGCTATTTCGCAGTCTCACTAGCTTCCTGGGATCCCAAAAGTTCCGTACGTCACCGTACCATCCTCAGGGTAATGGATGCATTAAGCGATGGCACAGGACTCTTAAAGCAGCCTTGGTGTCTTGATGCAAACAACTGGGCCAAAATTTTGCCATCGGTACTCCTCGGGATCAGAGTTGCCATTCGTGATGACGCAGACTACAGTGCAGCTGATATGGTGTACGGCCAAAGTTTGCGGTTACCAGGAGAGTATCTGACACCATCGTCAACTAAAGCAGACTTGCCTGGATTCGTGCACGAGCTGAAGAATCATATGTCTCACTTGCGGCCTGCTGAATTTCGCAAGAGGGGTACTAGGGGTGCTTGACACCTGCAGCCATATGTTTCTCAGAGATGACAAGATAAAAAGGTCACTTGAGCCTCCGTACTCTGGGCCCTATCCTGTAATCAGTAGGACAGACAAGCTATGCACGCTCAAACTCCCTAACAGGGATCTTACAGTATCATTAGATAGGGTGAAACCAGCCTTTGTTCTTGCCGATACTGAAGGGACGATCGTCAGTCAACCACAGCCTGTCAAGGAGCCTCACCAATTGATAGAAGATGAGAAGACAAAGGACAGTAACGTTAGGAAGGACCAGAAGACACCTGCTCCCATTCTCAAGACTCGCTCCGGTAGGACGGTTAAACCCAATGTGCGGTTCCTGGACGCGATTATTTGGGGGGAGTACTGTGACGAGCACTGTTAAGGGATAAATAATCGCCGCCCTTATTGATAACACCTCTATGGATAGCAACTCTTTGGCGCTGCTACCTTCTAGCGAGGTTACCATGAAAGCCGGTGATGTGAATGTGTCCAGTTTAGTGAAGATACAAAGAATGAATAAATAAACGCATGCGAACTGTAAATAGGTGCACCTTAGAATTAATGTAGTATGTAGATGCATGTTTAATTTATATTATTATGATTATTATTATTTGCTAGCATGAGAGCTCTTATTTATTTATTTATGCTTGGCTTGTAGAATGTAGAGAATTGCTTTTTAAACGTTATTATTATTATCATTTGCACTTAAGTTTCTATGATTTTGTTATGTTTTAATAAATGCATGATCAGTAAATATTCATTGAGTGAAACCTTCTACCCGGCGTTTATAGCCCTTGCCAAAGAGGTTAAATATATATATATATATATATATATATATATATATATTTACATTCTACTTACTTACAGTAGCAATACAAGACAAATGTGAAAACTTTATTGGTCTACAAAAATGAGGAGACAAAATAAATAACAATTCCTCAACTTCAAAGATTTCTTGCAGCAGTTTCAACTCCAGAAAATTCAAATTGAAAAAACTGAATTAAAAGAATTAAATAACATTTGAGCAGAAATCAAAACATTAATATAATAATTGTACAATGACAAGCTTCTGATTTCTCATGTAATCCTCTTGCCTTCCATAAATTAAATTATAAACAGTAATAATAAATATAGTAATAATCCTGAAGTTGACGAATAGCTGTCAAAAGTGGAACCTACTCTTCCTCAGACTTGAAATAAATGAAGTTATAAGAGTACGTCCGTAGTTGCAGCTTCCTTTTCATCAGAGGAAAAATGAAGTTGTAGCTAGCTCTCGGAGAAAAACGAGACATACCTACAGGAGATAGTTGTAATCTTCTTTAATCAGACTAAAGGAAGTTACAACTCCCAAATATAGAATTGCTAGCATCAACTACCAAGTCCTTTATTATTCCTAAATATCTATAGCTAGATCCTCAAAAGAGATCCACACTTCCAGTTTCATTTCCTCCTATTGTTTTAAATAGACAGGATGCGATAAAAGCTCTCAAAAACAAACAAAACTTTCAGAACATTGATACATTTCTGAAAGTTTTGTAATCTTGGGAAATGTTATCTTTGGATACTTCTTTTTATTCAATTTTTAAAATAAAAGAAACATTAAACAAATCCTATCCACTTTCTTTTTGCAGACCAGAGTAGTTAATCACATTGGGAATATGAAAAAAGATTGAATAGTTGGTTAAAAATACATACTCTTACCCGTTTGATCATCTAAAAGGTAATATTGCTTCATAAGTAGCCAATGATTCATTAAAGACTTTGCCGTCCTTGCTCGATGAAACGTAAGATAGTTTTTGCTGAGGAGCTCTTCAAAAGTAGAGAGAGTGGGAGGTACTGGACTCTGTAAATCAAACAGTATTATTTTAACAAACATGGTTAGTTTGTAACAGATTACTTATTCAGATAAAGCAAATCACTAATTCACACAACATGAAGATGTTATTGTTTCCTTAATCCTTCCTTCCTAGAGCTACTGACGTCATACACTAATGCAGCTATGCGTGCCTCTCTTGCTAACCCAACGCTTTAATAAACACAGTTCCAGCTTGAATGTCTTATGAGCCCAACACTTTGATAACCACACCTCCAGCTTGAGTCTCAAGAGAACCCAATGCTTTGATAAACACAGATCCAGCTTGAATGTCTTATGAGCCCAACACTTTGATAACCACAGTTCCTGCTTGAGTGTCTAGAGAACCCAACACTTTGATAACCACAGTTCCTGCTTGAGTGTCTAGAGAACCCAACACTTTGATAACCACAGTTCCTCTTGAGTGTCTAGAGAACCCAACGCTTTGATAACCACAGTTCCTGCTTGAGTGTCTAGAGAACCCAATGCTTTGATAAACACAGTTCCAGCTTGAGTGTCTTGCGAGCCCAACGCTTTGATAACCACAGCTCCAGCTTGAGTGTCTAGAGAACCCAATGCTTTGATAAACACAGTTCCAGCTTGAGTGTCTTGTGAGCCTAATGTTTTGATAAACACAGTTCAAGCTGAAAAATTTCACTTTGCAAAACCTATATATTACGAAAATAACAGTGAAACTTTGTTTTTATGTATTTATGTATATATATATATATATATATATATATATATATATATATGTATATATATATATATATATGTATATATATATATATATATATATATATATATATATATTTTATATACTAGCTGAATACCCGTGCTTTGTCACGGCAGATAAGTAGTTATTTTATTATGTTATATAATGTATCATAAAAATTAGCGCTACTATATAATTTTGAGTCAAGAAACAGAAAACCTAGAGATAACCCGTTATCTATAGGTTACCAGTAACAGAAGTTTAACCAGTACAGATTAAAATTTGTTGTCAATAATAAATGTATGTTATAATTTAAAAATTTATGTTTCCAAGATGTCACTAGGAAACACTCTTTATATTTGAGAGCATTAGCAAGAAGTGTTCTGACTGGGGATGCTGATGGGTGAGGAGGCTGTGCAAGGGTTCGGGGTATAATTACCTCGGATGGACTATCACCATGTATACCGTAAACTCTATGACGGACAAAATCACAGATTATTTCTAGTAATTCAAGGTCTGCCATTATAGTTGAAATGAACCGCAAATAAAAATAATATTATGAAATAGATACAATACGGTAACTGCTGTCCTGTTGCAACCCTTGCACAGCCTCCTCACCAATCAGCATCCCCAACACTTCTTGCTAATGCTCTCAAATATAAAGAGTGTTTCCTAGTGACATCTTGGAAACATAAATTTTTAAATTATAACATACATTTATTATTGACAACAAATTTTAATCTGTACTGGTTAAACTCCTGTTACTGGTAACCTATAGATAACGGGTTATCTCTAGGTTTTCTGTTTCTTGACTCTGGTCCGGAGCGCCCCAGTGTCGAGAAACATGATACTTTGTTTACACAACAATTGATGAATAACATATAATATGACAAGAACCGTGCTACAATAAACTGCACAAAATTATATAGTAGCGTTAATTTTTATGATACATTATATAACATAATAAAATAACTACTTATCTGCTGTGACAAAGCACGGGTATTCAGCTAGTATATATATATATATATATTGTAATGATAAATTATTATAAAAAGATTGCGCCACGTTGGGTCGCCAATAAATGTAATGATTAATTTTTTTACAATAAGAAATAAAGAAATTTTAATTAGTTTTATTATGTTAATTTAACTTAATCTCAAGGATGAAGGTTCCGAGTGAATGAACGGTATTACATTTATCTCCAGACAATTCCGAATATACACACAATATTAAAACTACACGCAAACAACAATAAAATAATCAGCAATCACAAAAAAAAAACAATTCCTACCTCTAAATCAATCCGCTTCCAACAAACTTCAATACGCTCCGTATTCCTTGGAGGAGAGCTCTGTCTTCGTCCAACGCTGAGAATAGAGTGAATTCTTCTTCAAGACAAGGCTGAGACTAGAGTAGACTGAACCTCTCTACGCTGTTGGAACTAGAATGGACTGACGCCATTCGAGAAAGTTTAGCTTCCCTGCTTCTCAACTTCCGCAGTTTGCCGGATTATATATAAAGATAACAATTGTTTTTTGCCATACATAATAATTAATTTATTTTTATCTGAATGTACATTTAATATGGATATATTGTATACCAGTATTGTCCAAAAATATTATTAATTTTGATTATATATAATACGATGTTATTTGTATATATGGTTTGTGAATTGCGCGGGCTTTTCAAAATATCGATGGTTATTTGAATTTAAAAATATTTTCGTGAATTTAATATATCATTACATTTGCACCCCTGTCTAAAAAAAAAAATTTTAAAAAAAAATGTTTTTAGTCCGGTATAAAAAATAAATTTAAAATTGAATTTTTTAATTTGAAGTTTCGGGATACAGAAATATTAATTAGATTGGTAAGCCTGTTTTTTATTCAAATTTTCAATAACTTATTTCGTTACATAATTTTTATTTATTATCATTTCTCAATTTAAATTATCATTTTTCATTGTTCATTTTTAAACATTATCATTATCAAAACTATCTTATCCTAAACTAATATGATTATTAAACTTATGATAAATTTTTAAATCTTATTATTATCAATTAAATCTTATATTAATATAAATCTTATTTTCTTAAAAAAAAAATGCTAAACTAATAAATATAAAAACACACTAAACTAATAGATATTAATTTGAAATTTTTTCATGAATTTATTCCTGGTCGTTAATATTTTCTTTGCAGCAGTCCAATTTCTTTCTATAAAAGTGTTTTATTCTTTTCCTTGGAGGCCGATTTAGCTTTGAAATTTTTTCTATTCCAAGTTGTCTTTTATATTTATAAAGAATTTTTATTTTATTTCCAAATTTGACATTCAAAATCTTTAAATTATTATTATTATTAATAGTTCTAATTAGTTTCTTCATTGGTATATTTCCACTTCTTTTATTATAACTCTTTTCATTTATTTTGAATTTATAGTTATCAGATAATTTTTCAATTTTCTTTTGTTTCATCATTTTGTTTATAAATTTTGTACTTATTTTATTTTTGAAATTATCATTTATTATCTTATTATTAATTATTTCATTTGTACCCTCATTATCATTATTTAATTCACTTAATAATTCTTGAATTGTATTATCTTCATTTATTACACAATTATAGTCATTTTTATTTTCAATCAATATTTTATCTTCTAATATTTGGTCATTACTACTATCATTAATATTTAAACTGTATTTTATAGTTTCATTTAAATTGTCATTATTTATTAATGTATCGTCATTTCCGGTATTTTTAATTAAATTTTCATTATTATTTTCATTAATCTCAATAATTTCTTTACAACTTCTATTATTTTTATTAAAAAGGTTATTATTCGATTTTTCCAATTCTATCGTATCTTTATTTTGACTTTCACCCATATTATTTAAATACGCACATAAATCGTCCATTTTTTTATTTTGTTCTATTCTATTTGCGTCAATTTTATTTTCCAATTTTTTATTTTGTTCCAATAATAGCCTCATCAAATTTTCTAGGCCTTGAGGATGCATCTCATTATCCCTCTCGGAAGTATGGTTCCCGCCATTGGATATAATCGCCGATTCTCTGAATGCTATTGCATCATCCTCCTGCAATTCGCTCTCACGTGTCTCGACTATAATATTTATTTCTCCCGGTGTTGTAAAAAATACGTATTCCGGTGATTCTACACTATTTTCCTCACCGTTATTTTGAATTTGTTCAATATTCACGTCAGACATTTTTATTTAAAAAAAAAAAATTATTTTTAAGTTTTATTTTCAATATTTATTTACCGCTTTTAATTTCAATTCACTCGGCCGTCTACGTTGGGCGCCATTAAATGTAATGATTTTATTTGTTATAACTTGATTCGCCACGTTGGGCGTCATTAAATGTAATTATAAATTATTATAAAAAGATTGCGCCACGTTGGGTCGCCAATAAATGTAATGATTAATTTTTTTACAATAAGAAATAAAGAAATTTTAATTAGTTTTATTATGTTAATTTAACTTAATCTCAAGGATGAAGGTTCCGAGTGAATGAACGGTATTACATTTATCTCCAGACAATTCCGAATATACACACAATATTAAAACTACACGCAAACAACAATAAAATAATCAGCAATCACAAAAAAAAAACAATTCCTACCTCTAAATCAATCCGCTTCCAACAAACTTCAATACGCTCCGTATTCCTTGGAGGAGAGCTCTGTCTTCGTCCAACGCTGAGAATAGAGTGAATTCTTCTTCAAGACAAGGCTGAGACTAGAGTAGACTGAACCTCTCTACGCTGTTGGAACTAGAATGGACTGACGCCATTCGAGAAAGTTTAGCTTCCCTGCTTCTCAACTTCCGCAGTTTGCCGGATTATATATAAAGATAACAATTGTTTTTTGCCATACATAATAATTAATTTATTTTTATCTGAATGTACATTTAATATGGATATATTGTATACCAGTATTGTCCAAAAATATTATTAATTTTGATTATATATAATACGATGTTATTTGTATATATGGTTTGTGAATTGCGCGGGCTTTTCAAAATATCGATGGTTATTTGAATTTAAAAATATTTTCGTGAATTTAATATATCATTACAATATATATATATATATATATATATATATATACATAAAAACAAAGTCTCACTGTTATTTTCGTAATATATAGGTTTTGCAAAGTGAAATTTTTCAGCTGGAACTGTGTTTATCAAAGCGTTGAGTTCTCTAGACACTCAAGCAGGAACTGTGGTTATCAAAGCGTTGGGTTCTCTTGAGACTCAAGCTGGAGGTGTGGTTATCAAAGCGTTGATGTTGCAGAGTGGTCCAAAATGTAATATTAGCATGAAAAAAACTAATCTTTTTTTTTTTAAACTTGTCAGATCAACTTAATACTTTAGATGCATCATAATACTGCCTTATAAACGAAGGATTAACTAATTTAGATAAATATTAGATAAGGTAAAGATTGAAGAAAAGGAAGAGAGTTGTGTTATTACCAGACAAGTCAAAAGATAAATTTCTATTTTTTTACTGTTCAACAAAATTTTGTTCATACATTTTAGTTATGGAAGACGCTTTAGTAAGTAAGTAGTTTTGGGATATAATATTTTTTGGATCTTAAAAAAACATTATGCGCCCAAATTTTAAGTTTCTGGAGAAAATTATTACTATATCTAACTGTAATAAATTGCCATAACTTTAAATGTATAAGTTTGCAAATTTTCAAACCTATGAAGATAGACTTAATTAACTTTTGGTTAGATTCTCCAATAGGAATCAGCCACTAATAATTTATGGTACAAAGTAAAGAATTTAGCGAGAAATTATGTTTTTATTAATGGAGTAAATGACCAATAATCACTATTAAGGCAATAAGAAAAAACAGAACTTGAAAAATATTGAGAATCATCACAAATGCAGATTTATTGTATCAACTATTCATTTATTCTGATCCGATTAATTATAAGTAATAATAGTCTAACTCAAAGCCAAAGCCACCAAAACCTCTGAAATTGAGGAATGGAGGAAGAACTCGTAGAAGATAGCAGTACTACAGAATAGACGAAAATGAAGTTTTTATTTTACTGGTTTATTATTGCATTTTTTTGTATTATAAATTTTATTGTACATACATATTTCAATTACGTTAATTCAATAATAAATTTTACATTATGTAGATATTGTATAAGTAATTCATTTTTGTTTTAATATTTGAATTCATTTTTAGTATAAATACATACATAATAATTATATAATATTGTAAGTAGCGGAGGTAGGGTGCGCGTTGGTCGACGGGAGCGGTGGGCTTGGCTAGGGTTGGGGACAAGCCCACCCTAAGGTTTGGTTGCCCTGGCACCAGCTAGATCATCTATTACCACAGACCTGGCAACCAGTCACCAGATGCGGGTCACTAAGGTAGAACTGGCACGGGGGACTCTACTCGACTTTGACTCGGTCTGCCTCCCACCGGCCGTTCGTGCTTTGTCTTTGCCTTTGATGCTACCAACGGACCGACCAAGAGGCATAAATGACCCAATAGCGGTTGAAAGGCCTTAAACATCAAAGAAAAAAAAAATTGTAAATTCTTGTTTTAATATCACTTAATTTATATTAAATACGTATAGAAAGAAATAACAACTATAAGCATTGTTTAGAATTTTTTCAAGCTAATGTTGAATTTTGGACCACTGTACGCCGCTGGGACTCAAACCCACCATCTCTCGCATGATAATCTAAGACGTTAGATATTGAAATTTGGTTAAAAAAAAAATACTTTATCTGATTGAATATTTTAAGTTTGTTACCCAGCCCAGATTGCCTAGGGGAACTCTATTTTTTCAGCAAAATTTGCACAAAAACTAAAGATAGTTTCTTAAATAGTTCATCACATTTTTCTCTCTAATTCTTTGATTATTATACACTTTTTATAATAATTGAGTATATTTAAATATTGCTTATTTATACATCATTCAAACTTATTATATTTTAATTATTATTTGTTAATCAATTATTTTACTGCATATATTTCAGTCTATAAGGACAAGTGTGTAATGAATAATGAATGAAACCATGGGTAGTTGGCCCCATGTCTAAGGGGGCACCTACATCGGTCCTGATCCGATGGCGACCGACTGTCGGAAGAAAAAGAAACACATACCTCTCAATGGAGGTGCCTACATCGGTCCCGATCCGATCCGATAGCGACCGACTGTTGGAAGAAAAAGAAACATGCATCTCAACGGAGGTGCCTACATTGGTCCCGATCCGATCCGAAAACCACCGACTGTCGGAAGAAAAAGAAACACATGCATCTCAATGGAGGTGCCTACATCGGTCCCAATCCGATCCGATAGCCACCGACTGTCGGAAGAAAAAGAAACACATGCATCTCAACAGAGGTGCCTGCATCGGTCCCGATCCGATCTGATAGCCACCGACTGTCGGAAGAAAAAGAAACACATGCATCTCAATGGAGGTGACTACATCGGTCCCGATCCGATGAACACCAATTCTCGGCCGTCAAACTTGTTTCTTTCTAGACCGATTTCATACCAAGCAAAATGGCGCCTAACGACATATTGTGTTTAAAAAAGGCCTACAGCCTCTAGATCTTAACCGATTTCAATGAATTTTTTTTTTTTTTTTTTAAATGAGAGCTAATTGACTTTGTCATTTTACATTTTTGTTTTTGTTTCCCTTGTTTATTAAATTACGTGGAAGGATGTTTACAACCATCTAATGTTTATACCCTTCCAATGCTTATAACATTCTAGCTACCTTTCTTATAAATAATATTAAAATATGAATACCAATACTCCTTTTATCGTAGTGTTAGAGTTAAAAATTAACTATTACACTAAGATTTATTTTTTCGGGACTGATATACTTCCGGAAGATTAATTGGCCTCTCAACTCCTCCTTCATACCTCCAACAAGGTAGTCGAAGGTTTCTATGCTTATTAGGTGGTATTTCTTAAATTTATTACTCATTTTCACTTCACTTACAATGGCCGTTGTAAGTCAAACGAAATCGGATTGGATCGGATCAGATGCAAGTCCAATGTAGATGTAGCTTTAATATAAAGGCTCAACCATACAGGTACTATTGTATCTCTATGTATAGAGAGTGAAATGTCTGGAGCAAAACTAGTATTTAAACCAATGTATACTTACAGACTTTATTGATGCCAATAGCTGTTGCTCTTCTTTGCTGTATAATGTTTTGCTCTCAATGTTAGCGATCACATCAGGGTGAAGGTTTCGCATTGCACTAACTGCGAGTTTTGAAATTGTTGGCTCATAAAGAAGGGAGTACCATCTCTGTTGTATTTCTTGAAGAGTAAATTTACAGGAAAATTTAACACCTCGATGAACGAGCTGCAAATCATTAGACTAAAAAAAAAAAAAAAGAAAAAAGAATTTTAAATTTGAGATAGCACTTGGAAGAAAAGTCTCTGGATATCCTTTTATGAAAAGAGGGTATAATCAGCTAGCTAGCAAAGTGCAAGGAATAGAAAGAAAGAAATAGCAACAACAGCAGTTACAAACATGTCGAGAGAGTACTTGGATCCGGACGCAGAGCAACAACAGCAGATACAAACATGTCGAGAGACTACTTGGGTCCAGACACAGAGAAACAACTGCAGTTACAAACATGTCAAGAGAGTACTTGGGCACTAAACTAAAGATTACAAGAAAAGAAAAAAAAAAAAACACACAATGAGAAAATCACAGAAGACTATGTATGCTTTATTAGAAAAATTAACTTTTAAAATAATGAAATGCCTCAACATATTCAAGTTGAGAGGGAATGAATGTGGAGGGGTGGTGAAATATGGAAGCGAGGACGAGATGAATGAGGGAGGAGAAATTATGAAACTATAAAAAGCGAGAAATAGACAAGAATATAATAAATAATTCCATATATAACATTTAGGTTTCGAAATATCTGCTCATGAAAGTTTGTCATTTTCGGAAAAAAACACTTTTGTCGCACATTTTTTGCCATTTTTGATTGGATAAGTCTTCAATGATGTCCCCAAAAAATAAATGCCGGTTACACGGTTATAGAGCATTGCATTTCCTTCAATAATATATATTACTTTACTATTTTATGTATTTTTCCTTAAACGTTAAAACAATTTCAGTGTTGATTGTTTAATTTAAAATTTGGCGACAACTGTCGACTAATAGTCCAGGCAACGAAGAGTTAGGGATGGAAATGTTTGGAACACAATTTTTGACTTTGTAACTTTGTTTGGGCTAGTTAGGAGGTCAACATATAGAAGGTCAAGTTTTGCAGGGTTTTGCTTATATCTTGATAATCATACGTCCTAGAAACATGACCATTCTATTAGAAATGAAAGCTGATTAAATTTTCTATAAGTTCTATTCAATCAAGTCTTTCAATATATCTTCAGATTTCGAGATATCCACTCTTGAAAGATTGCCATTTTGGGAAAGAACACACTTTTTGCTCTTCTGATTGAAAGAAAATACATAAAATAGTAAATCAATATATATTGTTCAAGGGCATGTAATGCTCTACAACCCTATTAACGGCATTTATTTTTTGGGTGCATCGTTGAAGAGTTATCTGGTCCAAAAATTTGCTGCATAAGCATTTTTTCCTAAAATGACAGACTTTCAAGAGCGGATATTTGGAAAACTAAAGATATCTAAAAAAAAACTTGATTGAATAGAACTTGTAGAAAATTTAATCAGCTTTCATTTGTTGTAGAATGTTCATATTGCTAGGACGTAGGGTTTCCGAGATATAAGCGAAAATCCAAAAAATGGGACCTTCTAAACCCCCCCTCCCCCCGGCACAAAGGCTACGGGCGGGGACTTTTGATGTGTTCATCTCCTAACTAGCCCAAATCATGTTACATAGTCAAATATTTTGTTCCAAGCATTTCCATCTATAACTGTTTTTGAGCATTCACTGCCTGGACTGTAGACATTGTATGAGTTTTACAAATCAACACGCTTACCTGCATGACAGCAGTATCCAAGTGCCAGAAGAAGGGATAGATATTGTATGAGTTTTACAAATCAACACGCTTACCTGTATGACAGCAGTATCCAAGTTCCAGAAGAAGGGATAGACATTGTATGAGTTTTACAAATCAACACGCTTACCTGTATGACAGCAGTATCCAAGTTCCAGAAGAAGGGATAGACATTGTATGAGTTTTATAAATCAACACGCTTACCTGCATGACAGCAGTATCCAAGTGCCAGAAGAAGGGATAGACATTGTATGAGTTTTACAAATCAACACGCTTACCTGCATGACAGCAGTATCCAAGTGCCAGAAGAAGGGATAGATATTGTATGAGTGTTACAAATCAACACGCTTACCTGTATGACAGCAGTATCCAAATTCCAGAAGAAGGGATAGACATTGTATGAGTTTTACAAAACAACACGCTTACCTGCATGACAGCAGTATCCAAGTGCCAGAAGAAGGGATAGACATTGTATGAGTTTTACAAATCAACACGCTTACCTGCATGACAGCAATATCCAAGTGCCAGAAGAAGGGATAGGCATTGTATGAGTTTTATAAATCAACACGATTACCTGCATGACAGCAGTATCCAAGTGCCAGAAGAAGGGATAGACATTGTATGAGTTTTACAAATCAACACGCTTACCTGCATGACAGCAGTATCCAAGTGCCAGAAGAAGGGATAGACATTGTATGAGTTTTACAAATCAACACGCTTACCTGCATGACAGCAGTATCCAAGTGCCAGAAGAAAGGATAGACATTGTATGAGTTTTACAAATCAACACGCTTACCTGCATGACAGCAGTTATGAGAGCAAAGTCATCAACTGGTTTCCATCTTCCTAGATCTTTAGTCGACGTATGAGAAGGTGGCTTTGATTTTTTTGACTTTTTAGTATTCTGTCTTGGAATGATTCTTCTTTTATCGATAGGCGAAGGTATACCAAAACTCGAAGAGCTGGCCCCGTCATCTGAAATAGAAAAAGGAATATAATTCCATGTTACTGAATAATAATAAAGATAAGTGGAAATTTCGTATACATACAATAGTTAGATTGTGATAATGTTCTGGATCTATGATGAGGTTTTTTCACTAGAGGTTCAATGTCTTTACTAGAGAAGCTGTACTCAACAAGTTCGTCATCAAACTTCCTCCTTTTTATTGATCTAGAACTGCTGAGATGGAAAAATAAAGTAGATGTGATTAAAACCATAGAAATATAAAATTTCAATAATATCAGCCTGAGAACATTACTAAAAATAAACGTGCGATTCACAGAAAGTTTATTGCCTTAGCAGCCTTTGTAATATCCTTATTCCTGTATAAAGGTAATTCTAGTTTTCTTTCAGAATTATTTATTTATTTATTTAAATTTTAACGGCCATTTATTATTAACTACGAATTTTAGGACGGGTTATCTATAGGTTACCACCCTATTTTCACCTTTCAGAATTAACTTAACAAATTAGAAAATTAAAGATAAAACTGATAAATACACTCAACAAAATGAAACCACAGCCAAAATGTTTTTTGAAAGATCTTTATTAATAAATATTGAATAGTCACCTTCTTCAAAAACGTTACAATTTCTCTTCCTAAGGCTCTTCTCCATGAACTCTTTAGTTCATCAATGAAACCTTTCAAAGATTGCATGCTTTGATGTTTAGGAGAATAAGGAGGAGGAAAGGATCAGGCCATCTAATCATCTACAACACTTGGATCTAGAGATAACTAATCAAAGGCTATATTAAAAAAATCACATATTTCTCAGCATTAATTACAAATTTACAAACCCCTACTGATGTAATGAAAGAATAGCTTCAATCGGAGAACTGATAGGAGTGGATATCATCAAATACCTTGGAAGGTTATAACTAGGGAACGGATGTTCATGTAAAATAAAATTAAAAATATGTACATATATATTTAACTATTTATAATGACAATGCAATAAAAAATTGAAAATATGTAGTAAAAAATACCAAAAATACTATAAAATATTGAAAAGAAAAGCATAGATAACTAGTACGGACTCTGTTATTATAAATGGAAAGAACAAAAGTTGAAAATATATAGAACAAAATGACTAAAACTCTAAAACATATTGAAAAAAAGTATAGTTAAAAATTAGGAGCTCATTTTAAATGGGGGAAAAATAAGTTGAACATTTTTTAACTGAATTCCATGATATTAATTACCCAAACCAAAAACGAATTTCAACAACTATTTTGCCACTCTTTTCGAAAACGGTTAAAGCTATCGCGTTAAAAATGGTTTCATTCGTTTTCCTAGGCCAAGAAGCCTATAAAATGAGAACTTGCAAGCATATGAAGTAAGCACACAATTTTTTTCGTGCGAATTTCACTTCAAAAACCATGTTCCTGTGGGCGGATTCTGCTGGTTAACGAACTTGACCTTTCAAATTAGACGAAAGATTTATGAGCCAAATTTCATCAAAATCGGACCATTTTTGAGGCCTCCAGAGAGCGAACAACATATATATATATATATACAAATTTGAACCACCATTATTTTTAATCTCTATGGGTTCTGGAACACAAAATTTTCTAGATGGCACTTCCGAATTGCGTCATGAGGTCAACCTTATAAGCGCCTATGGAGGGAAGGAGGAACTGCGCCAAAAGTTTTTTCTTAGCTGTAATTTTTTAATTTAAATTAGTTCAATTTCTATAATAATTTAATATATACTTCATTGATGAAAAGGCTCTTTCAACACTTACTTGGGTGACTGGGCTGGGAGTGTAGGATAAGAGCTAGTTAATATAGGTATAGAAGTGTGAATTTTCTTTCTTGTCAGTATTCCAGGTATTGAAAACCAAGGAAACCCTAAAATTCTTTATTCAAATATTGAAAACTTTTAGTTCACATTGAAAAAAATAAAAGTATTACTTTTATTTTCATGTAACTAATTTTAGAAGTTCCTAAATAACATTTACTCTTAAAACTTGTAAATACAAGTTTTTTAACTGTTATTTTTTAACTTATAAAATAAAAGTTTTTTTAACGGTTAAATTTTAATTTTTTCTATAAAAAAATAACTGTTTCGATCCCTGAAATTTACCATCAGTTATTTATTCAGAAAGCTTTTTTTAAATAATGAAACATTCTCCACATTTTTTGTTTTGTTGTTGAAAAGTATTATATAAAAAAGATCCCTTAAAAATAAGCTAATGCCTTCATAATTAGGTCGACCTGATAATTGTGAAAAAGTCAGATAACTTTGCTTAATAATAATAATAATAATGAAGTTGCACGAATTTATATCAATTATTCACAAGAGAGAATAATTATTACATTTTTTAGTCTAAAACAAGCTTCTAACCAATTCATCCAATTGATCAATTGTGGAAAATGTGGCGAGAAATTAAAGTTAAATAAAAATTAATGTCTAGGAGATAGGCTAAAGTTTTTTTTTTTTTTTTGTTTTTTTTCCGTTTTTAATGGCGCATCAACTATTTGGCTATTAACGCCGAAAGAATGAAGTATTTGTATTTTTGTTTTAAGTATTTATATTTATTCCACATTATGGGCATACGTGCTATGCATTTCCACTCGCTCAATAAGATATCTAAACTCTAGTCAATCCAACTCGCTAAATTAATAGAATTTTATTAATTTTAACGAGTTGGATTGACTGGAGATGAGATATCTTCTTGAGCGACTGGAAACACATAACACCTATGCCCTAACCTGTATAAGCAACTGGTTATGGCGGGGTAAGGAGGTCCTTAAAATTTACAATTATTTTACAATACATAAATTATCAACGTTTCAAATAAGATTTCTTTATTTCCCAATGTTAGATTGCTGCGCATCTTTACAAATATCATTGTTTATGCTAGCTTTCCTAACCTGCATAAAAGTGAACTTTAGAGCTTAATAACTTTTTTCCTAGTTGAGAACATTTTTTTTTTTTAAACAGATTCTTGTTTAGTGCATCAAAATATCGGTGGCAGGCCCCAAAACTTCACAATTACCTTTACCAAGAGAAGCTTACACTTCAATTAATAAAACCCATATTATCTCTCAAACAGCATTTCAGGATTTTTGCTCAGTATGACGAGTCATGTGGCATATATTTAAATATTTCTTCTAAACAAGCACCACAATTAGGTTTCAAAAGTTCACAAGATTATGTTAAAAAACCACAAATGATTTGAATGAGCAAAGCACGTACAAATATTATCTGACATGCCATCTGTACTTGATAACATCAAACTAAAAACCTTTACCTAAAACTATGCAGATATTCTCACAATGGAATTTAAGAAGATATCATGAGGGAAATTCCTTGACGAGTAAGAATTTATTGAATTGTATCCAACATGATATCTGCTATCCCTAAAAGACACCTAAACCATTATTTCATTCTTTGGCTCATCATCACTTCAAAAATGTAATAAGTTTTCAAAATAAAATGATATCACTGCTCAGTAGGTCCATGATAAATTTTATTAGCAACTTCTGTTGCCTTTAAAATTAAAACTGCTGGAAATTTGTCCACCATTTATTTTAAAAACAAGGGAATCCTTTTAATATTTTGCAAAACAACTAACTGAAAAAAACAGGCAGTGTTGGATTTTGTGCTTTCAAAACAGTTGAGAGAAGTAGGTTTTAATTTTAAAAACAACGGATGTTTATTCATTCCTTAACCCTGGCTAATATGATTGTTTTTAGATGCAGGATTACTTTCAGTTTTCCTAAACCACAATAATCACCAAGAGATCACACTTGAATTTCCAAGTCTACATAATGTGAGCTATAGAAAAATGTAACATTCTTTACCTTCTCCTCTTATTGGCATCTGATGAGCTTACTTCCATGGTTGGAGTCATTGGGAAATCCAAATCTATTGAATTCGAGGCAGTAGAGGCTTCCATTCTAAGTTGTGTTACGAGTAAATCAATTCAACTTTACACTAACAAAACTAATAAAACATTTCATTCCGTAACACAAGTTTCAACTAATTCACATATAATCATAAAGCGAGAGTTGTAAACTATTGAATACTAGTCACCACACCAGTGAGATGTTTACAAACAGTAAAAGGCAAGAAACATAACCTGCAGATGTGTAGCAGTGTTGCCAGTATTTTCCCGAACAATTAGTCAAATCAGAATCATTACAACAATGCATTTAATAAATACATAGATCTGCATACATTTTTAAGAAACGAAACTAAATAATTTTAATTGGACCAATACAAACGTATTATGCACAAAAAAACATGATTTTATTTATAAAAAATTTACGCTGGCTCAAAAAAGTCTTTACACTCTTTGGGTCATTCCATATCAAGTGATCCAAAGTTTTTCCCCTCACATTTTTTTTTTTTTAAATTTGGCTCATCAATAGTGCACCATACGAAAATTAAAAATCCAAATTTTTAGAAATTTATCTTTATTAGTTTTCAAGTTTTTTAAAAAAAACTTGAAGTTTTTTAAAAATGCACATTTTTTGACAGACACTTGTTCATAAAATTGACCATAACTCCCAAACAAAAAGAGCTAGAAAGGAGTGGTGAAAAGCAATCGTTAGTGTATTAAATGCTGATTAAAATGATATGTATCATGACTTATTTATAGAAAAATCCGACTCGCAGGAACCGCGTCATCTTAGCGCGGTTCAGTTTTTATCCCTAGTGTCATTTGGGAAGATTGAAATAGAAAACGTTTTTAATTTGGTTCAACCTTTCCCACGTAAACAAAGGGCCCGTTATCAAGGGGCAGCGTACCCTTATCCCTGGAGTGGCACCCACCACAGGTTGGCCAGCCCAACTGCTACGAATAGTTATTTCAAATATCAAAACAAATATCAAAATATTTCTATTTTTCTTAATTTCTTCTACAGTAATACTAATTCTATAAATAAATGCAATTAAAAAAAAAAAACAGCAACCCATTAAAATGTGAGCTAAACAACTACGAAAAGGGTATGCAGGGTTTGGTTCCAGGTAAAGTCATATACTTTTACTGCCCTTTACCGTTACTCAGAAAGCTCTTTGTGTTTACAAACAAAGGACTCGTATTATAGACCACCCGTATTAACCCAAAAGTGATTATATCAAGCTTGATAAACTTCCTCAATTAAATTAAGGAATTTATGAGTGCTTAAAATAGGTTCTTGATCTAGTCAAAAAATTCAAGGAGAATTAGATCATGAATAGAAAATCTCGGCCAAACAGAAGGAAAATAACAATAATAAGGATCGTCAAACTTCGTTTTCAAAGATTGTTAGTTGTAACACAAAAACGGTCACTCATGATTCTAATAAATTAACTGTGAAGGGTGATTACACAAATATTCCTGTTGAGGCTTTAAAGCTTCAATTTAAAAAACATATTAACCCGCAGGAATTACAGATAGGCCTAAAAACATAAAATCATTGAAAAAAGGTTTTCTTATTATTGAATCAAACAAAAACGATATAGAGGTTTTATCAGCAGAGTTTTCAAATATATGTGTTAGAGACCAAGCAGAATAAGTTATCAATTATTTATTACATTTTATTCAATTATTGTATCGTAAATATCGTAGCGTCTAGGAATAGGGGAATAGTCTGGCAGCTGAGATACAAGCCCGGAGGCGGTTATCAGCCAACCCTTAATCCTCTTGCGGATCACCGCTATCTCTTCTATGGTTTACCCTCGAGCCTAGAGAGTTCGCCACCTCACGGTGCAATCTTCTAATGAGGGCAGCACCTTACGGGCCCAAGGACAGAAAAGGCGCCGATTTGCGAGCTGCCCGCCCTAAGGCAGTCAAGCCTTGAGTCCCTGAGGAACAGCACGTGCTTGAGGCCCTTAGGAGCATTTTTTCTCTTGCTGCATCCATCCTCTGGAGGTACACCTTCTTCGAAGCCCCGTCAAGCTCCAATTTTCAACCTGGCGTCAGCGGCTACAGGGAAGACGCAGCATCAACCAGATAAGCGAGACTATAACTTTTTTCTTTACCCTCAGCGGCCACTATTCGCCCGACCATCTACTCTACATGCTTGTATTTTCATTATTTTCATCCGCACAGAAGTTAATATTTTTTGTTTTATTTTCAAATCTAACATACTAACCAGTGCCTGCTCCACAAGGAGATATTTTTTTCTTTTCAAAATAAATAATTCATTTTTTTTTTCTATCACTCTATATAGTTGTTCATTTAGCCTCAATAATAGGCACCTATATGTTCAGCACTATTTCCTCATCAACCTCTGCTATATATATATACATTTCATCAGCAATTTGGTGCTGAGCATTAACATATGGTCCTCCGGCCAAGATAATTTGTAACCAGCATACCGCCTATTTTTTAAACAAATTACTATTATCATATATAAACATATATTTCTAATTTTAGTATTTTTCTTCTATATATTTTTTTTCTCTTTTTCTATTTGTCTTACATTTCTTTTCAGGCGTTTTTCCTATCAATTTCTTTTCTATTTATTTTCTTAATCCTCATATTGTTTCCTGTTTTAATCCATTTCCTTTTATTTTCAATTATTTTATAAATATCTTTTTCAAATATGGCTCCACCAGTTCTTCCCCCACCAAAAAGTGAGGAAATGTTGGCCAATATAAACATCTATAGAAAGAGGATTAAGAGACTCTTTGAGGATATTACTCCCCTCGGGGAGCTTACTGAACAAGTAAAAGCGGATAGGACTAAAGAGTGTTTGTTTTTAATAAAACTGTCCTTTGCCCAAGCACTCGTATCCGAATTCAATGCCAATTGGGACAAGTTAGAAGCTTGCTTTGTAAAATCCTGTGATCCTAGCGGGTTTCCTACCGATGTCGAGGCTGCACAAAGAACTAGTCTTTTCAATATCATTCACAACGCTGAGGCTTTAAAACTCGAGATTGAGAAAGAAACACTTGCGACTAAGGATACAACAGCTAATACCACTTCCTTTAGTGAAGCCAGAGCTAAATCTTCATTACCTACCATCAAACCTCCAGTATTTTCAGGTCATATTCAGTCTTGGGGATTTTTCAGGGATACATTCCTTAGCTTAATGGACTCTGACCCGTCCTTAAAACCTGTTGAAAAATTCCACCATCTATTATCTTGTTTATCAGGAGAGGCCTTAGCGCAAGTTTCTCATTTTAAAATAACTGATGAGAACTATCCCTTAGCTTGGGAGGCTTTGAACAATACTTATGATAATAAGAGAGTCATAGCTAATTTTTATCTCGAAAGAATTCTCAATTTTAGATTTAATAAAAATTCTAGTCCCTTATCAAATTTATTGGGATTTACTACTAAAGTTTCAGACAGTATAGCCTCATTCAAGGCTCTAGGTCTTGATAATCCTGATGATATAATATTATCCTTCCTTGCACTCAGAACTTTAGACTCTACTACACGTCAGAAATTCGAGCTAGATCAGCTAGGAAAAGAATTCCCTTCAACTGAAGATTTAATGAAATTTATTCGAAATGGTACCTTGCGCTTCGGCTGTCTAGTGACGAAAGTTCAAGCTTTCAGCATTCTCATGCTTCTTCAGAAAATCAGAAACGATCCAATCAACGTTTTCCATCAAAATCATCTCGTCGTTACGATCTTGCTATGTTATCTAGCGGAGAAAACTAGCTCGTCAAGTCGTTTTTCCAAGACTCCCTTAAACCATTCCAATAGGGCCAGCGTTTCGTTGTCTAAGGCTGTGACTCCAGCTAGCCGATCATCTCCTACACGCGCATCTTCACCTCCAGTAGAAGCCGCGGAAAAACCTTCTGCACCATGTCCTTTCTGTCAAGGTCAACACAATCTTCTGTATTTTCACAAATTCGCTCAACTTGATATTATCGAGCGAAAGAACTTTACCTCAAAATGGAAGGGTTGCCACAATTGCCTGAGGTCATCACATTCAACCAAGGTCTGGATGTTATTCCAAAAACACATGCAGATATTGTAAAGAGCGCCATCATTCTCTTTTGCACGATTTCAATTCTCAAAATAAACCTCCACCAGCTCATCCTTCAACCCATTCAGTACAAGCCCTACACCTTCAGGACCACTCGAAAAACCTCTGATATAGTTCCTACATGTCACCCACTGATCAGGTCCTGCTAGGAACCGTTATTGTACTTGTTGAGGATAGTAATAAAAGGTTGCACTCCTTTCGAGCTTTACTTGACTCAGGAAGCACACGCTCTTTTATCACCATGAAATCGACAATTGAAACTTCCAATTCATGAAACCTTTCAGAAAATCCACGGATTAGGCAACAATATATCTATTCCTATCTCGGGTAGCGTTCGATGTACGCTTCATTCTCAGCATAACACAGAGATATCTCTTGGACTAAACGCCCTCGTCATTCCTCAAATTACTTCATTTCTTCCACTATGTCCATTACCTCTGCATATTGTAGAAGCGTTCAGCTCATTCAAGCTAGCTGATCCAAAGTTTGGCACCCCCAAGGATATTGACTTATTGCTTGGTTCTGATGTGTGGCACTTAATTGTATCTGGCGCACCTAATCCAGTGAGAGCAGGACTACCTTTTCTAACCCCCACTGTTTTTGGTGACGTTGTATCTGGGCCTATATCTTCTGACTTCCCATTTAGCGACACCAGTCTTGTTGCATATTCTCAGTTGGACATACAAAACCAACTTAAGCAGTTTTGGCAGTTAGAAGAAACCAGTCCAGCTTCATTAGTTTCCCCTGAAGATGAATATTGTGAGCAACATTTCAAGGACACCTGTACTTCATCCGGTCGCTTTGTTCTCCAATTCCCATTCAAGGGCGAATCTAGTCTTGGAGATAATCGAATTCAAGCCAAAAAACGCCTCTTCCACTTAGACCGTAAATTTCGCCACAATCCATCATTGTTTAACGAATACTCTGACTTCCTTTGCAAATATGAGGAGTTGGGACACATGAGCAAGACAGCCATATCGTCTTCTTATCTAATTCCTCACCATGCTGTTTACAAGGATACGAAGATTAGGGTTGTATTTGATGGGTCCTGCACCTCAACCACACCAAGTATTAACGATCAGCTCCTTTCTGGACCTAAACTCCAGGCAGACGTTGGCGACATTCTGCTTCGCCTTCGATTCCATTCTGTAGTAATCATCACTGACGTGGTCAAAATGTACCGCCTAATCCTAATTCATCCTAAGCAACGGATATATCAACATATTATTTGGCGGGACGACCCAAACAAAGAAATTCAAGAATATGAGCTTAATACGGTTACCTATGGCCTCCGATCAAGCGCGTTCCAAGCTATCAGGACAATCAGAGAACTCGCAACGCTAGAAGCTGATAGATTTCCTCTAGCTTCGAAATGCATACTTCGTGACATGTTTGTTGACGACGTAGAATTGTGTTTGCAATTAATTAAATGCTTTTCTAGTGGTGGTTTCACACTCGACAAATGGGCTTCTAACAAACCCGAAATTCTCCCAAAGGATGTTTCTCCCAGCACCAGTATGATTGCAATACAACCTGATGAATTACCTTCTATCAAGGTTCTTGGTTTAAGATGGGACCCTACCACAGATCACTTCGAATACTCCATCAACGAGCCATCTAGCATCATGACTAAGAGGTCGGTCCTATCAACCATTGCAAGAATATTTGATCCTTTAGGCTTTCTGGCCCCAGTTGTGCTAACTGCTAAAATCTTCCTACAGCAGTTGTGGTTTTTAAAACTAGATTGGGACACTCCACTTCCGCAGCATTTTATAGAAGGTTGGTCCAAATTTATTGGCTCTTGGAATTACCTTTCTCAAATATGTATTCCACGCTTCATTCCCTATTCCAGTGCAAATAGAGTTGATTTAATTGGATTTTGTGACGCTTCAACAAAGGCTTATTCAGCCGTTTTCTATCTGCGAACGGAAACTTCATGCGGCCAGGTGTGTGTCACGCTAGTGAAGGCAAAAACAAAGGTAGCCCCCATAAAGTTCCATTCTATTTCACGCTTAGAGTTATGTGGGGCCTTGCTTCTTTCGAGCTTGCTTGCATCCTTGAAGTTCGATCCGCATCCTAGCCCAACACGCGTGTATCTTTTTACCGATTCCGCAGTTGCTTTAGCATGGCTTCGAACACCCAGTCATCAGCTAGCGGTCTTTGAAGCTAATCGAGTAACATCTATTCTGGATAAAACACGTCTTGAAGACTGGCACCATGTAAGATCCAAGGAAAACCCGGCCGACATATCATCGCGAGGCATCAATCCTTCCGAAATACAGAACCATCATCTTTGGTGACACGGCCCGAGCTGGCTAAAATTAAACCCTCATGACTGGCCCATCACGCTCTCCAATGCCAAACTGCAAGCCACTTCAGCTTTTCTCGGCACGTCAACAGTGTCACCTGAACCACAATGGCTTTTGCGTTTTAGCAATCTGAGGACTCTACACCATGTCATCGCCAGGATTATCCGCCTTTCAACTCGGGCGAGAGCCACGTCCTCCGGAGACAATGCCAAAATTCAACTCTCATCCCCAGTCAGGGCGAAGGAAATCTCCGATGCAATGAACAAATGCATAACGTTAGTCCAAAATTCTGCCTTCCCAAAAGGTATAAATTCTCCTAATCTACAAGCTCTTCAACCATTTCTTGACGAACTGGGTATTATTAGAGTGGGCGGACGACTAAACAATGCTCCCATCTCTCTCTCAGCCCGTCATCCAGCAATTTTACCAACTTACTCTCATCTTACCTATCTTGTAGTCAGCGAGATCCATAATAATTATTTTCATGCCGGTACAAATCTTACACTCAACCTTCTCCGGCAGATATATTGGATACCATCTGCGACAAGATAGATAAAGGGCTTCATTCGTCGTTGCATAATCTGCCGTCGACGCCAACCCAAGGCAAAAATCCCTATTGTGGCTCCTCTTCCAAGCTCTAGGTTTGAAATGATTAGACCTTTTCTTCAGGTAGGTATTGATTTCGGCGGTCCCTTCTCAGTAAGAGACTCTCTACGTCGAAAACCTATCATATCTAAAGCATATTTGTGCCTATTTGTCTGCTTTTCTACCAAAGCACTCCATTTAGAAGCAGTATCTTCCCTCTCCACGCCATCATTCTTGGCAGCGCTGGATAGATTTATATCACGTCGGGGTCTTCCAAAAGCCATACATTCCGACAATGGAACAAACTTCGTCGGTGCTTCCCGCTATTTAAAGGATGTCTATTCCTTCATTTCACAACATTCAACTGCCATTCAAACGCACCTCGCCGACAAGGGTATAGAGTGGCATTTCATTCCACCTCATTCACCACACTTTGGAGGCTTGTGGGAGGCTGGCATTAAGTCCGTGAAGAAACTACTGCCTGCTTCTGTTGGTAGCCATCCAATGACGTTCGAAGAGTTAACGACGATCTTCACAAAAATTGAAGCTTTGCTAAATTCACGACCTTTGTGCCCTCTAAACGATGATCCCTATGAGCTAGATATCCTCACTCAGGCTCATTTTCTAATTGGAACATCTATGCACGCACCACCCGTCGAAGATCTAAGCGACGTACCCCTCAACATGCTCTCCAGCTGGCAGCTCATTGAAAGCCGTATCCAGTATACTTGGAAAAGGTGGAGCAAAGAATACATCCACCATCTTCAGCAACGGCACAAATGGAAGAAATCTGAAGGTCCTTCACTCAGTGTCGGAAGCATCGTACTCCTCATCGATAAGAAGAATCCTTTAGGACAATGGCCACTTGCCCGTATAACTCAAACTCATCCCGGCAGTGACGGCGTTGTACGCGTAGTGAGAGTCCGCACTGCTTCCGGCTCAGAGCTTAAAAGATCCGTATCATTCCTTTTCCTCCTTTTCCCAAACCCTGAAATGAACACTGTAACTGTTTAATTCTCTTTTCTTTTCTTCTTACTGATCTTAGTTTAGCAGTCCTTGATGACTCATTGTAAATGTTGGCTTAACCAAATTTAAGTGGGCGGTATGTTAGAGACCAAGTAGAATAAGTTATCAATTATTTATTACATTTTATTCAATTATTGTATCGTAAATATCGTAGCGTCTAGGTATAGGGGAATAGTCTGGCAGCTGAGATACAAGCCCGGAGGCGGTTATCAGCCAACCCTTAATCCTCTTGCGGATCACCGCTATCTCTTCTATGGTTTACCCTCGAGCCTAGAGAGTTCGCCACCTCACGGTGCAATCTTCTAATGAGGGCAGCACCTTACGGGCCCAAGGACAGAAAAGGCGCCGATTTGCGAGCTGCTCGCCCTAAGGCAGTCAAGCCTTGAGTCCCTGAGGAACAGCACGTGCTTGAGGCCCTTAGGAGCATTTTTTCTCTTGCTGCATCCATCCTCTGGAGGTACACCTTCTTCGAAGCCCCGTCAAGCTCCAATTTTCAACCTGGCGTCAGCGGCTACAGGGAAGACGCAGCATCAACCAGATAAGCGAGACTATAACTTTTTTCTTTACCCTCAGCGGCCACTATTCGCCCGACCATCTACTCTACATGCTTGTATTTTCATTATTTTCATCCGCACAGAAGTTAATATTTTTTGTTTTATTTTCAAATCTAACATACTAACCAGTGCCGGCTCCACAAGGAGATTTTTTTTTTCTTATGCTTTCAAAATAAATAATTCATTTTTTTTTTCTATCACTCTATATAGTTGTTCATTTAGCCTCAATAATAGGCACCTATATGTTCAGCACTATTTCCTCATCAACCTCTTCTATATATATATATATATATATATATATACATTTCATCAGCAATTTGGTGCTGAGCATTAACAATATGCAAAGACCTGTTGATCAAGAAAATTAAAATAAAAAATAGAGTTCTCTGTAAAAGGTTTAATGAGTTCTATTAAATACATATTTTCCAATTTAGTTATAATTTTAACTATTGGAATTATTATCCAAAGATTCATATAATTACTCAACAATAGATTCTAATTTGAAGCACAGCTATTTTCGATATCCACCTGTTCTAAAACGTGAAATCATTTATTAGGCACTTCGGATTACGTCATTGGGTCGACGTCAGAAGCGTGTTTCCCATCTGTGGAATGGAGCAGGAAACGAGTTAAAAACAGCAACCAATTAAAATGTGAGGTAAATAGAGGAAAAACGCCGTTCGTGGTGGTAGAAAATCATACAAGGCATTTCGCTCAGAAATCTCCGAAATATTGTTACTAATTTTACGTATCCTGTTCTATAGCCAAATAGAATTATATTCTATAATCAATAAGAAAAAACTACTAGCAATTAAAAAACTATGGGTAACAGATGAAAATAGGGAATATCAAGAACAATTCTCAAAAACGACATCAACACCAGTACTGTAATCTAGATATTCATACGGCATCTTCGAATTCTAACAAACAAAATATTCCTTCTAATTATACATATCCGGTTTACTGACAAATACATTTGACTGCTATAAGCAAGCACAAAAATAACGAGCAGAGAAAAAAAAACTGCGGGAAACACACAAATAGATCAGTTTAAATAAATGAAACTAACTACCTAAGTTTTAAGCACTTTTTTCTCTTAATGTGACGACCCCATCAAACATTTCTTCAAACCATTTTTTGCAGAGAATTTAGTAAGCTTTCTAACTGTTACATTTCACTTGCCACGATTTCCTAACCCTTTTTGAGATATTAAGGAAAATAGACGAATGGGGCCTAATAGATATTCATACGGCATCTAAGAATCCCAAGATTCCGCAAAAATAAAATATTGTTTCTAATTACACTTATCCTGTTTTATTGGCAAATACATTTGACTACTATAAGAAATTGCCAACACTAGGGAATATGCCAAAGAACTCGGAGTACGAGCCTCGACAGTTTCAAGACATTTGAACGAAATCGGCAAATCCAAAACTGACATTTCATACGGTACAGCCTGATATATTTCTAACAATGAATTGTTTTTCTTATTTTAATTAATGTGTTTTATTGTCAAATACATTATCCAACTTTAAGCAATTAAAAAATAACAAGGAATAAAAACAGACAAAAAGAACCGTTCGAATAAACGAAATCAATTACTTCAAAATTTAAGCACTTATTTCTCCGATTGACATCGCTTATTCAAAACTTTGTTTGGAACCTTTTTTTGTAGACCATTTAGTAAGCTTTCGAATGGTAAGCTTTCGCTTCCCAAGATTTTCAACCGTTTTCGAGATATTAATGAAAATATATAAAGTTACCAAAACTTTTCATTATTTCTAGCAACAGAAATTGGTATCATTTTACCTATACTGTTTTACACACAAATACATTTTCCTCACAAATACAACATAATAAATTGCAACAATAAAAAGCAATAAAAAAGTAAGGAAAAGAGACAAAAATTACCAAAAGAACGACAAAAACCCGTCCATATGAACTAAACACACGTATTTGAAGTTTTAAGCACTTATTTCTTCGATTGACATCACCTAATCAAAAATTGCTTCAGAATCTTTTCTGTAGAGAATTTAGCAAGCTTTCAAATAGTTTCTATACACTTATCAAAATTTCTCAACCGTGTTCGAGATATTAATGAAAGTATACGAAGTTCCCAAAACTTATCATGTCTGTTCATAAAATATTTTATTCTAACCCTTTCTTAACTCCAAACGTAACCAAAAGATTAACATGTTAGTTTTGATGAAATTCAAACATGAAAAAAATGTTTCAACTGAATCCCATGATTGTAAATACCCAAACCAAAAACGTTATTCAGCAACTATTTTTCCAATTTTCTCGAAAACGGTGAAAGCTATCGCCTGTGGTGGTGGCTGGACACGAATGGTGTCATTCGTTTTCCTAGGCCAAGAAGCTTATAAAACAAGTACTTACAAGCATATGAACTCAAAATTTGCAAAATATTTCGTAAGCGTTACGATTTTGTTTGCGCGAATTTCGCCCCAAACGCCATCTTCCAGTGGGCGGATTTTGCTGGTTAACGAACTTGACCTTTCAAATTGGATTTTTGTACCAAATTTCATCAAAATCGGACCATCAGGGAAGCCAGAAATCCGCGAACAGACAAATATATATATATATATATATATATATATATATATATATATATATATATAAAAAAATCAGTCCCGTAACAGGCCACGAGGGCCCTGAGGGGCAGATACTATAGAGGTATCTGATTCATGACCATACGGCACACTAGGGAGATAGTGTGGTCAGTAGTATGCTCCGGCCGCCTGATTTTCCCCTTGGCTGCTTCGACTGCTAGAGTCATTAGCACCAACCAAGGTGCCCATTATTAAATTAAAGTCTGGGTTGGCCTAGGGACGGTCAGGGAAGCCGAATTCAACCGGTGAACGAAGACACTAGAAGAAAAAATCGTTAGTGCTTGCTCGGGATTTGAACTCAGGCCTCCAGCTTATTAGTCCAGTGCTCTACCACTGAGCTAACCTCGCCCCCATATATATATATATATATATATATATATATATATATATAAATAAATAAATATATACATATATATATATATATATATATATATATATATATATATATATATATATATACAAATTTGAACCACCATTATTTTCGGTCTCTAGGGGTTCTGAAACGCGAAATTTTCTAGTCGGCACTTCCGGATTGTTTCATGAGATCAACCTTATAAGCGGGGTTCCTCCCTATGAAGGGAGGGAGGAACCGCGCTAAAATTGAAATTTTAAGGTAATTTTTAGCGCGGTTACTCTCTATCTCCATAGGGAGAACCCGCTTATGAGGTTGACCCCATGACGCAATCCGGAAGTGCCGACTAGAAACTTTTACGTTTCAGACCCTATAGATCACGAAAATATAGGTGGCTAAAATTTGTATATATATATATATATATATATATATATATATTTTGAAATATTTTCTAGATCTTGGAAATTAATCCCAACTAAGATGATTAAATTTTGGTTATATTTGAAGTTAAGGAAGTATGCGAAAAAAAAATATTTTATTTATAGAAGTGAAAAGTTTTCGGATCCCCATACATTTTTCGTAAATATCTCGATAACGGTTGGGGAATCGTGGTAAGTGGAAAGTGACCATTTGAATGCTTACTAAATTCTCTACAAAGAATGTTCTGAAGCAATATTCGATGGGACAACGTCAATGAGAGATATAAGCGCTTAAAACTTAAAAAGTGTTTGTTTTGTTGTTTTGAAATGGATTTTCTCTTTCTATATCTCACTTTTTAATTGGTTGTTTCTAGTTTTAAATTGCATTTATCAGTAAAATTAGTATTGTAGTAAAATAAGCTAACAAACGGTGAAAGGTATTGGTAATAAGTTGGTAATCATGATGGCAGTGGCTGTCAAATCCTGTGATTTGTTATGCTAATCTATTCCATTTCTTCAAGATGTACGTAACCGCGCTAAGATGACGCAGTTCCTGCGAGTCGGACTTTTTAAACTTTAAAATTTAAATTTGTCTTAAAAGGTATATTTAAAATTTTTAAAAAAAATTTTGAGTTTTCATTGATATTTTATCTCAGTTTTGTGTAAATTTCAAGCTGGGATCTCAATTGGATCATATTTATTTTAATTTAAGAACTTAATCAAAGTTACCTTTGTATCTGGTTGGTACGTCAAAAAATTTAAATTTTTCAGAAAATGAAATGAAATCCATCTTATATCGATGCAAGATGAAAAAATTAAGAAAAAAATCCTTTGGCATATATCTAGTTTTTGCTTAGTTTCCGAGAGAAACGTAAAAACTAAAAGAAATTATGAAAAAGCAGTCTATTAAAAGGCGTATATAAAAATTGTTAAAAGTATATGTATGTTTCAAACCCACACTCTCGAGTCGCCCTCGCACCCCTACCTCCTCTAATCCGACCACACCAAAAATATAGAAGTCTATATGCCACTGTTATTAGGTCCCCATTTTTTGACCCCTCGACTTAAGGCAGAGTCTTTCCACAAATTCCTCTATAATAAACTGTCGGTGCTCTTGGAGGAAGTCCTTTTGTCACAGAGATTGGGAAGATGGGTCTTAGTCTAGCTCACTACGGGAGGGCCGACCGAAATTGGTGGCCGGCTCCATCTTCAGACGCTCTTGGATTTCTTAGCATGACACATTAAGTATTTAGTCTATAGGGAGCACCTCATCCGTCGCAAGAGTGGGGCCAAGGAACAGATTACAGCAGAACAATGCACAAATCCTAACCAGCCTCTCAATGTGCGATGTGATTATTATTTTAAGGTTGGCAAGGTGCCAAACATTTGAACAGTTTTATTTAATTGATTATTTAGAATTATTAGACGATTTTTTTTTATAATTATGTATGCATCCAGAGTTAAATTTAAAATGTTTTAAGAATTAGAAATGTATTTTTATTAAGAATTCAAAGTTTTTTTTTGTTTTGTGTTTTAGCACTTTCCTCCGAAGAAAAGTAGCTATTTTAAATTATGTTGAACTTACAGCTTTACATGTCGTCAGTTAATTTTTTCGAGCAAGAAGATTTTTTTTTGCTTTTTTAGGTAAAACGTATATTTTTAATGATTTGTATATAGGAATTATGAACTGGTGCCTTTTCACAATTGTGTTTTAGTTTTTTACGTTTTTCTTGGAAATTAAGCAAAAAAGAGATACAAAGAACTTTTTTTGTTAATTTTTTCATCCTGCGTTGATTCATGAAGTTTGGCTGTTTTTGGGGGGACCCCCTGTATATGTTAGATGGATTTCATTTCATTTTCTGAAAAATTTAAATTTTTTGACGTACCAACCAGATACCAAGGTAACTTTGATTAAGTTATTAAATTAAAATAAATATGATCCCATTGAGATCCCAGATTGAAATTTACACAAAACTGAGATAAAATATCAATGAAAAATCAAAAATTTTTTGAAAAATTTTAAATATACCTTTTAAGACAAATTTAAATTTTAAAGTTTAAAAAATTACCTTAAAAATTTCAATTTTTATAAATAAGTTATGATACGTAGTAAGGTCCATAAGTTTCCGGCCTGGGATAGAAGGAAAGGTGAGAGAAAAAAAAAAGTCCGACTCGCAGGAACTGCGTCATCTTAGCGCGGTTACGTACATCTCGAAGAAATGGAATAGATTAGCATCACAAATCACAGGAAAATGACAGTAGCCAACTTACACAGAAACGGATAATTCTTAATCTGTATAAGTCAATACAATTATGTACTGAAAACGTACTTACTCTTCGACTACCGCTGAGAAGGCTCTACTCTAAACAACCAAAAATTCGTTGTCATTTTAAGCATCTTGTTTTACTCGCAAATTCCTTTTACTGTTATAATCAACTGTAAATATGTGCTTCATGGCGAATAAAATTCCATTCTGTCGTGCGTTAAATCTTTCTATAAAATAAGAAATAACGATTCAGTTAGAGACAATGAGGAAGGTTATATTGACAGGAGAATTCAAAACAAACTACGTCATCATGATTAGCCACAGCCATCTTGATTTCCACAGCCACTCCAAACTTATTATTACCAATACCTTTCACCGTTTCTTAGCTTATTTTACTACTATACTAATTTTACTGATAAATGCAATTTAAAACAAGAAACAACCATTTAAAAAGTGAGATAAACAAAGAGAAAAACCCTTTCAAAACAACAAAACAAACACTTTTTAAGTTTTAAGCGCTTATATCTCTGATTGACGTTGCCCCATCGAATATTGCTTTAGAACCTTTTTTTGTAGAGAATTTAGTAAGCATTCGAATGGTCACCTTCCGCTTACCACGATTTCCCAACCGTTATCGAGATATTTACGAGAAATGTATGAAGATCCGAAAACTTTTCATGTCTATTAATAAAATATTTTTTTTCGCATACTTCCTTAACTCCAAATATAACCAAAACTTAAACATCCTAGTTGGGATTAATTTCAAAGTTGTAGAAAATATTTCAATTCAATCCCGCGATTCTAAGTACTCACAAAAATATAATGACTTACAAAAACGTTTATTCCACTTTTCTCAGGAACGGTTACAGATATCGCCTTATAAATGGTTTCATTCGTTTTCTTATGTTAAGAAACCTATAAAACAAGTACCTGCAAGCATATAAACTCAAAAACGTGAGCGTTACGATTTTTTTTGCGCGAATTTCGCCCCAAACACTATCTTCTAGTGGGCGGATTGGTGCTGGTTAACGAACTTGACCTTTCAAATAAGACGATATATATATATATATATATATATATATATATATATATATAAATATATACAAATTTGGGCCACCTATATTTTCGTGATCTATAGGGTCTGAAACGTGAAAATTTCTAGTCAGCACTTCCGGATTGCGTCATGAGGTCAACCTCATAAGCGGGTTATCCCTATGGAGATAGGGAGTAACCGCGCTAAAACTGGTTTTACTGTTTTAGCGTAAAAAAAATCGTAACGTTTACGTTTTTGAGTTCATATGCTTGCAGGTACTTGTTTTATAGGTTTCTTAACATAAAAAAAAACGAATGAAACCATTTTGAAGGCGATATCTTTAGCCGTTTCTGAGATAAGTGGAATCAATGGTTTTGTAAGTCATTATTTTTTTGTGAGTACTTAGAATCGCGGGATTCAATTGAAATATTTTCTACATCTTGGAAATTAGTCCCAACTTAGATGTTTAAATTTTGGTTATATTTGGATATAAGGAAGTATGCGAAAAATGTTTTTTTATTAATAGTCATGAAAAGTTTTTGGATCTCCATACATTTTTCGTAAATATCTCGATAACGGTTGGGAAATAGTGGTAAGTGGAAAGTGACCATTCGAATGCTTACTAAATTCTCTACAAAAAAGGTTCTGAAGCAATATTCGATGGAGCAACGTGAATGAGAGATATAAGCGCTTAAAACTTAAAAAGTGTTTGTTTTGTTGTTTTAAAATGGTTTTTCTCTTTCTTTATCTCACTTTTTAATTGGTTGCTTCTACTTTTAAATTGCATTTATCAGTAAAATTAGTATTGTAGTAAAATAAGCTAAGAAACGGTCTAAGGTATTCATAATAAGTTTGGAGTGGCTGTGGTAATCAAGATGGCAGTGGCTAATCATGATGACGTAGGTTGTTTTGAATTCTCCATCTATATAACCTCATAGCTTCAAACTGAAGTTACCGTTATTTCTTATTTTATAGAAAAATTTAACCCACGACAGAATGGAATTTAATTCGCCATGAAGCACATATTTACAGTTGATTATAACAGGAATTTTTGGTTGTTTAGAATAGAGCCTTCTCAGCAGTAGCCCAAGAGTAAGTACGTTTTCAGTACATAATTGTATTGATTTATACAGATTAAGAATTATCCGCTTCTGTGTAAGTTGACTACTGTCAGTTTCCTGTGATTTGTGATGCTAATCTATTCCATTTCTTCGAGATGTAACCGCGCTATGATGACGCAGTTCCTGCGAGTCGGACTTTTTTCAATATATTCTCCTCTAAGTTCAACAAACTTAATACAACGCTTTGGCAACATTTCTATACCACGAAAAAAAAAATTTTCTTCTTTGTTAAAAAAAATGTTCTTCCACTGCTGCTTGGAGCTCTTCGTCGGTGTTAAATCGCCCTCCACGAAGGTCAGATTTTAACTTTGAGAAAAGGTAGAAATCGCTAGGGGCCAAGTCTGGGCTGTAGGGTGGATGAGAGATTTCTTGGAATCCACAGTCCTTCACAGCGGCCTTGGAAATCAATGTTGTGTGGACAGAGGCATTGTCGTGAAGGAGGCGGATACCTCTGCTTAACTTCCCTCGCCTCTTCTCTTTAATGGCGTCTCGTAACCGGTGAAGTAGGGCTGCATAATACTCACCATTCATTGTGGTATTCCTTTCTTTAAAATCTATCAGTAGTATTCCTTTACAGTCCCAAAAAATTGTGGCCATTACCTTTTAGCGCGGTTACTCCCTATCTCCATAGGGAGAACCCGCTTATGAGGTTGACCTCATGACGCAATCCGGAAGTGCCGACTAAAAACTTTCACGTTTCAGAACCTATAGATCACGAAAATATAGGTGGCTAAAATTTGTATGTATATATATATATATATATATATATATATATATATATGCTTGTCTGTTCGCTCTCTAGCAAGCTCAAAAATGGTCCGAGTTTGACGAAATATGGTACAAAAATCTGTCGTCTAATTAGAAAGGTCAAGTTCGTTAACCAGCAGAATCCGCCCACTAGAAGATAGTGTTTGGGGCGAAATTCGCGCAAAAAAATCGTAACGCTTACGTTTTTGAGTTCATATGCTTGCAGGTACTTGTTTTATAGGTTTCTTAACATAAAAAAACGAATGAAACCATTTTGAAGGCGATATCTTTAGGCCTTTAATGTTTTTATATGTATATACACTTTTAACAGCTCGTATTCCTGTCGAATGCTATGCAATACTTGACTCAGGCTAGCCACAGGAGCATTTAGGACCAGCCCTTCAGAAAGCCTGTGTGCATTAGCTGGCGAACCACCATTGCACATCAGGCGTCGAATGCTATGCAATACTGGACTCAGGCTAGCCACAGGAGCATTTAGGACCAGCCCTTTAGAAAGCCTGTGTGCATTAGCTGGCGAACCACCATTGCACATCAGGCGTCGATTGCTATGCAATACTTGACTCAGGCTAGCCACAGGAGCATTTAGGACCAGCCCTTCAGAAAGCCTGTGTGCATTAGCTGGCGAACCACCATTGCACATCAGGCGTCGAATGCTATGCAATACTGGACTCAGGCTAGCCACAGGAGCATTTAGGACCAGCCCTTCAGAAAGCCTGTGTGCATTAGCTGGCGAACCACCATTGCACATCAGGCGTCGAATGCTACGCAATACTTGACTCAGGCTAGCCACAGGAGCATTTAGGACCAGCCCTTCAGAAAGCCTGTGTGCATTAGCCGGCGAACCACCATTGCACATCAGGCGTCGAATGCTATGCAATACTGGACTCAGGCTAGCCACAGGAGCATTTAGGACCAGCCCTTCAGAAAGCCTGTGTGCATTAGCTGGCGAACCACCGTTGCACATCAGGCGTCGATTGCTATGCAATACTTGACTCAGGCTAGCCACAGGAGCATTTAGGACCAGCCCTTCAGAAAGCCTGTGTGCATTAGCTGGCGAACCGCCATTGCACATCAGGCGTTGAATGCTATGCAATACTCGACTCAGGCTAGCCACAGGAGCATTTAGGACCAGCCCTTCAGAAAGCCTGTGTGCATTAGCTGGCGAACCACCGTTGCACATCAGGCGTCGAATGCTATGCAATACTGGACTCAGGCTAGCCACAGGAGCATTTAGGACCAGCCCTTCAGAAAGCCTGTGTGCATTAGCTGGCGAACCACCATTGCACATCAGGCGTCGAATGCTATGCAATACTGGACTCAGGCTAGCCACAGGAGCATTTAGGACCAGCCCTTCAGAAAGCCTGTGTGCATTAGCTGGCGAACCACCGTTGCACATCAGGCGTCGATTGCTATGCAATACTGGACTCAGGCTAGCCACAGGAGCATTTAGGACCAGCCCTTCAGAAAGCCTGTGTGCATTAGCTGGCGAACCACCGTTGCACATCAGGCGTCGATTGCTATGCAATACTGGACTCAGGCTAGCCACAGGAGCATTTAGGACCAGCCCTTCAGAAAGCCTGTGTGCATTAGCTGGCGAACCACCATTGCACATCAGGCGTCGAATGCTATGCAATACTGGACTCAGGCTAGCCACAGGAGCATTTAGGACCAGCCCTTCAGAAAGCCTGTGTGCATTAGCTGGCGAAACACTATTGCACATCAGGCGTCGAATGCTATGCAATACTGGACTCAGGCTAGCCACAGGAGCTTTTAGGACCAGCCCTTCAGAAAGCCTTTGTGCATTAGCTGGCGAACCACCATTGAATTTTAGAAGATAGAAGATTTACCGACCTAATAGACTCACAAACACATTCACTGACATTCCACCTTGGAGGGGGAAGAACTTTAAGATTGACCTGACACTAACGAAATACAAAAATACTAAACCAACTTCTTCGTTATTTTATAAACATCTGGCAAACTCGATTCGGAAAAAAGATACTGACACATTTTACGCTTACACTGACGGATCCAGGACGAAATTCGGAACAGGAGCAGCTGCAATTGTTGACAACAACACTTACTTACTAAGACTACCAGACGGAACGACCATATATACAGCCGAACTATACGGAATACAGTTAGCACTGACAAACGTTCAAGACAGAGGAAACGACAACATTACTATTTGTACTGACTCTTTAAGTTCTTTGTTCTCCATGCGAAACATTTACAGTACACATCCCATTATCAACAACATATTCTCATAAATATACAGACTACAGAACAAAAATAAACATATTAAATTTCTATGGCTACCTGTACACGAAGACATTAAACTCAGTACAGCCGTCGACTTACAAGCAAAACTAGCGACGAAAAGACCTACGCTTGACTAGAATACTGTGACTTCATCAGACTTATACAAAACATTACAAACTAACATACTGTACGAGTGGGAAGGTGAGTGGCTAAAAACTAACGCCAAGTTGAGGGAAATAAAAAATACAACGAAAGCCTGGACAAATGAACAGTTCTCCCACCGGGACGAAGTAATCCTATCCAGGCTTGGCATTGGACACACCTTACTTACCCATTCCTACCTACTAGACAGAAAGAACAGACCAACTTGTAGATATTGTAACGAGACTCTGACCGTTAAACATATACTTACCAACTGCAGACAATGCAATAACCTCACCATACCTTACTTACCCACTCCTACCTACTAGACAGAAAGAACAGACCAACTTGTAGATATTGTAACGAGACTCTGACCTTTAAACATATACTTACCAACTGCAGACAACGCAATAACCTGACCATACCTTACTTACCCACTCCTACCTACTAGACAGAAAGAACAGACCAACTTGTAGATATTGTAACGAGACTCTGACCGTTAAACATATACTTGCCAACTGCAGACAACGCAATAACCTGACCATACCTTACTTACCCACTCCTACCTACTAGACAGAAAGAACAGACCAACTTGTAGATATTGTAACGAGACTCTGACCGTTAAACATATACTTACCAACTGCAGACAGTGCAATAACCTGACCATACCTTACTTACCCATTCCTACCTACTAGACAGAAAGGACAGACCAACTTGTAGATATTGTAACGAGACTCTGACCGTTAAACAGATACTTACCAACTGCAGACAACGCAATAACCTGACCATACCTTACTTACCCACTCCTACCTAGTAGACAGAAAGGACAGACCAACTTGTAGATATTGTAACGAGACTCTGACCTTTAAACATATACTTACCAACTGCAGACAACGCAATAACCTGACCATACCTTACGACTTACACCACATACTGACAGAAGGTAGCCCACACATCAATGCATTACTCAAACATTTAAAAAACTCTTTATTATACTCAAAAATTTAATTTATTAAATTTTGTCTGTTTTGATTACTTTATTTATTTTTTTATTATTTTATTTTTTGTTTGTTTGTTTTTACTTCTCTTAATTCTTCTTTTTTTTTCAAGTTTATTTTTTCATATGTTTTTATATGTACATACACTTTTTTGTTTTCCCCCACTTTTAAAGTTGACGACTGACATTTAAAGAGTTGTTCGCCTCTGTTGCAGAACTCTATAAATTAAATAAATAAATATCGACCTAGCTTGATACGAACTCGACATGATTCGTGCAAAAACTCCCTAATCGGCCTAGCTTGATCCGAACTCGACATGATTCGTGCAAAAACTCCCTAATCTGCCTAGCTTGATCAGTAATCGACATGATTCGTGCGAAAACTCCCTAATCGGCCTAGCTTGATCAGTAATCGACATGTTTTGTGCGAAAAGGCTCTTATTGGTCTAGCTTCATCCGAACTCGACATGATTCGTACGAAAACGCCCTTATCGACCTAGCTTGATACGAACTCGACATGATTCGTGCAAAAACCCCCTAATCGGCCTAGCTTGATCCGAACTCGACATGATTCGTGCAAAAACTCCCTAATCGGCCTAGCTTGATCAGTAATCGACATGATTCGTGCGAAAACTCCCTAATCGGCCTAGCTTGGTCCGTAGTCGACATGTTTTGTGCGAAAACGCTCCTATTGGTCTAGCTTGATCCGAACTCGACATGATTCGTACGAAAACGCCCTTATCGACCTAGCTTGATCCGAACTCGACATGATTCGTGAGAAAACGCCCTTATCGACCTAGCTTGATACGAACTCGACATGATTCGTGCGAAAACTCCCTAATCGGCCTAGCTTGATCAGTAATCGACATGATTCGTGCGAAAACTCCCTAATCGGCCTAGCTTGGTCAGTAGTCGACATGTTTTGTGCGAAAACGCTCTTATTGGTCTAGCTTGATCCGAACTCGACATGATTCGTACGAAAACTCCCTAATCGGCCTAGCTTGATCAGTAATCGACATGATTCGTGCGAAAACTCCCTAATCGGCCTCGCTTGATCAGTAGTCGACACGTTTTGTGCGAAAACGCTCTTATTGGTCTAGCTTGATCCGAACTCGACATGATTCGTACGATAACGCCCTTATCGACCTAGCTTGATCCGAACTCGACATGATTCGTGAGAAAACGCCCTTATCGACCTAGCTTGATCCGAACTCGACATGATTCGTGCGAAAACTCCCTTATCGGCCTAGCTTGATCAGAACTCGACATGATTCGTACGAAAACGCCCTTATCGACCTAGCTTGATACGAACTCAACATGATTCGTGCGAAAACACCCTAATTGTCCTAGCTTGATCAGAACTCGACATGATACGTGCGAAAACGCCCTAAACGGCCTAGCTCGATCAGAACTCGACATGATTCGAGCGAAAACGCCGTAATCAGCGTTTCTTCTTCATATATCGGTATGATTCATGCATAATTTCGTCCAACGAATTCCCAACCAATTCGAAAAATGCATACTGAAAATCAAATGTTTTTTAGTTGAAAAGTTGTTGTATTAATGTGTTAGCTATTTATAACAAACAAAAGCAGTATGATGATTGAATTGGTTCTGTCGTTCATATTGATTGCGTTCGTTCATATTGATTGCTGTTGTTGACTTGCTAAGGAATCTCAGGTGTTTACAGGTTTCTGTTTTTCTCAGAGAAACCATTTAATCATGCAAAATATATTTTTTGCTAAGATTTGATTGGCTTGAAGTACAGAAAGAAGCTGCCAGAAAGACACTAAGGGTTGTTTTGTAGCCGGCATTAGAACCTCCCACTCCCGGGTCGATAGAGTGTTGTAGATAATGAGGAGTGGGGGAAGAGGGGAACGGTTGCTAGGATACCGAACCCTCCCTCCATCGCTTCACTCGTCTTCTTGCTCTCGGTGTGGCGTGTTGTGTCTCTCTCTCTCTCGTGTGCGAAAACATCGCTCCGATTTCTCATGTGATCTGTGCGCGATATGATATCACCATGGCAACTTCCAGGTCCTTCCTCCCCGTCTGCATCATATTGTCAGCAATCGCAAACGGTAAGTCGATATTTCTCAGAAAACCATCCCTGGGATATTTCATATCTCGAATATGCTTTAGATATACTATCTCTCATTTATATTCCGATGTATTTGATGTTTGTAAAAATTATCACCTTTAAAACATTATCAATGTTAAGCATTAACGGGCAAAGGTTAAAACCCGCTCAATAACGTTCCTGCTACACATTATTTACAACAAGATGCAGTATTTCGACCTTCACCCTGCATCTTCAGAGTCTTAAGGTGTGTCTAGTGATGTTCCTTTTCTATCTCACTCCCATCTCGAAGTATTTCGACCTTCATCCTGCATCTTCAGAGTCCTAAGGTGTGTCTAGTGATGTTCCTTCTCCATATCAGACTCCCATCTCGCAGTATTTCGACCTTCACCCTGCATCTTCAGAGTCCTAAGGTGTGTCTAGTGATGTTCCTTTTCTATCTCACTCCCATCTCGAAGTATTTCGACCATCATCCAGCATCTTCAGAGTCCTAAGGTGTGTCTAGTGATGTCCCTTCTCCATATCAGAATCCCATCTCGCAGTATTTCGACCATCATCCAGCATCTTCAGAGTCCTAAGGTGTGTCTAGTGATGTTCCTTCTCCATATCAGACTCCCATCTCGCAGTATTTCGACCATCATCCTGCATCTCCAGAGTCCTAAGGTGTGTCTACTTATGTCCCTTCGCCATATCACACTCACATATCGCAGTATTTCGACCATCATCCAGCATCTTCAGAGTCCTAAGGTGTGTCTAGTGATGTTCCTTCTCCATATCAGACTCCCATCTCGCAGTATTTCGACCATCATCCTGCATCTCCAGAGTCCTAAGGTGTGTCTACTTATGTCCCTTCGCCATATCACACTCCCATCTCGCAGTATTTCGACCATCATCCTGCATCTTCAGAGTCCTAAGGTGTGTCTAGTGATGTTCCTTTTCTATCTCACTCCAATCTCGAAGTATTTCGACCATCTTCCTGCATCTTCAGAGTCCTAAGGTGTGTCTAGTGATGTCCCTTCTCCATATCAGAATCCCATCTCGTAGTATTTCGACCATCATCCTGCATCTCCAGAGTCCTAAGGTGTGTCTACTTATGTCCCTTCGCCATATCACACTCCCATCTCGCAGTATTTCGACCATCATCCTGCATCTTCAGAGTCCTAAGGTGTGTCTAGTGATGACCCTTCTTTATCTCACACTCCCAGCTCGCTGCGAGTAGAGTGGATGAGGTAGATAGAACCTCCCATCCTATGAAGGGATGTCAAGCGAGTAGATTGGATGAGATAGAACCTCAGATCCTATAAAGGGATGTCAGACGAGTAGGGTGGATGAGGTAGAACCTCATTTCCTATGAAGGGATGTCTGGCGAGTGTAGTGGATGAGAAAGAACCTCCTATCCTATGTTAGAATGCCATGTGAGTAGGTTGGATGAGGTAGATCGAACCTCCCATCCTATGAAGGGATGTCTGGCGAGTAGAGTGGATGAGGTCGATAGAACCTCCTATCCTATGAAGGGATGTCAGGCGAGTGGAGTGGATGACTCTATACCTCCTATCCTATGAAGGGATGTCAGGCGAGTAGTATGGATGACTCTATACATCCTATCCTATGAAGGGATGTCTGGCGAATAGGGTGGGTGAGGTAGAAAGAACCTCCCATCCTATGAAGGGATGTCAGGCGAGTAGAGTGGATGAGGTAGAATCTCCTATCCTATGAAGGGATGTCTTGCGAGTAGAGTGGATGAGGTAGATAGAGCCTCCCATCCTATGAAGGGATGTCTGGCGAGTGTATTGGATGAGATAGAACCTCCCATCCTATGAAGGGATGTCTGGCGAATAGGGTGGGTGAGGTAGATAGAACCTCCCATCCTATAAAGGGATGTCAGGCGAGTAGAGTGGATGAGGTAGAATCTCCTATCCTATGAAGGGATGTCTTGCGCGTAGAGTGGATGAGGTAGATAGAGCCTCCCATCCTATGAAGGGATGTCTGACGAGTGTATTGGATGAGATAGAACCTCCCATCCTATGAAGGGATGTCTGGCGATTAGAGTGGATGAGGTAGATAGAACCTCCCATCCTATGAAGATATGTCTTGCGAGTAGGTTGGATGAGGTAGATAGAACCGCCCATCCTATGAAGGGATGGCATGCGAGTAAAGTGGATGAGGTAGATAGAACCTCCCATCCTATGAAGGGATGTCAGGCGAGTAGAGTGGATGAGGTAGAATCTCCTATCCTATGAAGGGATGTCTTGCGAGTAGAGTGGATGAGGTAGATAGAGCCTCCCATCCTATGAAGGGATGTCTGGCGAGTGTATTGGATGAGATAGAACCTCCCATCCTATGAAGGGATGTCTGGCGAATAGGGTGGGTGAGGTAGATAGAACCTCCCATCCTATAAAGGGATGTCAGGCGAGTAGAGTGGATGAGGTAGAATCTCCTATCCTATGAAGGGATGTCTTGCGCGTAGAGTGGATGAGGTAGATAGAGCCTCCCATCCTATGAAGGGATGTCTGGCGAGTGTAGTGGATGAGGTAAATAGAACCTCCTATCCTATGAAGGGATGGCATGCCAGTAGAGTGGATGAGGTAGATAGAACCTCCCATCCTAGGAAGGGATGGCATGCGAGTAGAGTGGATGAGGTAGATAGAACCTCCCATCCTATGAAGGGATGTCTGGCGAGTGTAATGGATGAGGTAGATAGAGCCTCCCATCCTATGAAGGGATGTCTGACGAGTGTATTGGATGAGATAGAACCTCCCATCCTATGAAGGGATGTCTGGCGAGTAGGTTGGATGAGGTAGATAGAACCGCCCATCCTATGAAGGGATGGCATGCGAGTAGAGTGGATGAGGTAGATAGAACCTCCCATCTTATGAAGGGATGCCATGCGAGTAGAGTGGATGAGGTAGATAGAACCTCCCATCCTATGAAGGGATGTCTGGCGAGTGTAGTGGATGAGGTAAATAGAACCTCCTATCCTATGATGGGATGGCATGACAGTAGAGTGGATGAGGTAGATAGAACCTCCCATACTATGAAGGGATGGCATGCGAGTAGAGTGGATGAGGTAGATAGAACCTCCCATCCTATGAAGGGATGTCTGGCGAGTGTAGTGGATGAGGTAAATAGAACCTCCTATCCTATGAAGGGATGGCATGCGAGTAGAGTGGATGAGGTAGATAGAGCCTCCCATCCTATGAAGAGATGTCTGGCGAGTGTATTGGATGAGATAGAACCTCCCATCCTATGAAGGGATGTCTGGCGAATAGGGTGGGTGAGGTAGATAGAACCTCCCATCCTATAAAGGGATGTCAGGCGAGTAGAGTGGATGAGGTAGAATCTCCTATCCTATGAAGGGATGTCTTGCGCGTAGAGTGGATGAGGTAGATAGAGCCTCCCATCCTATGAAGGGATGTCTGACGAGTGTATTGGATGAGATAGAACCTCCCATCCTACGAAGGGATGTCTGGCGATTAGAGTGGATGAGGTAGATAGAACCTCCCATCCTATGAAGATATGTCTTGCGAGTAGGTTGGATGAGGTAGATAGAACCGCCCATCCTATGAAGGGATGGCATGCGAGTAGAGTGGATGAGGTAGATAGAACCTCCCATCTTATGAAGGGATGCCATGCGAGTAGAGTGGATGAGGTAGATAGAACCTCCCATCCTATGAAGGGATGTCTGGCGAGTGTAGTGGATGAGGTAAATAGAACCTCCTATCCTATGAAGGGATGGCATGCCAGTAGAGTGGATGAGGTAGATAGAACCTCCCATCCTAGGAAGGGATGGCATGCGAGTAGAGTGGATGAGGTAGATAGAACCTCCCATCCTATGAAGGGATGTCTGGCGAGTGTAGTGGATGAGGTAGATAGAACCTCCCATCCTATGAAGGGATGTCTGGCGAGTGTAGTGGATGAGGTAGATAGAGCCTCCCATCCTATGAAGGGATGTCTGACGAGTGTATTGGATGAGATAGAACCTCCCATCCTATGAAGGGATGTCTGGCGAGTAGGTTGGATGAGGTAGATAGAACCGCCCATCCTATGAAGGGATGGCATGCGAGTAGAGTAGATGAGGTAGACAGAACCTCCCATCTTATGAAGGGATGCCATGCGAGTAGAGTGGATGAGGTAGATAGAACCTCCCATCCTATGAAGGGATGTCTGGCGAGTGTAGTGGATGAGGTAAATAGAACCTCCTATCCTATGAAGGGATGGCATGACAGTAGAGTGGATGAGGTAGATAGAACCTCCCATCCTATGAAGGGATGGCATGCGAGTAGAGTGGATGAGGTAGATAGAACCTCCCATCTTATGAAGGGATGCCATGCGAGTAGATTGGATGAGGTAGATAGAACCTCCCATCCTATGAAGGGATGGCATGCGAGTAGATTGGATGAGGTAGATAGAACCTCCCATCTTATGAAGGGATGGCATGCGAGTAGAGTGGATGAGGTAGATAGAACCTCCCATCTTATGAAGGGATGCCATGCGAGTAGAGTGGATGAGGTAGATAGAACCTCCCATCTTATGAAGGGATGCCATGCGAGTAGGTTGGATGAGGTAGATAGAACCTCCCATCTTATGAAGGGATGCCATGCGAGTAGAGTGGATGAGGTAGATAGAACCTCCCATCTTATGAAGGGATGCCATGCGAGTAGATTGGATGAGGTAGATAGAACCTCCCATCCTATGAAGGGATGGCATGCGAGTAGAGTGGATGAGGTAGATAGAACCTCCCATCCTATGAAGGGATGGCATGCGAGTAGATTGGATGAGGTAGATAGAACCTCCCATCTTATGAAGGGATGCCATGCGAGTAGGTTGGATGAGGTAGATAGAACCTCCCATCCTATGAAGGGATGGCATGCGAGTAGAGTGGATGAGGTAAATAGAACCTCCTATCCTATAAAGGGATGGCATGCGAGTAGAGTGGATGAGGTAGATAGAACCTCCCATCCTATGAAGGGATGGCATGCGAGTAGAGTGGATGAGGTAGATAGAACCTCCCATCTTATGAAGGGATGCCATGCGAGTAGGTTGGATGAGGTAGATAGAACCTCCCATCCTATGAAGGGATGGCATGCGAGTAGAGTGGATGAGGTAAATAGAACCTCCTATCCTATGAAGGGATGGCATGCGAGTAGAGTGGATGAGGTAGATAGAACCTCCCATCCTATGAAGGGATGGCATGCGAGTAGAGTGGATGAGGTAGATAGAACCTCCCATCTTATGAAGGGATGCCATGCGAGTAGATTGGATGAGGTCGATAGAACCTCCCATCCTATGAAGGGATGGCATGCGAGTAGAGTGGATGAGGTAGATAGAACCTCCCATCCTATGAAGGGATGTCTGGCGAGTGTAGTGGATGAGGTAAATAGAACCTCCTATCCTATGAAGGGATGGCATGCCAGTAGAGTGGATGAGGTAGATAGAACCTCCCATCCTAGGAAGGGATGGCATGCGAGTAGAGTGGATGAGGTAGATAGAACCTCCCATCCTATGAAGGGATGTCTGGCGAGTGTAGTGGATGAGGTAGATAGAGCCTCCCATCCTATGAAGGGATGTCTGACGAGTGTATTGGATGAGATAGAACCTCCCATCCTATGAAGGGATGTCTGGCGAGTAGGTTGGATGAGGTAGATAGAACCGGCCATCCTATGAAGGGATGGCATTCGAGTAGAGTAGATGAGGTAGACAGAACCTCCCATCTTATGAAGGGATGCCATGCGAGTAGAGTGGATGAGGTAGATAGAACCTCCCATCCTATGAAGGGATGTCTGGCGAGTGTAGTGGATGAGGTAAATAGAACCTCCTATCCTATGAAGGGATGGCATGACAGTAGAGTGGATGAGGTAGATAGAACCTCCCATCCTATGAAGGGATGGCATGCGAGTAGAGTGGATGAGGTAGATAGAACCTCCCATCTTATGAAGGGATGCCATGCGAGTAGATTGGATGAGGTAGATAGAACCTCCCATCCTATGAAGGGATGGCATGCGAGTAGATTGGATGAGGTAGATAGAACCTCCCATCTTATGAAGGGATGGCATGCGAGTAGAGTGGATGAGGTAGATAGAACCTCCCATCTTATGAAGGGATGCCATGCGAGTAGAGTGGATGAGGTAGATAGAACCTCCCATCTTATGAAGGGATGCCATGCGAGTAGGTTGGATGAGGTAGATAGAACCTCCCATCTTATGAAGGGATGCCATGCGAGTAGATTGGATGAGGTCGATAGAACCTCCCATCCTATGAAGGGATGGCATGCGAGTAGAGTGGATGAGGTAGATAGAACCTCCCATCCTATGAAGGGATGGCATGCGAGTAGAGTGGATGAGGTAGATAGAACCTCCCATCCTATGAAGGGATGGCATGCGAGTAGAGTGGATGAGGTAGATAGAACCTCCCATCCTATGAAGGGATGGCATGCGAGTAGAGTGGATGAGGTAGATAGAACCTCCTATCCTATGAAGGGATGTCTGGCGAGTAGAGTGGATGAGGTAGATAGAACCTCCTATCCTATGAAGGGATGTCTGGCGAGTAGAGTGGATGAGGTAGATAGAATCTCCCATCCTATGAAGGGATGTCAGGCGATGACCCTATACATCTGGGAGTTCCTGAGAGGTTTAGCGGAACTGCTTTAGTTCCTTTCTGGTCTTGAATGATTAGTTTCCCACTTGCAAGATCATTATGTTCTCCTGGAATACACTGTTCTTAAGGAGCCACTCATTCCAAGACAAATGGGTTTTCTCTCTTCATTAGTTTGATTCAATATCTTCGTTTTCTTCTTGTCAAGACTTAACGATTCGATAATAGTTATTTAATGACTCCATAATCCCTTTTTGTATAAATCCATCTTACAGAAGATTTCAAGTTTATTATCTGTGTTTACCTTTAGCTGCTGAGAAAACGTTCCGATGGTTAACTAAATTTGTTTAATCGCTACACTTCTCTTACTGAAATACCATGTTCCGATCTCGCATTGGAGAATCATCGGGCCAACGGATGACCATTAATGTTTTTAACACCCTGTAAAATGATTATTTAAGAATCTTGATTGGTGAATACATTTGAAACTAATACATTGACGTCTGTGCTCCAAAGGCATTTTACCTGATTCGACGTAAAGTCTTAATGCCGGATTTGACCTGAAAGCACCAGTTTTAAACCGGATTTGTGTATTGTGAATGGCGTCTACAACTTTTAGTCTGTCGGCAAACCATTTTGAGTTCGAGAGGTTTCTGAGTAGGTTCAACGACTTTTTGCATCTAATCAGAAGCTCTTTTAGATGGGTTAACCATGTAAGTCGTGAGTCAAAATCAGCTCTAAAAATGTAATTGTTTCTGCTCTCTTTATGCCTGTGAGAGTACAGAGTAATTTGTGGAATTGGCCGATTTTTTTCATGCAAATAAAATTACTTTTGATTTTTCAACGAATATTTTTACCACCAATTTTCTAGGTTATGAATGTTTGTATGTTTTCCTGAGCTAATCAGTTGATGTCGTATTGATAAGTAGATCATATGCATACAAGGAGTATGATACATTTTGTGGAATATAGTCAGTAATCGAATTCAAGGCTATAGCAAATAGTGTAGCACTCAAAACACCTCCTTGTGGAACTCCAATGAATGTGTTCCGTTTCCGTTTTCCGGCCCCCCTAATGGTCCGATTTTGATGAAATTTGGTACAAAAATCTTTTGTTCAAGTTCGTTAACCAGGAGAATCCGCCGACCGGAACATGGTTTTTGGAGCGAATGTCGCGCGAAAAAAATCGTTCCGCTTACTTCATATGCATGCAAGTACTCGTTTTATAGGCTTCTTGGCCTAGGAAAACGAATGAAACCATTTTCAAGGCGATAGCTTTAACCGTTTTCGAGAAAATTGGAAACATAGATGCTGAATAACGTTTTTGGTTTTGGAACTTAAAATCATGGGATTCAGTTGAAACATTTTCTGCATGTTCGGATTTCATCAAAACTAATATGTTAAACTTTTGTTTACGTTTGGAGTTAAGGAAGGGTTAGAATAAAATATGTTATTAACAGACATGAAAAGTTTTGGGAACTTCGTATACTTTCATTAATATCTCGAACACGGCTGGGAAATCGTGATAAGTGGATAAAAACTATTTGAAAGCTTTCTAAATTCTCTACAAAAAAGATTCTGAAACAATTTTTGATTAGGTGATGTCAATCGGAGAAATAAGTGCTTAAACTTTAAAGTAATTGATTTCGTTTATTCGAACGGTTCTTTTTGTATGTTTTTATTCCTATCTTTTCATTGCTTATAGTTGGATAATGTATTTGACAATAAAACAGATTAATTAAAATAAGAAAAACAATTCATTGTTAGAAATATATCAGGCTGTACCGTATGAAATGTCAGTTTTGGATTTGCCGATTTCCTTCAAATGTCTTGAAACTGTCGAGGCTCCTACTCCCAGTTCTTTGACATATTCCCTAGTGTTTGCAATTGCTCATAGTAGTCAAATGTATTTGCCAATAAAACGGGATACGTATAATTAGAATATTTTATTTTTGCGGAATATTGGGATTCTCAGATCCCGTATGAATATCTATTAGGCCCCCCTCGTATTTTTTCTTTAATATCTCGAAAAGGGTTAGGAAATCGTGGCAAGTGAAATGTAACAGTTAGAAAGCTTACTAAATTCTCTACAAAAAATGTTTTGAAGAAATGTTTGATGGGGTCGTCACATTAGGATAAATAAGTGCTTAAAACTTAGGTAGTTAGTTTCGTTTATTTAAACGGATCTATTTGTGTATTGCCCGCAGTTTTTTTTCACTGCTCGTTATTTTTAGCGCGGTTCCTCCCTCCCCCATAGGGAGGAACCCCGCTTATAAGGTTGATACAATGAAACAATCCGGAAGTGCCGACTAGAAAATTTTGCGTTTCAGAACCCCTAGAGACCGAAAATGATGGTGGTTCAAATTTGTATATATATATATATATATATATATATATATATATATATATATATATATATTTGTCTGTTCGCTCGGTAGGTCGAAGACGAATGGTCCGAAAATCTTTCGTCTAATTTGAAAGGTCAAGTTCGTTAGCCAGCAGAATCCGTCCACTGGAAGATGGCGTTTGGGGCGAAATTCGCGCAAAAAAAATCGTAACGCTTACGTTTTTGAGTTCATAAGCTTGTAAGTACTCGTTTTATAGGCTTCTTGGCCTAGGAAAACGAATGAAACCATTTTTAGGGCGATATCTGTAACCGTTTTTGAGAAAAGTTGAATCAATGTTTTTGTAAGTCATTATTTTTTTGTGGGTACTTAGAATCGCGGGATTCAATTGAAATATTTTTTACATATTGGAAATTAATCCCAACTAAGATTTTCAAATTTTGGTTATATTTGGGGTTAAGGAAGTATGCGAAAAAAAAATTTTATTAATAGACATGAAACGTTTTCGGATCTTCATACATTTTTCGTAAATATCTCGATAACGGTTGGGAAATCGTAGTAAGTGGAAGGTGACCATTCGAATGCTTACTAAATTCTCTACAAACAAGGCTCTGAAGCAATATTCGATGGGGCAGCGTCAATCAGATATATAAGCGCTTAAAACTTTTTTAAAAGTGTTTGTTTTGTTGTTTTGAAAGGGTTTTTCTCTTTGTTTTTCTCACTTTTTAATTGGTTGTTTCTTGTTTTAAATTGCATTTATCAGTAAAATTAGTATTGTAGTAAAATAAGCTGAGAAACGGTGAAAGGTATTGGTAATAAGTTTGGAGTGGCTGTGGTAATCAAAATGGCAGTGGCTAAACATTATGACATAGTTTGTTTTGAATTCTCCTATCTATATAACCTTCCTCATAGCCTCCAACTGAGGTTATCGTTATTTCTTATTTTATAAAAAGATTTAACCCACGACAGAATGGAATTTTACTCGCCATGAAGCACATATTTACAGTTGATTATAACAGTAAGACGAATTTGCTAGTAAGAAGAATTTTCGAGGTTGTTAAGAAGAGCCTTCTCAGCTGTAGTCGAAGAGTAAGTACGTTTTCAGTTCATAATTGTATTGACTTATACAGATTAAGAATTATCCGCTTCTGTGTATGTTGGCTACTGTCAGTTTCCTGTGATTTGTGATGCTAATCTATTCCATTTCTTCGAGATGTTTGTAACCGCGCTAAGATGACGCAGTTCCTGGGAGTCGGACTTTGTTGTAAATATTTATTAACACTTTCCTTCGAAGGAAAGTAGCTATTGAGGTTGCACTCATGACGGAATTTGAGGGGGGGAGTTACTTCGGAGCCAAAGTAGTTATTTGTCAATACCAGCCATAATTGTTGTTATATTTCAACGAAACTCGGTATTTGTTGTGGTCAACTGAAGAGAAAAATTTGTTGTAAAAATAAACTAAATTGGTTGACTAGAAGGGGGAGTTTACTCCGGTCAGAAATTAGTAATTTGCTCATACCGGCCGCTTTCTGCTGTATTGTAACAAAACGCGGTATACGTCCTGGGTATCTAATAAGGAAGAAGTGTTGTAAAAATAAACTAAATTGGTTGACTAGAAGGGGGAGTTTACTCCGGTCAAAAATTAGTAATTTGCTCATACCGGCCGCTTTCTGCTGTATTGTAACAAAACGCGGTATACGTCCTGGATATCTAATAAGGAAGAAGTGTTGTAAAAATAAACTAAATTGGTTGACTAGAAGGGGGAGTTTACTCCGGTCAGAAATTAGTAATTTGCTCATACCGGCTGTATTGTAACAAAACGCGGTATACGTCCTGGGTATCTAATAAGGAAGAAGTGTTGTAAAAATAAACTAAATTGGTTGACTAGAAGGGGGAGTTTACTCCGGTCAGAAATTAGTAATTTGCTCATACCGGCTGTATTGTAACAAAACGCGGTATACGTCCTGGATATCTAATAAGGAAGAAGTGTTGTAAAAATAAACTAAATTGGTTGACTAGAAGGGGGAGTTTACTCCGGTCAGAAATTAGTAATTTGCTCATACCGGCTGTATTGTAACAAAACGCGGTATACGTCCTGGATATCTAATAAGGAAGAAGTGTTGTAAAAATAAACTAAATTGGTTGACTAGAAGGGGGAGTTTACTCCGGTCAGAAATTAGTAATTTGCTCATACCGGCTGTATTGTAACAAAACGCGGTATACGTCCTGGGTATCTAATAAGGAAGAAGTGTTGTAAAAATAAACTAAATTGGTTGACTAGAAGGGGGAGTTTACTCCGGTCAGAAATTAGTAATTTGCTCATACCGGCTGTATTGTAACAAAACGCGGTATACGTCCTGGATATCTAATAAGGAAGAAGTGTTGTAAAAATAAACTAAATTGGTTGACTAGAAGGGGGAGTTTACTCCGGTCAGAAATTAGTAATTTCCTCATACCGGCCGCTTTCTGCTGTATTGTAACAAAACGCGGTATACGTCCTGGGTATCTAATAAGGAAGAAGTGTTGTAAAAATGAACCGGTCTAGGGGGGGGGGATTTACATTGTACTATGTTCGGATTGAATTGAAACAGGTGTTATTTATGTTTTTATTTTATTTATCTATATAGGTTATTTTAAGCAAATTATTCAGGAATGCAATCGACACTACCCAATTATGAGGAAAGTGCTTAGTTTTGCAGCTCCTGCGTGACGGACTTTTTAATTATTGATTTGCGTATTTTGAACTATGTAATTATATTCTCACCCCCTCTGAATATTGTTTCATTACCCCCCAACCCCTATTCCTCTTCTTGCTCCAGTATTCTACAATCCCACCATAATCACTTTTAATATTATAATCTATTTACATATCGTCGATACAAATGCAAAGTACCGAATGTGAAAAAACCCATTTTTCATTTTCAATTTTTCTGATTGCTGTTGGACCGATGTACGTTGTGGCAAACTCTCGAAAATTAATGAAAAATAATTATAAATTACCGAAAATCAAACTAACCAATGTCCGTTAAGTATAGCCATCTATAAAGTACCAACACTTTTCACATTTGATACTTTGCATTTGTTTCGACGATGTGTACTTATGTTTTATTTTATTATTTAAGGCCTTGTTATTAATATTTGTATTCGCTTTTTATATTTTTGTTTGTTCTTTATATATAGGAATATTTTTAGGTTAATTTTTTTTATTCAACCATATGTATTTATTTTTTATTCTTATGGGACTTTATTATTTTGTTTTCAAATTTTTTTTTAGTAAGCTCGCAGCTGTGGCGACTTAACAGCTTCAATAAAATAAATACTACATGTTATTGTAAAAATACACAGTAGACATGGGGACTTTATTATGAGAAGTCCCAGAATAAAGTATTTTTTTCATTCATTCAGAATTATCAAGTGAGATATGTTTCGGGATCCATTTTTCTCAAGTCGGAGTATTTTAGAATTTTGCTAAAACAATGTTTCAAGTGCCTCCATCTATTCTATAGATTAGAGATTATTTCAGTTAGTTTGTTGATTAATGTTCTCCTATCTCCATCTACACTTGATTTAGTGGTGTCGGCGTATTATTAGATATTTATTGTTTTTGTTTTAAATTGCATTTATGAGTAAAATTAGTATTTTAGTAAAAAAAGGCAAGAAAATGACAAACTTATCGGTATGAATGCTTTCCTAGAGCAAACGTGGAGAAGGCATGAAGTCAGTTCCGCCTTGTTTACTGTCCTGTTGTGGTCCTTTAAACTTCCTTCTCTTTTATCTTATATTTTAAAGAAAGATGAAACATTAGCGATAACTACTTTTATTCCTTTAGAAATAGGACAAGAGATAGAACGTGGAGAAGGCATGGAGTCAGTTCCGCCTTGTTTACTGTCCTGTTGTGGTCCTTTAAACTTCCTTCTCTTTTATCTTATATTTTAAAGAAAGATGAAACATTAGGGATAACTACTTTTATTCATTTAGAAATAGGACTAGAGATAGAACGTTGAGAAGGCAGGGAGTCAGTTCCGCCTTGTTTACTGTCCTGTTGTGGTCCTTTAAACTTCCTTCTCTTTTATCTTATATTTTAAAGAAAGATGAAACATTAGCGATAACTACTTTTATTCCTTTAGAAATAGGACTAGAGATAGAACGTTGAGAAGGCAGGGAGTCAGTTCCGCCTTGTTTACTGTCCTGTTGTGGTCCTTTAAACTTCCTTCTCTTTTATCTTATATTTTAAAGAAAGATGAAACATTAGCGATAACTACTTTTATTCCTTTAGAAATAGGACTAGAGATAGAACGTGGAGAAGGCAGGGAGTCAGTTCCGCCTTGTTTACTGTCCTGTTGTGGTCCTTTAAACTTCCTTCTCTTTTATCTTATATTTTAAAGAAAGATGAAACATTAGCGATAACTACTTTTATTCCTTTAGAAATAGGACTAGAGATAGAACGTGGAGAAGGCATGGAGTCAGTTCCGCCTTGTTTACTGTCCTGTTGTGGTCCTTTAAACTTCCTTCTCTTTTATCTTATATTTTAAAGAAAGATGAAACATTAGCGATAACTACTTTTATTCCTTTAGAAATAGGACAAGAGATAGAACGTGGAGAAGGCATGGAGTCAGTTCCGCCTTGTTTACTGTCCTGTTGTGGTCCTTTAAACTTCCTTCTCTTTTATCTTATATTTTAAAGAAAGATGAAACATTAGCGATAACTACTTTTATTCCTTTAGAAATAGGACTAGAGATAGAACGTGGAGAAGGCAGGGAGTCAGTTCCGCCTTGCTTACTGTCCTATTGTGGTCCTTTAAACTTCCTTCTCTTTTATGTTATATTTTAAAGAAAGATGAAACATTAGCGATAACTACTTTTATTCCTTTAGAAATAGGACAAGAGATAGAACGTGGAGAAGGCATGGAGTCAGTTCCGCCTTGTTTACTGTCCTGTTGTGGTCCTTTAAACTTCCTTCTCTTTTATCTTATATTTTAAAGAAAGATGAAACATTAGCGATAACTACTTTTATTCCTTTAGAAATAGGACTAGAGATAGAACGTGGAGAAGGCAGGGAGTCAGTTCCGCCTTGTTTACTGTCCTGTTGTGGTCCTTTAAACTTCCTTCTCTTTTATCTTATATTTTAAAGAAAGATGAAACATTAGCGATAACTACTTTTATTCCTTTAGAAATAGGACTAGAGATAGAACGTTGAGAAGGCAGGGAGTCAGTTCCGCCTTGTTTACTGTCCTGTTGTGGTCCTTTAAACTTCCTTCTCTTTTATCTTATATTTTAAAGAAAGATGAAACATTAGCGATAACTACTTTTATTCCTTTAGAAATAGGACTAGAGATAGAACATGGAGAAGGCATGGAGTCAGTTCCGCCTTGTTTACTGTCCTGTTGTGGTCCTTTAAACTTCCTTCTCTTTTATCTTATATTTTAAAGAAAGATGAAACATTAGCGATAACTACTTTTATTCCTTTAGAAATAGGACTAGAGATAGAACGTGGAGAAGGCAGGGAGTCAGTTCCGCCTTGCTTACTGTCCTGTTGTGGTCCTTTAAACTTCCTTCTCTTTTATCTTATATTTTAAAGAAAGATGAAACATTAGCGATAACTACTTTTATTCCTTTAGAAATAGGACAAGAGATAGAACGTGGAGAAGGCATGGAGTCAGTTCCGCCTTGTTTACTGTCCTGTTGTGGTCCTTTAAACTTCCTTCTCTTTTATCTTATATTTTAAAGAAAGATGAAACATTAGCGATAACTACTTTTATTCCTTTAGAAATAGGACTAGAGATAGAACGTGGAGAAGGCAGGGAGTCAGTTCCGCCTTGTTTACTGTCCTGTTGTGGTCCTTTAAACTTCCTTCTCTTTTATCTTATATTTTAAAGAAAGATGAAACATTAGCGATAACTACTTTTATTCCTTTAGAAATAGGACTAGAGATATAACGTTGAGAAGGCAGGGAGTCAGTTCCGCCTTGTTTACTGTCCTGTTGTGGTCCTTTAAACTTCCTTCTCTTTTATCTTATATTTTAAAGAAAGATGAAACATTAGCGATAACTACTTTTATTCCTTTAGAAATAGGACTAGAGATAGAACATGGAGAAGGCATGGAGTCAGTTCCGCCTTGTTTACTGTCCTGTTGTGGTCCTTTAAACTTCCTTCTCTTTTATCTTATATTTTAAAGAAAGATGAAACATTAGCGATAACTACTTTTATTCCTTTAGAAATAGGACTAGAGATAGAACGTGGAGAAGGCAGGGAGTCAGTTCCGCCTTGTTTACTGTCCTGTTGTGGTCCTTTAAACTTCCTTCTCTTTTATCTTATATTTTAAAGAAAGATGAAACATTAGCGATAACTACTTTTATTCCTTTAGAAATAGGACTAGAGATAGAACATGGAGAAGGCATGGAGTCAGTTCCGCCTTGTTTACTGTCCTGTTGTGGTCCTTTAAACTTCCTTCTCTTTTATCTTACATTTTAAAGAAAGATGAAACATTAGCGATAACTACTTTTATTCCTTTAGAAATAGGACTAGAGATAGAACGTGGAGAAGGCAGGGAGTCAGTTCCGCCTTGTTTACTGTCCTGTTGTGGTCCTTTAAACTTCCTTCTCTTTTATCTTATATTTTAAAGAAAGATGAAAAATTAGCGATAACTACTTTTATTCCTTTAGAAATAGGACTAGAGATAGAACGTGGAGAAGGCAGGGAGTCAGTTTCGCCTTGTTTACTGTCCTGTTGTGGTCCTTTAAACTTCCTTCTCTTTTATTTTATATTTTAAAGAAAGATGAAACATTAGCGATAACTACTTTTATTCCTTTAGAAATAGGACTAGAGATAGAACGTTGAGAAGGCAGGGAGTCAGTTCCGCCTTGTTTACTGTCCTGTTGTGGTCCTTTAAACTTCCTTCTCTTTTATTTTATATTTTAAAGAAAGATGAAACATTAGCGATAACTACTTTTATTCCTTTAGAAATAGGACTAGAGATAGAACGTTGAGAAGGCAGGGAGTCAGTTCCGCCTTGTTTACTGTCCTGTTGTGGTCCTTTAAACTTCCTTCTCTTTTATCTTATATTTTAAAGAAAGATGAAACATTAGCGATAACTACTTTTATTCCTTTAGAAATAGGACTAGAGATAGAACGTGGAGAAGGCAGGGAGTCAGTTCCGCCTTGTTTACTGTCCTGTTGTGGTCCTTTAAACTTCCTTCTCTTTTATCTTATATTTTAAAGAAAGATGAAACATTAGCGATAACTACTTTTATTCCTTTAGAAATAGGACTAGAGATAGAACATGGAGAAGGCATGGAGTCAGTTCCGCCTTGTTTACTGTCCTGTTGTGGTCCTTTAAACTTCCTTCTCTTTTATCTTATATTTTAAAGAAAGATGAAACATTAGCGATAACTACTTTTATTCCTTTAGAAATAGGACTAGAGATAGAACATGGAGAAGGCATGGAGTCAGTTCCGCCTTGTTTACTGTCCTGTTGTGGTCCTTTAAACTTCCTTCTCTTTTATCTTTGTATTTTAAAGAAAGATGAAACATTAGCGATAACTACTTTTATTCCTTTAGAAATAGGACTAGAGATAGAACGTGGAGAAGGCAGGGAGTCAGTTCCGCCTTGTTTACTGTCCTGTTGTGGTCCTTTAAACTTCCTTCTCTTTTATTTTATATTTTAAAGAAAGATGAAACATTAGCGATAACTACTTTTATTCCTTTAGAAATAGGACTAGAGATAGAACGTTGAGAAGGCAGGGAGTCAGTTCCGCCTTGTTTACTGTCCTGTTGTGGTCCTTTAAACTTCCTTCTCTTTTATCTTATATTTTAAAGAAAGATGAAACATTAGCGATAACTACTTTTGTTCCTTTAGAAATAGGACTAGAGATAGAACGTGGAGAAGGCAGGGAGTCAGTTCCGCCTTGTTTACTGTCCTGTTGTGGTCCTTTAAACTTCCTTCTCTTTTATCTTATATTTTAAAGAAAGATGAAACATTAGCGATAACTACTTTTATTCCTTTAGAAATAGGACTAGAGATAGAACGTTGAGAAGGCAGGGAGTCAGTTCCGCCTTGTTTACTGTCCTGTTGTGGTCCTTTAAACTTCCTTCTCTTTTATCTTATATTTTAAAGAAAGATGAAACATTAGCGATAACTACTTTTATTTCTTTAGAAATAGGACTAGAGATAGAACATGGAGAAGGCATGGAGTCAGTTCCGCCTTGTTTACTGTCCTGTTGTGGTCCTTTAAACTTCCTTCTCTTTTATCTTATATTTTAAAGAAAGATGAAACATTAGCGATAACTACTTTTATTCCTTGAGAAAACAATCGATATTACACAGCAGAGGAAGGATACAGCCCTTCAGCGTTCCTAGTGGTAGCTTTCCCAATCTACGTTGGAAGGCTGGATTCAATTCAAAAGTAGTACAGGTACAAGTTTATTTAGTAGGTCCTCTAAATCAGAGTTGGGCAAACGTTAGTGCGCGCTAAAAGCTGATACCTCTCCGCTAATTTAGCGAAACTGTAGAAAGCCAGCGCGGTTAGCGGCGGCAGTGCGCTAACCGCTAATCTATTTATGAAATATCGTAATTGCTAATAGCTTAAGCTATAGTTACAACATTTTGTCACCTCAAAGTTCACTTCCGGTCTGCTCTGAGCAACCTCACTCCTGTTCCACTTCCGCTTCAATCTACAGGATTTACGATCACATCAATGTCAATTTCGGTTACTTCAAGTCGACTCATGCCTATCACTGTGTAACTCCTGTTCGATATGGCTTACTTCCGGTCACTCACAGACAATGGCACACTCTGACACTCCTTAATCTAGGTTACTTCCGGCCCTATATTCTTCCCTGGGTCGTTTCCGGAAGTACCCCAGGGCCTTCATGATAGACCGGACGTGATCCGGCAGTGACCCGGAAGTAATTGTAGCAACCGGAAGTGGCCCGAAGTTGACCAGATTCATCCGGAAACTGTCCAGGAGTAATTTTGGTGACCCGGAAGCCATTTTGAGAACCCGGAAGTGAAACCGGAAGTGGTCAAACGCTGCTCAAATTCGCCCGGAAATGCCCCAGGGATTCTCAAAATGGCTTGAGGGTCACCAAAATTATCCCTGACTGTTTCTTGAACTATCTGGGCAACTTTTGACCACTCCGGGTTCTCAAAATGGCTTCCGGGTCACCAAAATTACTTCTGAACAGTTTCCGGATGAATCTGGACAACTTTTGGCCACTTCCGGTTTCACTTCCGGGTTCTCAAAATGGCTTCCGGCTCACCAAAATTACTCCTGGACAGTTTCCGGATGAATCTGGACAACTTTTGGCCACTTCCGGTTGCTTCCAATTACTTCCGGGTCACTGCCGGTTCACGTCCGGTCTATCATGAAGGCCCTGGGGTACTTCCGGAAACGACCCAGGGATGAATATAGGGCCGGAAGTAACCTAGATTAAGGAGTGTCAGAGTGTGCCATTGTCTGTGAGTGACCGGAAGTAAGCCATATCGAACAGGAGTTACACAGTGATAGGCATGAGTCGACCGGAAGTAACCGAAATTGACATTGATGTGATCGTAAATCCTGTAGATTGAAGCGGAAGTGGAACAGGAGTGAGGTTGCTCAGAGCAGACCGGAAGTGAACTTTGAGGTGACAAAATGTTGTAACTATAGCTTAAGCTATTAGCAATTACGATATTTCATAAATAGATTAGCGGTTAGCGCACTGCCGCCGCTAACCGTTAATTATTAGCGCTGGCTTTCTACAGTTTCGCTAAATTAGCGGAGAGGTATCAGCTTTTAGCGCGCACTAACGTTTGCCCAACTCTGCTCTAAATAAATTCCCCTCCCCCTTCCTAAAGGAAGATTTAGTTTATTTTTATGACTCCTCTTTCTCATTAGATACCCACGACGTAATATGTTAGCATAAATATGCTTTAGCGATGACTAAACTGGACTAAACCGTTACCAAAAAGTGTCCGCTGGCGTCCGCGGATTCGCAGTGGCCATGTAAAAGAAGACTGTACGTTATACAGTACATTACATAGGTTTATTGGGTGGACCTAAAGCCTATTTATGTTGCTGAATTTGAGCAGAAAGCTCTAAACGAGATAATTTTTTGAAATACAATAAAAATTACGGGCGGTATTGGCAAATAACTACTTTGGATCCTACTCGTTGAATCGTTTGCTAGGGTAATACTATATACCAAGGGGATGCAACTTCAGAAACTCATAGATAGCAGAGAATCACTGGTTACCAACTGTTTGCTAGGGTAATACTATATACCAAGGGAATGCAACTACAGAAACTCATAGATAGCAGAGAATCACTGGTTACCACCTGTTTGCTAGGGTAATACTATATACCAAGGGAATGCAACTACAGAAACTCATAGATAGCAGAGAATCACTGGTTACCACCTGTTTGCTAGGGTAATACTATATACCAAGGGAATGCAACTTCAGAAACTCATAGATAGCAGAGAATCACTGGTTACCACCTGTTGATAGATGGCAAAATCTATGAGAAAGAAGATGAAGAGAGCGCAGCTTTCGGATAGAATTAAAGGAACGTCAGCGGATCATCCAACCAAATCGAGAAGCTATTAGAATTTTACCGCCAAAATTATTACGACTTTAAAAGCAGAACAAGTATTCTAATGAGGTGTAGACAATTTGCAACAAATATCGTAGCGTTATAATGACGTTTGGAGGCCCTAATCATCGGTATGAGGTTATAATTAGGGTTTTTTGGATGCCCGGTGATTGTTAAGGCGTGAGCAATTAACACTTCGTGCCAAAGGTCATGGGTTCGATGCCCACCATGGGATGGTGAATTTTCCTAAGAAAAAAGAAAATGCATCTGCCCTATCCTGGCTAGAAAAGGGGGTGACCTGTAGATAGCCCGTCCTAAAATGCTGAGTTAAATATAATGAAGGTTATAATTAATAAAATAATGACGGTTGCTATAGTTAGGTCGAGTTTAATTAGATCCTGGAATGTTCGCCTTGGAATTGTAAATATCGGTGGATATTCTCGGGGAAGCTGTTCTCAGGGGGAAATATCGGTGGATATTCTCGGGGAAGCTGTTCTCAGTGGGAAATAAAAAGGAGAAATGGAATATTCTAATTTAATTTATTAAATATATTATGCGGAGAGACGGTAGATGATGAATAAATAAACTCTAACTTATCCAAGCTTTATTAGAAATTGGAAAGTTTATTCCATTTTACAGAAACATCATGAAGAAGTTTGACTAAATCTGAACCAGACATTGCCTTCTAGAACCCTCGGACAGCTGTTGAATGTGTAGCGAGGTTCTTGAAGGAGTTTACCATCATAACATACAGTTGTTGGCTCAACATCATCATTCATCAAGAACCAGTTGGCGGGACATAGAACCCACGGATATTCAGAGTCTGTAGTCCTGTCACTTAAGACACACACAAAAAAGGGCAAAGTTCGCCAAAAAACGCGTAACGCTGATTTTTTGGGGTGTTGTTTGGGGCCACTCTATTGTGTGTACCCAATTTTTCAGCTTCGAATGACCTGCACTAACTGAGCACCAGTCGAAAAACCTTGAAATCTGTTGACGTTTTTTTGTTTTTTGCTTATAAATCCTAAACCGGCCATCTTACAACAATTAGTATTCTCAGCTTTTTAAAAGTAGATAAAATGTACAAACGTCAGGTGCTAGAACAAACTCTGTAGGTTGAAGAAAACCCAAAATACAGCTCTTCGAAAAAGTGCAAAATGTACCAATCAGGCGTGTTTGGAGGGATGTGAAGGCCGAAGTACTCATTTGACAAAATACTCATGAGAATGAAAGTTATTGGAAATTTTATTAGATTAAATTTAAGCGCCACTGGAAATCTATAGGCCTAGTGAGTGTCTAGTTATTTTTAAAAACCAAACAGCGTCCTCTTTGGCGCGTTTTTGGCAAACTCTATGGCTTAGGTGACTGGACTAATGTGCATATCCTTTCAGTAGAATCCTGTTCATAGAGTAAAAGAGCGGGAGATGAACCCACGGATATGGTGACGTACCCACTTCATGTATCCTGCCCTTAGAGTAAGTGTGCGGGAGATAGAACCCACGGATATGGTGACGTACCGACTTCATGAATCCTGCTCATAGAGTAAGAGAGAGGGAGATGAACCCACGGATATGGTGACGTACCCACTTCATGAATCCTCCTCATAGAGTGAGTGTGCGGGAGATAGAACCCACGGATATGATGACGTACCCACTTCATGTATCCTGCTCATAGAGTGAGTGTACGGGAGATGAACCCACGGATATGGTGACGTACCCACTTCATGAATCCTCCTCATAGAGTAAGAGAGAGGGAGATGAACCCACGGATATGGTGACGTACCCACTTCATGAATCCTGCTCTTAGAGTGAGTGTGCGGGAGATAGAACCCGCGGATATGGGACGTACCCACTTCATGAATCCTGCTCAAACGGTGAGTCTGCGGGAGATGAACCCGCGGATATGGTGACGTACCCACTTCATGAATCCTCCTCATAGAGTGAGTGTGCGGGAGATGAACCCGCGGATATGGTGACGTACCCACTTCATGTATCCTGCCCTTAGAGTAAGTGTGCGGGAGATAGAACCCACGGATATGGTGACGTACCGACTTCATGAATCCTGCTCATAGAGTAAGAGAGAGGGAGATGAACCCACGGATATGGTGACGTACCCACTTCATGAATCCTCCTCATAGAGTGAGTGTGCGGGAGATAGAACCCACGGATATGATGACGTACCCACTTCATGTATCCTGCTCATAGAGTGAGTGTACGGGAGATGAACCCACGGATATGGTGACGTACCCACTTCATGAATCCTCCTCATAGAGTAAGAGAGAGGGAGATGAACCCACGGATATGGTGACGTACCCACTTCATGAATCCTGCTCTTAGAGTGAGTGTGCGGGAGATAGAACCCGCGGATATGGGACGTACCCACTTCATGAATCCTGCTCAAACGGTGAGTCTGCGGGAGATGAACCCGCGGATATGGTGACGTACCCACTTCATGAATCCTCCTCATAGAGTGAGTGTGCGGGAGATGAACCCACGGATATGGTGACTTACCCACTTCATGAATCCTGCTCAAACGGTGAGTCTGCGGGAGATGAACCCGCGGATATGGCGACGTACCCACTTCATGAATCCTGCTCTTAGAGTGAGTGTGCGGGAGATAGAACCCGCGGATATGGTGACGTACCCACTTCATGAATCCTGCTCAAACGGTGAGTCTGCGGGGGATGAACCCGCGGATATGGCGACGTACCCACTTCATGAATCCTGCTCAAACGGTGAGTCTGCGGGAGATGAACCCGCGGATATGGGACGTACCCACTTCATGAATCCTGCTCAAACGGTGAGTCTGCGGGGGATGAACCCGCGGATATGGCGACGTACACACTTCATGAATCCTGCTCTTAGAGTGAGAGTGCGGGAGATAGAACCCGCGGATATGGGACGTACCCACTTCATGAATCCTGCTCAAACGGTGAGTCTGCGGGAGATGAACCCGCGGATATGGCGACGTACCCACTTCATGAATCCTGCTCTTAGAGTGAGTGTGCGGGAGATAGAACCCGCGGATATGGTGACGTACCCACTTCATGAATCCTGCTCAAACGGTGAGTCTGCGGGGGATGAACCCGCGGATATGGCGACGTACCCACTTCATGAATCCTGCTCAAACGGTGAGTCTGCGGGAGATGAACCCGCGGATATGGCGACGTACCCACTTCATTACTGCAGAAGCACATGCCATAACAGCAGCCTTACAATTCTCCATGTCCCAGGTGAAGAAAAACATAATTGTGTGCTCCGACTCAGAAAGTGTGCTCCGCTCCATACTACAGATGTACCCAAAAAATCCAGTAAGCCTAAAAATCCAAATATATATCCGAATGCTGAACGCTACAGGAAAAACAGTTAATTTCTTTTGGGTTCCTAGCCACAAGGGAATATTGGGGAATGAAATTGCCGATATGGCGGCAAAAGCAGCCCACGATCTAACGGAAATCACACCCACAACCCTAACACCCAAGGAATTATGTGCGCCTTCTGTAGAGAGAATAAAGATGGGGTGGCACTCCATGTGGACGGAGGCTTCCGAAAATAAATTGAAAATGGTCAAAAGAAGTCTAGGGCCATGGCGATCATCCCAATGCAGCAGTAGAAGAGACGAGGTAGTTTTAGCTCGCCTTCGCCTAGGTCATACCAGACTTACTCATGGTTTCCTTATGGAGGGGAAGGAAAAGCCTATATGTGTGTCATGTAATGAACCGATTTCTGTGCGGCATATCTTCGAGTCTTGCAGGTTATACGAAGAAGCCCTAGAGAAGAACGAAATTCCAAAAGATATATCTGAAGCACTTGCAGACAACCCCTCCATGGTGGACAAAGTATTAAATTTTCTTAAAAAATCAAAATTATACACAGAAATATAGCAAAAAAAAAATAAAAAAAAAATAAAAAAAAAAAAAAAAAAATAATAAAAAAATAAATAAATAAATAAATAATAAAAAATAAAATAAATAATTTCTGTATATATTCTATACCTTGAACGCAGATGCATTGATTGCGTATAGTTTTAAATAATATGCCGTAACGGACCAAGCTCATATCACCATAATTATTATTTTAGCAGTATCCATGTATAACAATTATATTAGCCATAGCAGTTTCAGAACCATTTTTAAAAACCCTTTTTGAACATTATATAACATTACAACTTAAGAGCATCCTCGACAATATATGTAGTGCATACCTTTATAGTACAAAATAATTTTCATTGAAAAACACTTTACAGGACGATGGTAACCTTTGACGTTCTTCGTCCTTAAACCCCATACATACATACATACATACATACATACTTCATGAATCCTGCTCTTAGAGTGAGTGTGCGGGAGATAGAACCCGCGGACATGGGACGTACCCACTTCATGAATCCTGCTCAAACGGTGAGTCTGCGGGAGATGAACCCGCGGATATGGCGACGTACCCACTTCATGAATCCTGCTCTTAGAGTGAGTGTGCGGGAGATAGAACCCGCGGACATGGGACGTACCCACTTCATGAATCCTGCTCAAACGGTGAGTCTGCGGGAGATGAACCCGCGGATATGGTGACGTACCCACTTCATGAATCCTGCTCTTAGAGTGAGTGTGCGGGAGATAGAACCCGCGGATATGGGACGTACCCACTTCATGAATCATGCTCTTAGAGTGAGTGTGCGGGAGATAGAACCCGCGGACATGGGACGTACCCACTTCATGAATCCTGCTCAAACGGTGAGTCTGCGGGAGATGAACCCGCGGATATGGGACGTACCCACTATATGAATCCTGCTCAAACGGTGAGTCTGCGGGAGATGAACCCGCGGATATGGTGACGTACCCACTTCATGAATCCTGCTCTTAGAGTGAGTGTGCGGGAGATAGAACCCACGGATATGGGACGTACCCACTTCATGAATCCTGCTCTTAGAGTGAGTGTGCGGGAGATAGAACCCGCGGATATGGCGACGTACCCACTTCATGAATCCTGCTCTTAGAGTGAGTGTGCGGGAGATAGAACCCGCGGATATGGGACGTACCCATTTCATGAATCCTGCTCTTAGAGTGAGTGTGCGGGAGATAGAACCCGCGGACATGGGACGTACCCACTTCATGAATCCTGCTCTTAGAGTGAGTGTGCGGGAGATAGAACCCGCGGATATGGGATGTACCCACTTCATGAATCCTGCTCTTAGAGTGAGTGTGCGGGAGATAGAACCCGCGGATATGGCGACGTACCCACTTCATGAATCCTGCTCTTAGAGTGAGTGTACGGGAGATAGAACCCGCGGATATGGCGACGTACCCACTTCATGAATCCTGCTCTTAGAGTGAGTGTGCGGGAGATAGAACCCGCGGATATGGGACGTACCCACTTCATGAATCCTGCTCTTAGAGTGAGTGTACGGGAGATAGAACCCGCGGATATGGCGACGTACCCACTTCATGAATCCTGCTCTTAGAGTGAGTGTGCGGGAGATAGAACCCGCGGATATGGCGACGTACCCACTTCATGAATCCTGCTCTTAGAGTGAGTGTGCGGGAGATAGAACCCGCGGATATGGGACGTACCCACTTCATGAATCCTGCTCTTAGAGTGAGTGTACGGGAGATAGAACCCGCGGATATGGCGACGTACCCACTTCATGAATCCTGCTCTTAGAGTGAGTGTGCGGGAGATAGAACCCGCGGATATGGGACGTAGAAGAAGAAGAAGAGATTTTTATTTACACATTTAATATACAATATGTACATTGAGTTTTACATGTTATTATATATTTTACATGTTATTTTTTTTATTGTCTAACTAAATACACAATGAGTATTGTTGAAAGTTTGGGAAAAATTATACAAAAACCCAAGCAAGATACGACTATTATGAATACAACTGATAATTATTAACTTATATTAAATGAGGTCAGGTGTCCAGAAGTATATGTTTGGTCCGTCTGTGGGTGTATCGTCTGAGGGTTTCTTTGTTATAATTACCTATTTCAGCTATTAGAGGATTGTCTGATAGTTGTACTGCATGAAAGAATTTAGTCGTGAGTGTGTGTACGTAGTCTGTGATTGTCGGCATTTCCAGGTCGTCGTGCATGTCTGTAATTTTAGTGTATCTAGGGTAGTCATTTATAATTCGGAGACAGATGTTTTGGATAACCTGGAGTTTTTTGTAGTTTGTTGAACAGGTTGAACTCCAAAGAAGCATACAACAGTACAGGGCGTACAATCATTTTATAAAGTATTGTTTTATTTGTTGGGCTTAATTTAGATTTTTTATTAAAATAAGGGAACATTGAGTAGAGTAATTTCATACAACTATCCCGCTTCTGGATAATATGCTGTGTGAAGGTGAGACCTCTATCTAGAATTAGTCCTAAATATTTTGAATGGGGTTTCCATGGAATTGTATTATTTTGAATTTTAATATAAATTTCTTCACGCGGTCTTCTCTTTGTAAACAGAACAGCTTCTGTTTTTGTGTGATATGGGACTTACCCACTTCATGAATCCTGCTCAAACAGTGAGTCTGCGGGAGATGAACCCGCGGATATGGGACGTACCCACTTCATGAATCCTGCTCAAACAGTGAGTCTGCGGTAGATGAACCCACGGATATGGCGACGTACCCACTTCATAAATCTAGTGACTTACGGAATTGATCGCGACTCTTAGTTGAATGTGATTTGAGGGATAGATTCATGAATATTGTAATGTTTGCTTTGCCTTTGTGAGCTGTAGTTGATAGGAAGGGAACGGATCAAAGAGCGCCGACAGCCCCTCGCACTTCTTAAAGTATTTCCTCACATAGTGGAGAAAGCTTGTGTAAAGAGAAGAAGGAAAATCTTTGTTTTAACATTTTACAACAAGAAGCTTAATTTTTCACAACGAAAATACTCGGGCTGAAGATGGATAGGGTGATAGTGAGCAGGGACCCAATGGATAGGGTGATAGTGAGCAGGGACCCGATGGATAGGGTGATAGTGAGCAGGGACCCGATGGATAGGGTGATAGTGAGCAGGGACCCGATGGATAGGGTGATAGTGAGCAGTGACCCGATGGATAGGGTGATAGTGAGCAGGGACCCGATGGATAGCGTGATAGTGAACAGGAACCAGGAGGTTGATGGAGTATGGAACAGGAGGTTGGAACAGGAGGTTGTTGAACACTAACCTATCTTGGTTGAACCTATAGTAGAAAGGTTTACCTTCAGATGAAGTGGAAGTAGCGGCTTGAGCCGGGCGGGGACAAGAGTTGATTGTGAGTGGTAAACTCAATTTCCACGGCTGGAGAAGGGCGTGTTGTTCTATAGCTGTTAGGCACTCCGACTTCTACAAGACTTCTAATTAAATCATCCCCAGCAGATATTGCCACTTGAATCGACAGCGGGAGAAGAACCTCAGCTTTTAGGCGATGAATGGTCGAGGAGTTCTTAATGATCGGATGGAGCTTTTTAAAGGCGAGATATTGTCTTTCCTGAGACGACGACACTTTCAGCCCGATGGACTTTAATAAGAAGGAAGCGACAACCGAGAGAGAACAATGGCCTATGCAAATTCTGTAGTAAACTTACCTGCTAGATTTGTCTGCTTCAGGAATAATTAAGCAGTAGACAAACTGTGAGACATAAATTACGTCACGTCAGCGTGCCATTCATTACGTCACATCAGCGTGTCATTAATAACGTCATAACAGCGGGTCGTTATTTTCTAAGTGTCTGTCAAATAGCATAGGATGACCCTACGAAGAAATATCCGTAGAAAGTTTACACTGACCAGCCGCCAGCCTTTTCAATAGTAGCGTAGCCTATCATAGCCTATCCTAAAGCAGCCAAGCCGATAACACCCCGGCCTATCATAGCCTAGCCTAATGCAGCCTCCGATAGTAGCATAGCCTATCATAGCCTAGCCGATAGTAGCATAGCCTATCATAGACTATCATAAATCAGCGAAGGTGATAACTCCCCGGCCTATTATAGCCTAGCCTAATGCAGCCTCCGATAGTAGCACGGCCTATTAGAGCCTTTCCTAAAGAAGGCTAGCCGATAGTAGCACGGCCTATCATAGACTATCCTAAATCTGCGAAGTCGATAACACCCCGGCCTATCATAGCCTAGCCTAATGCAGCCTCCGATAGTAGCACGGCCTATTAGAGGCTATCCTAAAGCAGGCTAGCCAATAGTAGCACGGCATTTCATAGCCTATCCTGAAGAAGGCTAGCCGATAGTAGCACGGCCTATCATAGCCTATCCTAAATAAGGCTAGCCGATAGTAGCACGGCCTATCATAGACTATCCTAAATCTGCGAAGCCGATAACACCCCGGCCTATCATAGCCTAGCCTAATGCAGCCTCCGATAGTAGCACGGCCTATCATAGCCTATCCTAAATCAGGCTAGCCGATAGTAGCACGGCCTATCATAGACTATCCTAAATCTGCGAAGCCGATAACACCCCGGCCTATCATAGCCTAGCCTAATGCAGCCTCCGATAATAGCACGGCCTATTAGAGGCTATCCTAAAGCAGGCTAGCCAATAGTAGCACGGCCTATCATAGCCTATCCTAAATCTGCGAAGCCGATAACACCCCGGCCTATCATAGCCTAGCCTAATGCAGCCTCCGATAGTAGCACGGCCTATTAGAGCCTTTCCTAAAGAAGGCTAGCCGATAGTAGCACGGCCTATCATAGCCTATCCTAAATCTGCGAAGCCGATAACACCCCGGCCTATCATAGCCTAGCCTAATGCAGCCTCCGATAGTAGCACGGCCTATTAGAGGCTATCCTAAAGCAGGCTAGCCAATAGTAGCACGGCATTTCATAGCCTATCCTGAAGCAGGCTAGCCGATAACACCCCGGCCTATCATAGCCTATCCTGAAGCAGGCTAGCCGATAGTAGCACGGCCTTTCATAGCCTATCCTGAAGCAGGCTAGCCGATAGTAGCACGGCCTTTCATAGCCTATCCTGAAGCAGGCTAGCCGATAGTAGCACGGCCTTTCATAGCCTATACTAAAGCAACCGTGCCGATAGTAGCACGGCCAATCATAGCCTATACTAAAGCAGCTGTGCCGATAGTATCTTTGCCTATCAGATTCTACCCTAAAACAGCCGTGCCGATAGAAGCAGACTTGATTCGCGCGCTAGAAAAAGTCGTGGTTTAGTCCTCGGGTCCGAATGGTCTCATGGAATATTCATGAAATGATTTACCCCACCGTTTATGTGACCATTAGTTAGCAGAGCTTAATTAAACACAGCGCTCCCCGCGGCCTTAATGGCAACTTAGTAATATTTCCTAGGGTTTGTCCGCAGTTGGTACTACTGGGGGGATTTACCTTATCTCCTTCGGTCCCAATTAAATTCCATAACTTTAAGCTATATTATATCCATCTTCTATTGCATTGAATTTATACATATACATATATATATATATATATATATATATATATATATATATATATATATATATATATATATATATATTCACACACACACACTCACACACACACAGACAAAGAAATTCTCACCTCGCTGGTAGGCATCACTACAATTGAATGGCTCTACAACGCTAAAAAGTCCGACTCGCAGGAACTGCAGCATCTTAGCGCGGTTCCGTTCGTGTCCCTAGTGCCATTTGATAAGCTTAGAAAAGAAATAAACTTATTTTTTTTATATATCTCGTGAAAATTGTCAAAATCCTCTCGAACATCTCGAATAAAAGTGATATTAAGGCGTCAGGGACACCGACAGTAGCTAACTTTTACACAGAAGCGGAAATTACAGAATCTGGCTCTCATTCTAAAGCAAAGCTCTATAAATCAATACAGAATATACTTAATAAAGCCTTTCTGGTGGATACAGAAGCATGGGCGTATATGAGGGGGGGGCTGAGGGGGCTGCAGCCCCTCCCGAAATTTTGAATTGATGATAAATACTTCTCGTAAAACCCTTAAAAATAAATTAAATAAGATCACTTAGTTCATAAAACATATTTTATTTTACGTGTAATAGCGTTTTAGTTGCCTAAAACTATTCCAAGCTCTAAATATTTAGTATTCCATACCCTGGAAATGGTCTCAGCCCCCCCCCCCCGAAATTGTTTTTATATACGCCCATGTACAGAAGGATCAAGAAGAAGTACACAAGATTGAGTAGAATACCCTGCCTAATATAGCCTATATAGAATAATATGTTGAATAAAACCTATCTAGTAAATACACAAGGACAAATAAAAGTCTTGAGGAATAACAAGTCAAGAAAAAAAACTTTATTTAACAAAATAAAACAAAGTTTAGTTGCCCAACTACAATAGAATAATATACCTAATTAAGTCTATGGAGTAGACACAAATGGACCAAAAACAAGTCTTGTGGAATATTGTTTTTTTTCTAATTAAATACTTTTTATCAATATTTAGTATATCACCTTTGTTGAAAACTATTGATTGCTAATTGATGAATCGGTTTACAACTAAGTAGTCTTTATGAATATTTAGTATATAACCTATGTTTGGATCTGTGTTTTTGGGGTGCTCTCCGCCTAGGCTTTGTATTTGTGTCGGCAGATACCTGGGGTATATTTACAGCACTTGAGGATTAACTCTTAGCAGGTAAATTTCCTGCGGACCTTCTGCTTCTACGGGCATTGAACCGCCATATTCGGTCATATTATCTAACCGTTGTGAAGTTTATTTTTTGGATTTAGGACTTAATATACATATGTAGACTAAATCATAGCAAGAAGTAATCCTCCGTCGTCGGTTCTTAACTATGTAGACTCGCTAATGTTATCCAATCTTAGATACATCGTATTTAAAATCCACAGCAAAAACACGACATTTCATCAGAATCCCCTGCTGAATAAAACTTATATAGAATAATATGCAAAATAAAGCCTATCTAGTGGATAAAAATAGAGGAAAAAAGCCGTTCGTGGTGGTAGAAAATCTTAAAAGTATTTCGCTCAGAAATCTCCGAAATATTGTCACTAATTTTACTTATCCTGTTTTATAGCCAAATAGATTTATATTCTATAATCAATAAGAAAAACCTACTAACAATAAAAAACTATGGGTAACAGATGAAAATAGGGAATACCAAGGATAATTCTAAAGAACGAAATCAACACCAGTACTGTAATCTAGATATTTATACGGCATCTTCGAATTCTAACAAACAAAATATTATACGTATCCTTTTTTATTGACAAATACATTTGACTACTATAAGCAATTAAAAACACTAGGGAATATGCCAAAGAACTCGGAATAGGAGCCTCGACAGTTTCAAGACATTTGAAGGAAATCGACAAATCCAAAACTGACATTTCATACGGTACAGCCTGATATATTTTTAACAATGAATTGCTTTTCTTATTTTAATTAATCTGTTTTATTGTCAAATACATTATCCTACTATAACCAATGAAAAAACAACAAGGAATAAAAACAAACAAGAAGAACCGTTCGAATGAACGAAATCAATTACTTCAAGGTTTAAGCACTTATTTCTCCGATTGACATAGCCTAATCAAAAATTGTTTCAGAATCTTTTTTGTAGAACATTTAGTAAGCTTTCGCATGGTAACCCTCCGTTTACCAATATTCCTAACCGTCTTCGAGATATCAGGGAATGTATACGATGTTCCCAAAACATTTCATGTCTGTTAATAAAATATTTTATTCTAATCCTTCCTTTGCTCCAAACGTAACCGAAATTTTAACATATTAGTGTTGATGAAATTCAAACATGCAGAAAGTGTTTCACCTGAATCCCATAATTTTAAGTATCAAAATCAAAGACAAAAAGAACAGTTCGAATAAGCGAAATCAATTACTTTAAAGTTTTACGCACTTATTTCTCCGATTGACCTCGCCTAATCAAAACTTTCATTAGAACCTTTTTAGTAGAGCATTTAGTAAGCTTTCCAATGGTATTCTTCCGTTTCCCAAGATTCTTAACCTTTTTCGAGATATTAAGGAAAGTATACAAAGTTACCAAAACTTTTTTATGACTGTTAATAAAATATTTTATTCTAACCCTTCCTTAACTCCAAACGCAACCAAAATTTCAACATATTAGTTTTAATGAAAGTAGAAGATGCAGTAAATGTTTCAACTGAATCCCATGATTCTAAGTACCCAAACCAAAAACGGCATTCAAAAATTATTTTTTCAGTTTTCTCGAAAACGGTTAAAGCTATCGCCTTGAAAATGGTTTCATTCGTTTTCCTAGCCCAAGAAGCCTAAAAAACGAGTACTTACAAGCTTATGAACTCAAAAACGTAAGCGTTACGATTTTTTTTGCGCGAATTTCGCCCCAAACGCCATCTTCCAGTGGGCGGATTTTGCTGGTTAACTAACTTGACCTTTCAAATTGGACGACAGATTTTTGTACCAAATTTCATCAAAATCGGACCATCAGGGAAGCCAGAAATGAGCGAACAGACAAATATATATATATATATATATATATATATATATATATATGTATATATATATATATATATATATATACAAATTTGAACCACCGTTATTTTCGGTCTCTAGGGGTTCTGAAACGCGAAATTTTCTTGTCGGCACTTCCGGATTGTTTCATTGTATCAACCTTATAAGCGGGGTTCCTCCCTATGGGGGAGGGAGGAACCGCGCTAAAAACAGGAACTTGGAATTATCTTCCCTTATCAGCTCTGGAAGTCGATCCAAGAAGAATGTCCAGTAAGCATAGAACCCCCCCCCCCCTCTAGAATTATGGACCAATACTTTTACTGCTTACACACAAACAGTGGAGCGCAGCGGTAAACTTGGAGCATACATACAGTGGAACGCAGTCTTGTGCGAAATTATAACTGGCGAACCAAGTAAATTAAGTCCAAAGTTGTAGGCATTCAAAGCCAGACGATTTTTTGTGTTTTTTAAAGGTTTTTATTAGAATTAGTTATTGCAATAATTATACATTAACTGCCAGGTTTTGTCGAGCAAATTTATTGTCGTCTATTTTTAAATACACAACTACTAGTAATCGGACTAATAGTCTGCAGAGCTGATACCATCTCGTCCCAATCTTTGTCAAATACACAACTACTAGTAATCGGACTAATAGTCTGCAGAGCTGATACAATCTCGTCCCAATCTTTGTCAAATACACAACTACTAGTAATCGGACTAATAGTCTGCAGAGCTGATGCCATCTCGTCCCAATCTTTGTCAAATACACAACTACTAGTAATCGGACTAATAGTCTGCAGAGCTGATACAATCTCGTCCCAATCTTTGTCAAATACACAACTACTAGTAATCGGACTAATAGTCTGCAGAGCTGATACAATCTCGTCCCAATCTTTGTCAAATACACAACTACTAGTAATCGGACTAATAGTCTGCAGAGCTGATGCCATCTCGTCCCAATCTTTGTCAAATACACAACTACTAGTAATCGGACTAATAGTCTGCAGAGCTGATGCCATCTCGTCCCAATCTTTGTCAAATACACAACTACTAGTAATCGGACTAATAGTCTGCAGAGCTGATGCCATCTCGTCCCAATCTTTGTCAAATACACAACTACTAGTAATCGGACTAATAGTCTGCAGAGCTGATACAATCTCGTCCCAATCTTTGTCAAATACACAACTACTAGTAATCGGACTAATAGTCTGCAGAGCTGATACAATCTCGTCCCAATCTTTGTCAAATACACAACTACTAGTAATTGGACTAATAGTCTGCAGAGCTGATACCATCTCGTCCCAATCTTTGTCAAATACACAACTACTAGTAATTGGACTAATAGTCTGTAGAGCTGATACCATCTCGTCCCAACCTTGTCAAATACACAACTACTAGTAATCGGACTAATAGTCTGCAGAGCTGATACCATCTCGTCCCAATCTTTGTCAAATACACAACTACTAGTAATCGGACTAATAGTCTGCAGAGCTGATACCATCTCGTCCCAATCTTTGTCAAATACACAACTACTAGTAATTGGACTAATAGTCTGCAGAGCTGATACCATCTCGTCCCAATCTTTGTCAAATACACAACTACTAGTAATCGGACTAATAGTCTGCAGATCTGATACCATCTCGTCCCAATCTTTGTCAAATACACAACTACTAGTAATCGGACTAATAGTCTGCAGAGCTGATACAATCTCGTCCCAATCTTTGTCAAATACACAACTACTAGTAATCGGACTAATAGTCTGCAGAGCTGATACCATCTCGTCCCAATATTTGTCAAATACACAACTACTAGTAATCGGACTAATAGTCTGCAGAGCTGATACCATCTCGTCCCAATCTTTGTCAAATACACAACTACTAGTAATCGGACTAATCGTCTGCAGAGCTGATACCATCTCGTCCCAATCTTTGTCAAATACACAACTACTAGTAATCGGACTAATAGTCTGCAGAGCTGATACAATCTCGTCCCAATCTTTGTCAAATACACAACTACTAGTAATCGGACTAATAGTCTGCAGAGCTGATGCCATCTCGTCCCAATCTTTGTCAAATACACAACTACTAGTAATCGGACTAATCGTCTGCAGAGCTGATACAATCTCGTCCCAATCTTTGTCAAATACTCCACTGTTAAAATAGTTTTTATTTTTATTGGCAATACAGCACATCTTTCATGAACACAAAGCAGCTAAGGTTTTGTTTTGTAATTCCCTTCAAAATTATGCACATAATAATAGGGGTCATCTGCTAACCCCCTAGCGCCGCGCGCACATGCGTGGTAAATATGTTAAATGGTTGGAAAGCTTAGGTCAGGCCCATCAACGTTTACCTCTGGCAATGTTTTCTCAGACCAATAGTTTGGCTGCAAAATAAGTTTGAGCAGTCTTATTTGGGACATCCTTTGTATCTATATGTATATATATATATATATATATATAATATATATATATATAATATATATATATATATATATATATATATATATATATATATGTATATATATATATGCATATATATATATATATATATATATATATATATATATATATATATATATATATATATATATATACAGGGTGTCCCATCATATGTGTCCACCCCCTTTTCCTCCTAGAGTTGTTGGAATTTCGAAATGAAACTTGGTAGGTCATAGTTATGTTGCATGAGGTTTCTTTTTGAAGGTTTAGTTGACTTTGTAACATTCTCCAGTTTTTCTCCAGCGCATCTAACTCGTGAGTTTCCTATGGCAACAGGTATATTTTATGACGAACTCTGATAGAAAATTTAATTTTGAGACTAATTTATCCCGAGACATCTTTTGATACGACTCACCATTTTCGCGTAAAACGCAAAAAACTGAAAAATGTCGCCTTTTTGTAGACAAATTCCTATTTATCACTGAAACCAAGCCTTGAACGTAAAAATACCTCTATACAAACGTTGTAGCCTATTAATTTTCCTTTTAGATGATACCAAGATCAAAGTTTTAGATTGAATATTTAACGGGATATTATGAATGAAAAATATACCTTAAAAGTTTTAAAAAATAACAATTCAGAAAATCGATATGAATAGAAACAAAATAGCTGTCATAAACAATAATAAAGTCCGTCACGCAGGAGCTGCATAACTAAGCACTTTCCTCAGAATTTGGGTAGTGTAGACTGCTTTCCAGAACAATTTGCTTAAAATATCCTACATAAATAAAATAAAAACATGAATAGTTCTCTTTTAATTTTGTAATGAGTAACTGATAAATTATTAATTTGCTTCCAGAGTTATGTTTACACATGGTACCTACTACACTACGTAATAAATACAAAATCCTCATATTATCGTATTTTGATCTAACGCAGGAACCGGATACAGTCCCTCTAGCGCTCCTTGCGGCGCCTTTGTGAACCTTTGTCTGGCTGGCTTTTCTATTGAAGTATATTACAAAGTAAACCCCCCTTTCCGATTGACCGATTCAGCTCATTTTTACAACACTTCTTTCTCATGAGTTACCCACGACGTATACCGCGTTTCGTTACAATACAGCAGAAATTACGACCGGTATGAGTATATTAGTAATTTTGGTCCGGAGTAAACCCCCCCTCCTAATGAACCGATTTATTTTATTTTTACAACACATATTTACCTGTAGATTACCACTACGAATACCGAGTTTCGTCGAAATATACCAAAAATCACGGTTGGTAGTGGCGAATTGGTATTGTGGGTATGGAGTAAACCCCCCCTCCTAATGCACCGATTTAGTTTATTATTACAACACATATTTACCTGTAGATTACCACTATGAATACCGAGTTTCGTCGAAATACACCTAAAATCACGGCTGGTAGTGGCGAATTGGTATTGTGGGTCCTGAGTAAACCCCCCCTCCGTATGAACCGATTTAGTTTATTTTTATATCTCACTTTTCTCTATATATTACCAGTACGAATACCAAGTTTCGTTGAAATATAACAAATATTACGGCTGAAATGGTCAAATTAGTGTTTTGGGTTCGGGGTAAACCCCCCCTTCCGGTGGACCGATTTTGTTGGTTAACGAACTCGTTCAATCGTTTGCTAATTGAATGCTATATGCCAAGTTTCGTGACGAAAAAACAAAAACTCTGGCCGCTATCGTGTTAACAGACACACACATATATATATATATATATATATATATATATATATATATATATATATATATATATATATATATGCATATATATATATATATATATATATATATATATATAAATTTTAACGGGGGTCATTTTCGGTGTCTACTAGGTAGGATCGATAAAGATTTGATGAAATTTTTCAAAAATTCCGTCATGAGTCCAACCTCAATAGCTACTTTCCTTCGGAGGAAAGTGCTAAAACAAAAGTATGTACTTATTTACTTAATGAAAAAAAAGTAAATACAAATTATTATAAAATAGAACAGAATAACTTTCTCTTTCCATATGAAATTATTATTACATTAAACGACAAACTAAAAAACAAATTTCCCTTCGTTTAAAAAAAAAAAACAGTAAGCAGTTTCCAAAGAAAGTTACATTGTTTAAAAAAATATTAACTTCACTAAATATAGCGAAAATCATTTTAAATGTTCAAAATGTCCACCTTCAACATTAATACATTGCACAAGTCTCTTCGGGAAATCATCCTGAGCATTTAAAATCTCATCTGTTTTTAATTGTGCAACTGACCGAGTTATCCGATCCATCATATCCTCTTTATTTTGGGGCCTTTGATGGTACACCAGGGCTTTTAATCTACCCATGACCGTCAAATCAGGTGATCTAGGGGGCCATTCTACCCCCATCCCACGACCTATACAGCGATCTGTGGGAGAAGGGAGGAAAGTACCGAAATTAGTAATAAAATTGAATTAGATCATAAATAAATTTAAATAATAATAATAAATGTAAATAATATCATAAATTTAAATAATACTTGATAATTTAATAAGTTGCATGTAATACCTGGAAATAACTGACGAAGTTTTTCCCGTACTATCAAAGCAAAATGTGTGGGACAACCCTCAAGTTGTATGTACATGTTACATCGCTGTTACAGTGGAATATCTTCCAATAATAAGTTGCATGTAATACCTGGAAATAACTGACGAAGTTTTTCCCGTACTATCAAAGCAAAATGTGTGGGACAACCGTCAAGTTGTATGTACATGTTACAGTGCTGTTGCAGTGGAATATCTTCCATTAATGTGGGTAGAGTATTTGTCAAAAAATTACAAAAAACTTCTCCCGCAAGTCTCTCTTGAAGGAAATGAGGGTCAATTACGTATTGTCGGAAAATCCCGCACCATACATTTACCGAGAACCTATGCTGGTGATCAACCTCCGTCAACCAGTGAGGATTTACCGAGAACCTATGCTGGTGATCAACCTCCGTCAACCAGTGAGGATTTTCTTCCGCCCAGTAATGTCAATTGTGTTTATTAATGCTTCCATCGCTGCAGAATGTGGATTCGTCAGTCCATAGAATATGTCTGTAAAAATTCCTATTTTCTGCTAAGGCTTGTTGCATCCAATGGCAGAAGCGTAATCTCTTATTGCAATCCTCAGGCAATAGTTTTTGGTGCGGGTTCATATGGAATGGAAACGTTTTATTTTGTTTTGCAATCCTTCCCACTGAGGACTTACTCATATCTGAGTCCCTAGCAATGTCCCTGCAGCTGACATGGGGATTAACTGCCACTGCTGTAAGGACATTTATTGTGTTCTCTTCGGTCATCGCAGGTCTTGGCATTTTCCTTCCCTTCCTTGCGCAAATTAATGAACCTGCTGTTCTTAATTTTTTTCTCAAGTCTCGGGAAGAGTTTTCTTGAAGGGTGTGGTCTATTGGGAAATCGCTGAGCGTAAAGACGTGCTGCGGCGCTGGAATTCCTCCGACATTCCCCAAAAATTAGGAGCATGTCTACATAAAAATCGAAAACCGGCATATTTAAGAAGAAGAAGGTACGTTCTATCACTGAATGGTCAACTGATACTAGCAACTAATTTTTAAGTCAATGCCACATTATACCAAATAATCTTAATTCCATTGTAACAGCAAACAGCCTCTTTCAACTAAGTACATTAACAATGAGGATTAGGAGCAGAAGTAAATCCTCACATATGTTTTCATCCTTTTCTTTCTTATCATTATTACTCAAGCATTAATACATAAAAATCATCCCAGTGAATAAGTGTTTAACTCGGATTTCCTTGATTTGCAGTGGTCTTCTTTGAAAATTAATGAAAATTCTGGTTTTCATACTCTACCGAAGAAATATGGCAAAAAGAATAAGTAAAAAATCTGGTACATGCAACACACAACTTTCACTTACCACCTTAGTCGGAATAGGTTAAATTATTTTAAGCAATTAATATCCATATTTTTCCACCCATCTCTTCAATCGACCCGACATATATTTTCATTCATAAAATCCCGTTAAATATTCAATCTACAACTTTGATCTTGGTATCATCTGAAAGGAAAATTAATAGGCTACAACGTTTGTATAGAGGTATTTTTACGTTCAAGGCTTGGTTTCAGTGATAAATAGGAATTTGTCTACAAAAAGGCGACATTTTTCAGTTTTTTGCGTTTTACGCGAAAATGGTGAGTCGTATCAAAAGATGTCTCGGGATAAATTAGTCTCAAAATTAAATTTTCTATCAGAATTCGTCATAAAATATACCTGTTGCCATAGGAAACTCACGAGTTAGATGCGCTGGAGAAAAACTGGAGAATGTTACAAAGTCAACTAAACCTTCAAAAAGAAACCTCATGCAACATAACTATGACCTACCAAGTTTCATTTAGAAATTCCAACAACTCTAGGAAGAAAAGGAGCTCTATTACGCTGGAACAGCAACATTGCAACCCCAACTTCTAGCATACTCAGTAATTTGTTGCTAATTTGTTACACTATTTTCAAATTTGTTGCTCCGGCCGTTTCTGAGAAAACGTGGCTGTGCTAGCGTAATATTACGACAGCACAGCCACCCCCGTAACTTTTGATCTAATTGTCTGACGAAATTCAGACTGGTTGGGGTTGCAATGTTGCTGTTCCAGCGTAATAGGGCTAAGAAAAGGGGGTGGACACATATGCTGGGACCCCTGTATATATATACACACAAAACAATGGTTGTTTAATTGTAGATTGGAATTATTGTACTTACTGATAAAATTTAACAAATTTTAAATTTACTGTGTTCGATTAAGGAAACTCCGAATTTCATTGGACATAACGTTAGACGATACTTGTTTATCGTTAATGTTGACAATCTTCAGAAGACTTGAGATTTTGCTGCGAATCCCCCAACCCCCGATCCGCCACGTATAACTGAAAAATTCATGACATAGCCCCCCTAAGCTCCTAAGTGAGCCATGGCGGGATTAAAAACAGATTTTTTCCCCTCTAAAAGCATTTATCATAAATAATGATATTTTGAGCTCTTTACAATCCTGACTCAGTTTTATCACGCTCATCCTTCGTCCTCCAGGATTAAGCTTCCCGGAAGATGTTCAACGTGTGCTATCTTGGAATGAACCATTTGCCGCAGCTATAGATGCAAGATCCGGGTTCATTCCAAGCTTTGTTAACATCTTGTCATGTGTAGTATGTTCTATCGAATAAATAGAAATGTTTAATCTTTTAAAAACTCCCTGAGACAGGACACTTCTTAATGTTTCCATTAAATATCTATAGAACCTGAAATGGAGAATTCAGAATACTATTTGCTAGAGTAGATTCCGAATGATAATATCATATTATGATCAGGTCGAGAGTTGATATAGACTGATGGTATTGGGAGTTGTCAGTGGATATCGACTGGTAGTATTGGGAGTTGTCAGTGGATATCGACTGATGGTATTGGGAGTTGTCAGTGGATATCGACTGGTGGTATTGGGAGTTATCACTGGATATCGACTGATGGTATTTGGAGCCGTCACTGGATATCGACTGATGGTATTGGGAGCCGTCAGTGGATATCGACTGGTGGAATTGGGAGTTGTCAGTGGATATCGACTGATGGTATTGGGAGCCGTCAGCGAATATCGACTGGTGGAATTGGGAGTTGTCAGTGGATATCGACTGATGGTATTGGGAGTTGTCAGTGGATATCGACTGATTGCATTGGGAGTTGTCAGTGGATATCGACTGATGGTATTGGGAGCCGTCAGTGGATATCGACTGGTGGAATTGGGAGTTGTCAGTGGATATCGACTGATGGTATTGGGAGCCGTCAGTGGATATCGAATGGTGGTATTGGGAGTTGTCAGTGGATATCGACTGAAGGTATTGGGAGTTGTCAGTGGATATCGACTGATTGCATTGGGAGTTGTCAGTTAGCACTCTCTGCTTATTAAGATAAACTCCTACAGAGCGAAGCTACGCGCTAATCGTCCATTTTAGACTTTTACGCCGCATTAATGCCATTAGTAAAATTAATCCTCTTTATTATTTAAAAAAAAACTAAGAATTCCAAAAACCATTAGCAGAAATAATCATTACCCGACCGCATACCTATCACGCTGGCATAGCCACGGGTATATTAGTGATAAATATTGCAGGGAGGACTACAAGCGGTCTGATTAATGCTCAAAATCGATAATCAAACACGACCTCTCCATCTTCTTCGACAAGCTCATAACTCTATTCCTCCACTTGACGCCAGCTCATTCCTACATCAGGGGATTCTGCCTCAGACCCTGTACCTCTCTTCACCTACCCAGACATATCTTCATGTTCTCCACTAGCCTTTCCTACATCAGGTGATTCTGCCTCAGACCCGGTACCTCTCTTCACCCACCCAGACATATCTTCATGTTCTCCACTAGCCGTTCCTATATCAGGGGATTCTGCCCCAGACCCTGTACCGCTCTTCACCCACCCAGGCATATCTTCATGTTCTCCACTAGCCGTTCCTATATCAGGGGATTCTGCCCCAGACCCTGTACCTCTCTTCACCCACCCAGGCATATCTTCATGTTCTCCACTAGCCGTTCCTATATCAGGGGATTTTGCCTCAGACCCTGTACCTCTCTTCACCCACCTAGACATATTATCATGTTTTCCACTAGCCGTTCCTATATCAGGGGATTCTGCCCCAGTCCCTGTACCTCTCTTCACCCACCCAGGCATATCTTCATGTTCTCCACTAGCCGTTCCTATATCAGGGGATTTTGCCTCAGACCCTGTACCGCTCTCCGCCGATTTTGTAGAGAAATACTGGTTTAGAAGCATTGCAATGACAGAATTAGGATTTTTTTTTATGTTGTTGGAGTGTTTTGGAATGGGGAGTGTCAACAGTCATATCCAGTGACGTGTGCGGATAGAAACCTCAAGGCTGGTTCTGACGTGGCTCTACCTCCGTATACTCACGTATGTAACACGATTAATTAATTTACCTCTACCACTCTCTCTCTTTCACTCTTTCTGTTTATATATTCATATATATATATATATATATATATATATGCATTTGTTTTGCTCTTGAATGAACAAATATAGATTCATGATGAATATTCTATGATTCTTAGTACCCCAACCAAAATTCGATCGAAAAACTTGTTTTTCATTGTTCTCGAAACGGCTACTTCATTCATTTATTCATTTTCCTAAGCTAGAGAACCTTAGAAAAATTCCTGTAGGTCTAGAAACGAATACTTGTAAGTGCAACGATTTTTTTGCACGAATTTCCCCATAAAACTAGGTTCGTACCGGCGTGTTCTGCTGGTTAACGAAGCTGACCTATCTATTTTGGCAAAGTATATTTTTACCAAGTTTCATCATCATCTGTCCAGTTTTGATCTTGTGTGAGAGCGAACATACAAGCATTCACATTTTTTTAGCACGTTCCTCCGAAGGAAAGTAGCTATTGAGGTTGCTCTCATGACGGAATTTTTGAAAAATTTCTTCAAATCTTTATCGATCCTACCTAGTAGACACCGAAAATGACCCCCGATAAAATTTATATATATATATATATATATATATATATATATATATATATATATATATATATATATGCATATATATATATAGATATATATGTGTCTGTTAACACGATAGCGGCCAGAGTTTTGGTTTTTTCGTCACGAAACGTGGTATATAGCGTTTAATTAGCAAACGATTGAACGAGTTCGTTAAGCACCAAAATCGGTCCACCGAGAGAGGGGGTTTACCCCGGACCCAAAACGATAATTTGGCCATGCCAGCCGTAGTTTTTGTTATATTTCAACGAAACTCGGTATTCGTTATGTTGATCTAAAGAGAGAAATACCTTGTAAAAATTAACTAAATCGGTTCATTAGGAGGGGGGGGGGGGGGGGGTTTACTCCGGACCCACATTACCAATTTGCCACAACCAGCCGTAATTTGTGTTACTTTTCAACGAAACTCGGTATTCATGGTGGTAAACAACAGAGAAAATCGGTTTGTAAAAATAAAATAAATCGGGTTATTTTGAGGGGGGGGGGGGGGGTTTACTCCGGACTCAAAAGTACTAATATACTCATACCGGTCGTAATTTCTGCTGTATTGTACCGAAACGCGGTATACGTCGTGGGTATCTCATGAGAAAGAAGTGAAAAATGCCGTAAATCGGTCTATTGGAAAGGAGGGTTTACTTTAAACTCTGTTTCATTAGAATTAGCCCACCAGACGTAGCGAGGAGCGCTATCTCCCACTATGGGGACTGTATCCTGTTCTTGCGTCAGATCAAAAGACGGAAAATGAAGTTTTTGTGTATTTATTAAGTAGTACAGTATCATGTATTAACATAACTCTGGAAGCAAATTAATTACAAAATTAATAATTTAACAGTTCTCATAAGAAATGTAAATGAGCAGAACTATTTACGTTGTTATTTTATTTATATAGGTTATTTACAGCAAATTATTCAGTAATGTAGTCTACACTACAAAAATTTTGAGGAAAGTGCTTAGTTATGCAGCTCCTGCGTGACGGACTTTTTTTAAATATTTATTTATGAGCATCCATGCGCATCTAAGGCGTTTCGCTCCAAACAGTTATTCCATATATACATCTAAAACCAAATGGTACATATATATATATATATATATATATATATATATATATATATATATATATATATATATATTACATCTATCATTTATACATAGAGCACATCTATCATTCATGCATATACATTTATTTATTTAATTATAGATGTTCACAACTTATGCAACAAACTCTTTAAAAACAGTTAACTGTTTAATAACGAAAATATGTATAAGTACAGAGTGTCACAAAATTAATGGTCATCCGTTGATCAGATGATTCTCCAATGCGAGATCGGAAAGAATTACCCCCAAATTAACCCCCACAAAATTGACCTTGAAATTTTATTCAAGGTCAATTTTTTTATTGCATATTTTGAATCTACGAGTCGTAAGAAAGGAAAAAGTCAACGGCACCATAGGTCAGGAATGACCATTAACGGTGTGCCATTCTATTCCAATCGACAAATGGCACCATAGGTCAGGAATGACCATTAACGGTGTGCCATTCTATTCCAATCGACAAATGGCACCATAGGTCAGGAATGACCATTAACGGTGTGCCATTCTATTCCAATCGACAAATGGTACCATAGGTCAGGAATGACCATTAACGGTGTGCCATTCTATTCCAATCGACAAATGGCACCATAGGTCAGGAATGACCATTAACGGTGTGCCATTCTATTCCAATTGACAAATGGCACCATAGGTCAGGAATGACCATTAACGGTGTGCCATTCTATTCCAATCGACAAATGGCACCATAGGTCAGGAATGACCATTAACGGTGTGCCATTCTATTCCAATCGACAAATGGCACCATAGGTCAGGAATGACCATTAACGGTGTGCCATTCTATTCCAATCGACAAATGGCACCATAGGTCAGGAATGACCATTAACGGTGTGCCATTCTATTCCAATCGACAAATGGCACCATAGGTCAGGAATGACCATTAATGGTGTGCCATTCTATTCCAATCGACAAATGGCACCATAGGTCAGGAATGACCATTAACGGTGTGCCATTCTATTCCAATCGACAAATGGCACCATAGGTCAGGAATGACCATTAACGGTGTGCCAATCTATTCCAATCGACAAACGGCACCATAGGTCAGGAATGACCATTAACGGTGTGCCATTCTATTCCAATCGACAAATGGTGGCCGATTTTTTTTTATTTTGATTTTTTTAATTTTTATTTATTTTTTATTTTTTTACATGTTCTACTAACATTGCCTTACGCAAAAATACCTCGTTTGAATTTTTAAAAAAATCATCTTCCAGTATAAAAATATATAACTCACATTTTACAATTGACAGGAATGCCTTCATGGAGGTTATTCTCGAAGCTTATTAATAGCTCTTTGTCATAAGCTTTCGACCAATCGCTGAAATTACTCAATAAGGATTTCATAGGTCATGTATGAATTTCATGACCAGCCAGTCCTCAAGATCCTCCCGGAATAAAGGAGAGAAAACCCCATGAAGGCATTCTTGGCAAAGTATCGAATGTGGAATAACGCATTTTTCATTTTAAATCTTTACTGATTGCTGTTGGACTGATGGATGGCAAACCCTCGAATCACACAGTGAAAGGAGGATGTAGCCACTGTCAAAAGGTAGAATCTGACGACTATTTGACTGCCCAAAAGTAAAGTAATAAATAAAAGTATTTTCACTCTTGAAAGTGGTGATTTTCACATTCGTTAGTTTGCATTTGTATCGACGATACAATGTATATGTATTTCTTATAATACATAACGTACATACATACCTATATATATATATATATATATATATATATATATATATATATATATATATACATATATATAAATTAGAACCACCGTTATTTTGGAGTTCTATGGGATTTGAAACGTGAAATATTTTAGTCAGCCCTTGCCGATTACGTCATAAGCGTGTTTTCTCTCTACGGATGAAGGGAGGAACCGCGCTAAAACAAAATGAACATCTAGCTCTTAATTAAATTAAAATCAACCTTAACCTAAATAAAAAAGGCGATGTAATAAAAAATCAACCACTTTGGCGTTATTTCGGTAGTAATAAGGAGAAGACGCTTTATTCCAGGCGGAGGAAGGGAAGGGGAGGGTAGATGTTATATCTCACCATTAGGTTGATGGAGAACATCGATCCTAGCTTAGCTTGTAGTATCGATATCTAGTTCGATATATCCTCGACTTTTAGCAAACTTTATTATCACTCGATTTCTTGTCTGCCGATAACATTCATCTCTTTCCGCAATTTGTTCCTTTGGAAGTATTGCTCCTCGTCAAGAGAATGCTGGCGAGAAGTGCAGTTCTAAACCTTTCCTACTCGGGCGGTGAAGGATCTAGTCACGACTAGATACTAACACTAACACACTAATGCTGGCGAGAAGTGTAGTTCTAAACCTCTCCTACTCGGGTGGTGAAGGTTCTAGTCACGACTAGATACTAACACTAACACACTAATGCTGGCGAGAAGTGCAGTTCTAAACCTCTCCTACTCGGGCGGTGAAGGTTCTAGTCACGACTAGACACTAACACTAACACACTAATGCTGGCGAGAAGTGTAGTTCTAAACCTCTCCTACTCGGGTGGTGAAGGTTCTAGTCACGACTAGACACTAACACTAACACACTAATGCTGGCGAGAAGTGCAGTTCTAAACCTTTCCTACTCGGGCGGTGAAGGTTCTAGTCACGACTAGACACTAACACTAACACACTAATGCTGGCGAGAAGTGTAGTTCTAAACCTCTCCTACTCGGGCGGTGAAGGTTCTAGTCACGACTAGACACTAACACTAACACACTAATGCTGGCGAGAAGTGCAGTTCTAAACCTTTCCTACTCGGGCGGTGAAGGTTCTAGTCACGACTAGACACTAACACTAACACACTAATGCTGGCGAGAAGTGCAGTTCTAAACCTCTCCTACTCGGGCGGTGAAGGTTCTAGTGACGACTAGACACTAACACTAACACACTAATGCTGGCGAGAAGTGTAGTTCTAAACCTCTCCTACTCGGGTGGTGAAGGTTCTAGTCACGACTAGACACTAACACTAACACACTAATGCTGGCGAGAAGTGCAGTTCTAAACCTTTCCTACTCGGGCGGTGAAGGTTCTAGTTACGACTAGACACTAACACTAACACACTAATGCTGGCGAGAAGTGTAGTTCTAAACCTCTCCTACTCGGGCGGTGAAGGTTCTAGTCACGACTAGACACTAACACTAACACACTAATGCTGGCGAGAAGTGCAGTTCTAAACCTTTCCTACTCGGGCGGTGAAGGTTCTAGTCACGACTAGACACTAACACTAACACACTAATGCTGGCGAGAAGTGTAGTTCTAAACCTCTCCTACTCGGGCGCTGAAGGTTCTAGTCACGACTAGACACTAACACTAACACACTAATGCTGGCGAGAAGTGTAGTTCTAAACCTCTCCTATTCGGGCGGTGAAGGTTCTAGTCACGACTAGACACTAACACTAACACACTAATGCTGGCGAGAAGTGTAGTTCTAAACCTCTCCTACTCGGGCGGTGAAGGTTCTAGTCACGACTAGACACTAACACTAACACACTAATGCTGGCGAGAAATGCAGTTCTAAACCTTTCCTACTCGGGCGGTGAAGGTTCTAGTCACGACTAGACACTAACACTAACACACTAATGCTGGCGAGAAGTGTAGTTCTAAACCTCTCCTACTCGGGCGGTGAAGGTTCTAGTCACGACTAGACACTAACACTAACACACTAATGCTGGCGAGAAGTGCAGTTCTAAACCTTTCCTACTCGGGCGGTGAAGGTTCTAGTCACGACTAGACACTAACACTAACACACTAATGCTGGCGAGAAGTGTAGTTCTAAACCTCTCCTACTCGGGCGGTGAAGGTTCTAGTCACGACTAGACACTAACACTAACACACTAATGCTGGCGAGAAGTGTAGTTCTAAACCTCTCCTACTCGGGCGGTGAAGGTTCTAGTCACGACTAGATACTAACACTAACACACTAATGCTGGCGAGAAGTGTAGTTCTAAACCTCTCCTACTCGGGCGGTGAAGGTTCTAGTCACGACTAGATACTAACACTAACACACTAATGCTGGCGAGAAGTGTAGTTCTAAACCTCTCCTACTCGGGCGGTGAAGGTTCTAGTCTCGACTAGATACTAACACTAACACACTAATGCTGGCGAGAAGTGAAGTTCTAAACCTCTCCTACTCGGGCGGTGAAGGTTCTAGTCACGACTAGATACTAACACTAACACACTAATGCTGGCGAGAAGTGTAGTTCTAAACCTCTCCTACTCGGGCGGTGAAGGTTCTAGTCACGACTAGACACTAACACTAACACACTAATGCTGGCGAGAAGTGTAGTTCTAAACCTCTCCTACTCGGGCGGTGAAGGTTCTAGTCACGACTAGACACTAACACTAACACACTAACGCTGGCGAGAAGTGTAGTTCTAAACATCTCCTACTCGGGCGGTGAAGGTTCTAGTCACGACTAGACACTAACACTAACACACTAATGTTGGCGAGAAGTGTAGTTCTAAACGTCTAATACTCGGGCGGTCAAGGTTCTAGTCACGACTAGACACTAACACTAACACACTAATGCTGGCGAGAAGTGTAGTTCTAAACCTCTCCTACTCGGGCGGTGAAGGTTCTAGTCACGACTAGACACTAACACTAACACACTAATGCTGGCGAGAAGTGTAGTTCTAAACGTCTCCTACTCGGGCGGTGAAGGTTCTAGTGACGACTAGACACTAACACTAACACACTAATGCTGGCGAGAAGTTTAGTTCTAAACCTCTCCTATTCGGGCGGTGAAGGTTCTAGTAACGACTAGACACTAACACTAACACACTAATGCTGGCGAGAAGTGTAGTTCTAAACCTCTCCTACTCGGGCGGTGAAGGTTCTAGTCACGACTAGATACTAACACTAACACACTAATGCTGGCGAGAAGTGTAGTTCTAAACCTCTCCTACTCGGGCGGTGAAGGTTCTAGTCACGACTAGACACTAACACTAACACACTAATGCTGGCGAGAAGTGTAGTTCTAAACCTCTCCTACTCGGGCGGTGAAGGTTCTAGTCACGACTAGACACTAACACTAACACACTAATGCTGGCGAGAAGTGTAGTTCTAAACCTCTCCTACTCGGGCGGTGAAGGTTCTAGTCACGACTAGATACTAACACTAACACACTAATGCTGGCGAGAAGTGTAGTTCTAAACCTCTCCTATTCGGGCGGTGAAGGTTCTAGTCACGACTAGACACTAACACTAACACACTAATGCTGGCGAGAAGTGTAGTTCTAAACCTCTCCTACTCGGGCGGTGAAGGTTCTAGTCACGACTAGATACTAACACTAACACACTAATGCTGGCGAGAAGTGTAGTTCTAAACCTCTCCTACTCGGGCGGTGAAGGTTCTAGTCACGACTAGATACTAACACTAACACACTAATGCTGGCGAGAAGTGTAGTTCTAAACCTCTCCTACTCGGGCGGTGAAGGTTCTAGTCACGACTAGACACTAACACTAACGCACTAATGCTGGCGAGAAGTGTAGTTCTAAACCTCTCCTACTCGGGCGGTGAAGGTTCTAGTCACGACTAGACACTAACACTAACACACTAATGCTGGCGAGAAGTGTAGTTCTAAACCTATCCTACTCGGGCGGTGAAGGTTCTAGTCACGACTAGACACTAACATTAACACACTAATGCTGGCGAGAAGTGTAGTTCTAAACCTCTCCTACTCGGGCGGTGAAGGTTCTAGTCACGACTAGATACTAACACTAACACACTAATGCTGGCGAGAAGTGTAGTTCTAAACCTCTCCTACTCGGGCGGTGAAGGTTCTAGTCACGACTAGACACTAACACTAACACACTAATGCTGGCGAGAAGTGTAGTTCTAAACGTCTCCTACTCGGGCGGTGAAGGTTCTAGTGACGACTAGTCACTAACACTAACACACTAATGCTGGCGAGAAGTGTAGTTCTAAACCTCTCCTACTCGGGCGGTGAAGATTCTAGTCACGACTAGACACTAACACTAACACACTAATGCTGGCGAGAAGTGTAGTTCTAAACCTCTCCTACTCGGGCGGTGAAGGTTCTAGTCACGACTAGACACTAACACTAACACACTAATGCTGGCGAGAAGTGTAGTTCTAAACCTCTCCTACTCGGGCGGTGAAGGTTCTAGTCACGACTAGACACTAACACTAACACACTAATGCTGGCGAGAAGTTTAGTTCTATACGTCTCCTACTCGGGCGGTGAAGGTTCTAGTCACGACTAGACACTAACACTAACACACTAATGCTGGCGAGAAGTGTAGTTCTAAACCTCTCCTACTCGGGCGGTGAAGGTTCTAGTCACGACTAGATACTAACACTAACACACTAATGCTGGCGAGAAGTGTAGTTCTAAACCTCTCCTACTCGGGCGGTGAAGGTTCTAGTCACGACTAGATACTAACACTAACACACTAATGCTGGCGAGAAGTGTAGTTCTAAACCTCTCCTACTCGGGCGGTGAAGGTTCTAGTCACGACTAGACACTAACACTAACACACTAATGCTGGCGAGAAGTGTAGTTCTAAACCTTTCCTACTCGGGCGGTGAAGGTTCTAGTGACGACTAGACACTAACACTAACACACTAATGCTGGCGAGAAGTGTAGTTCTAAACCTCTCCTATTCTGGCGGTGAAGGTTCTAGTCACGACTAGACACTAACACTAACACACTAATGCTGGCGAGAAGTGTAGTTCTAAACCTCTCCTACTCGGGCGGTGAAGGTTCTAGTGACGACTAGACACTAACACTAACACACTAATGCTGGCGAGAAGTGTAGTTCTAAACCTCTCCTACTCGGGCGGTGAAGGTTCTAGTCACGACTAGACACTAACACTAACACACTAATGCTGGCGAGAAGTGTAGTTCTAAACCTCTCCTACTCGGGCGGTGAAGGTTCTAGTCACGACTAGACACTAACACTAACACACTAATGCTGGCGAGAAGTGTAGTTCTAAACCTCTCCTACTCGGGCGGTGAAGGTTCTAGTCACGACTAGATACTAACACTAACACACTAATGCTGGCGAGAAGTGTAGTTCTAAACCTCTCCTACTCGGGCGGTGAAGGTTCTAGTCACGACTAGACACTAACACTAACACACTAATGCTGGCGAGAAGTGTAGTTCTAAACCTCTCCTACTCGGGCGGTGAAGGTTCTAGTGACGACTAGACACTAACACTAACACACTAATGCTGGCGAGAAGTGTAGTTCTAAACCTCTCCTACTCGGGCGGTGAAGGTTCTAGTCACGACTAGACACTAACACTAACACACTAATGCTGGCGAGAAGTGTAGTTCTAAACCTCTCCTACTCGGGCGGTGAAGGTTCTAGTCACGACTAGATACTAACACTAACACACTAATGCTGGCGAGAAGTGTAGTTCTAAACCTCTCCTACTCGGGCGGTGAAGGTTCTAGTCACGACTAGACACTAACACTAACACACTAATGCTGGCGAGAAGTGTAGTTCTAAACCTCTCCTACTCGGGCGGTGAAGGTTCTAGTCACGACTAGACACTAACACTAACACACTAATGCTGGCGAGAAGTGTAGTTCTAAACGTCTCCTACTCGGGCGGTGAAGGTTCTAGTCACGACTAGATACTAACACTAACACACTAATGCTGGCGAGAAGTGTAGTTCTAAACGTCTCCTACTCGGGCGGTGAAGGTTCTAGTCACGACTAGACACTAACACTAACACACTAATGCTGGCGAGAAGTGTAGTTCTAAACCTCTCCTACTCGGGCGGTGAAGGATCTAGTCACGACTAGACACTAACACTAACACACTAATGCTGGCGAGAAGTGTATTCCAAACCTCTTCTACTCGGGCGGTGAAGGTTCTAGTGACGACTAGACACTAACACTAACACACTAATGCTGGCGAGAAGTGTATTCCAAACCTCTTCTACTCGGGCGGTGAAGGTTCTAGTGACGATTAGACACTAACACTAACACACTAATGCTGGCGAGAAGTGTAGTTCTAAACCTCTCCTACTCGGGCGGTGAAGGTTCTAGTCACGACTAGACACTAACACTAACACACTAATGCTGGCGAGAAGTGTAGTTCTAAACCTCTCCTACTCGGGCGGTGAAGGTTCTAGTCATGACTAGACACTAACACTAACACACTAATGCTGGCGAGAAGTGTAGTTCTAAACCTCTCCTACTCGGGCGGTGAAGGTTCTAGTCACGACTAGACACTAGCAGTCGGGACGCAGAAATGAGCGTCCTATCTCAACATGTAACAGAGCTGTTCAAACTTTTGTCTATTTTCAAAACTATTGGATTTTCTTATGAAAAACCGTGTTTTCCGGATTTCTGGTCAACGTATCGTAAATAACGACCACATTTTTAGAATCTACATTAAATTTACAATAAGAAACACCCATTATTGAAATGTTGTCATGTAAATTAGGAGCTACACTAATAGCCATATAGATGTGAACTATTGTTATTAGGGTTTTCTTAACTCATTCAATATTTTCTTAATCTGCTATTTGTAGATTTAGCGGTTTGCCTCCGCCTCAAAAGCTGCCTTATTTAATAAGCTTTAAAATGGTACCCTGTTGTTTCAACAACAAAAATTATTTAAATCTATTTTTTCTGATTTCTAAGTCAAAACCAATACATTTGTTTTAGTGCAAAGAAGCCATTACGAACACATTATTTAATTACACACGAATTTGATGATGTCCCATCCTTCCAAAATTAAGTAAACACACTTTTTGCTCAGCTTAAGGATTAGGAATTAGGAAAGGATTTGGAAAGAGTGAAATATGACAGAAGAGCATATTTGAAATAATCACAATTATTGTTAACGTAATAAATACAGATGTTATATTTTTATGATTTCAGGGTCTTGTTTTATGAAATTTCTATTTTTAAGAGAGGTATCATAGTCTTTTCATTTAAATCTATTTTTTTCGCTTTATATTTGCAGAAGCGAGTTCTTCAATACAATTTATAATGAATAACCCAGTTACTTATAAGCAATAACTTCTAAGCAGAAATCGTAGTGTCTAATTTTATTAAATGGAATAGAATTAAAAATAGAAAGTTAATAAAACAAGACCCTGAAAGTATAAAAATATAAGATCTTTATTTATTGTGTTAAAATACTAACAATAATTGTGATTATTTCAAATATGTTCTTCTGTCTTATTTCACTCTTTCCAAAGTGTCCCCCTAATCCTTAATCTGAGCAAAAAGTGTGTATACCTAATGTTGGAAGGATGGGACATCATCACATTCGTGTGTAATTAAATAATGTGTTCGTAATGGCTTCTTCACACTAAAACAAATGTATTGGTTTTGACTTAGAAATCAGAAAACAATAGGATTAAATAATTTTTGTTGTTGAAACAACAGGGTACCATTTTAAAGGTCATTAAATAAGGCAACTTTTGAGGGGGAGGCAAACCGCTAAATCTACAAATAGCTGATTAAGAAAATATTGAAGGAGTTAAGAAAACCCTAATAACAATAGTTCACATCTATATGGCTCTTAGTGTAGCTCCTAATTTACATGACAACATTTCAATAATGGGTGTTCCTTATTGGAAATTTAATGTAGATTCTAAAAATGTGGTCGTTATTTACGATACGTTGACCAGAAATCCGGAAAACCCGGTTTTTCATAGGAAAATCCAATAGTTTTGAAAATAGAGAAAAGTTGGAATAGCTCTGCTACATGTTGAGATAGGACGCTCATTTCTGCGTCCCTGAACTACAAATGAGGTGCAGAATAAACCCTTAAAATTATGGCATCTCAATGTGGGACACCCTGTATAGTAATCGGGTATTTAACTACCCAATACACCTCAAACATGGGCTATAACATATAGTCCAAAATATATTGGACTATATCTTCGGTGGTTAATCCCACCAGTTCATTATAATCAGGGGAGCCATAGTTGTTTAATATTATATTATTGTCTTGTATAATGTAATTTGTGACATGCCATTGTGACATGCTATTATTGTAAATGGATGTAATGTAGTATGTCTCCCAATATATAAAAGAAAAAAAAATTACGTTTCAGAACCCCTAGAGAACGAAAATAAAGATGGTTCAAATTTGTATTGACAGCAACTCGTATTGGCATTTCAATGAAAACTAGTTACCTTGTTGTCTGTGACGTATGAGGTACCTTGTCATCCGTGACGTATGGGGTACCTTGTCGTCCGTGACGTATGAGGTACCATGTCATCCGTGACGTATGAGGTACCTTGTCATCCGGGACGTATGAGGTACCTTGTCATCCGGGACGTATGGGGTACCTTGTCGTCCGTGACGTATGAGGTACCTTGTCATCCGTGACGTATGAGGTACCTTGTCATCCGTGACGTATGGGGTACCTTGTCGTCCGTGACTTATGATGTACCTTGTCATCCGTGACCTATGAGGTACCTTGTCATTAGCCAACTCCCGCGACCCGTGGAAACTACTTGATTTGCCTGTTCTCTTAGTATGATGTACTATTAGACCTAATATCGATTTGATCAATGGCCTACTATCGACGTTCTCACTAACCTAATATCGATAATCTGACCTACTATCGTTGTACACATTGGCCTACTACCCATGTACGCATTTAACTACTACAGATGTCACATTGACGTAATATCGGCATTCCATTGCCCTACCACCGATGTTCTCATTGTCTTACTATCGATGTTCTCATTGTCTTACTATCGGTTTTCTCACTGGCTTACCATCGATGTTCTCATTGTCTTACTATCGATATTCTCATTGTCCTACTATCGGTGTTCTCACTGGCCTACCATCGATGTTCTCATTGTCCTACTACCAATTGTCTATACAAGGTGATAAGAGATCTGGAGATAGTGAAGGATATATCTGAGGAGTCTGTTTTCGTATCTCTAATTTATCGGTGTTCTCGCTGGCCTACCATCGATGTTCTCATTGTCCTACTACCAATTGTCTATACAAGGTGATAAGAGATCTGGAGATAGTGAAGGATATATCTGAGGAGTCTGTTTTCGTATCTCTAATTTATCGGTGTTCTCGCTGGCCTACCATCGATGTTCTCATTGTCCTACTATCGATTGTCTATACAAGGTGATAAGAGATCTGGAGATAGTGAAGGATATATCTGAGGAGTCTGTTTTCGTATCTCTAATTTATCGGTGTTCTCGCTGGCTTACCATCGATGTTCTCATTGTCCTACTACCAATTGTCTATACAAGGTGATAAGAGATCTGGAGATAGTGAAGGATATATCTGAGGAGTCTGTTTTCGTATCTCTAATTTATCGGTGTTCTCGCTGGCCTACCATCGATGTTCTCATTGTCCTACTACCAATTGTCTATACAAGGTGATAAGAGATCTGGAGATAGTGAAGGATATATCTGAGGAGTCTGTTTTCGTATCTCTAATTTATCGGTGTTCTCGCTGGCCTACCATCGATGTTCTCATTGTCCTACTATCGATTGTCTATACAAGGTGATAAGAGATCTGGAGATAGTGAAGGATATATCTGAGGAGTCTGTTTTCGTATCTCTAATTTATCGGTGTTCTCGCTGGCTTACCATCGATGTTCTCATTGTCCTACTACCAATTGTCTATACAAGGTGATAAGAGATCTGGAGATAGTGAAGGATATATCTGAGGAGTCTGTTTTCGTATCTCTAATTTATCGGTGTTCTCGCTGGCTTACCATCGATGTTCTCATTGTCCTACTACCAATTGTCTATACAAGGTGATAAGAGATCTGGAGATAGTGAAGGATATATCTGAGGAGTCTGTTTTCGTATCTCTAATTTATCGGTGTTCTCACTGGCCTACCATCGATGTTCTCATTGTCCTACTACCAATTGTCTATACAAGGTGATAAGAGATCTGGAGATAGTGAAGGATATATCTGAGGAGTCTGTTTTCGTATCTCTAATTTATCGGTGTTCTCGCTGGCCTACAATCGATGTTCTCATTGTCCTACTACCAATTGTCTATACAAGGTGATAAGAGATCTGGAGATAGTGAAGGATATATCTGAGGAGTCTGTTTTCGTATCTCTAATTTATCGGTGTTCTCGCTGGCTTACCATCGATGTTCTCATTGTCCTACTATCGATTGTTTATACAAGGTGATAAGAAATCTGGAGATAGTGAAGGATATATCTGTGGAGTCTGTTTTCGTATCTCTAATTTATCGGTGTTCTCGCTGGCTTACCATCGATGTTCTCATTGTCCTACTATCGATTGTTTATACAAGGTGATAAGAGATCTGGAGATAGTGAAGGATATATCTGAGGAGTCTGTTTTCGTATCTCTAATTTATCGGTGTTCTCACTGGCCTACCATCGATGTTCTCATTGTCCTACTACCAATTGTCTATACAAGGTGATAAGAGATCTGGAGATAGTGAAGGATATATCTGAGGAGTCTGTTTTCGTATCTCTAATTTATCGGTGTTCTCGCTGGCTTACCATCGATGTTCTCATTGTCCTACTATCGATTGTTTATACAAGGTGATAAGAGATCTGGAGATAGTGAAGGATATATCTGAGGAGTCTGTTTTCGTATCTCTAATTTATCGGTGTTCTCGCTGGCTTACCATCGATGTTCTCATTGTCCTACTATCGATTGTTTATACAAGGTGATAAGAGATCTGGAGATAGTGAAGGATATATCTGAGGAGTCTGTTTTCGTATCTCTAATTTATCGGTGTTCTCGCTGGCTTACCATCGATGTTCTCATTGTCCTACTATCGATTGTTTATACAAGGTGATAAGAGATCTGGAGATAGTGAAGGATATATCTGAGGAGTCTGTTTTCGTATCTCTAATTTAAAAGATAATAATTCAAAAGTCTTTAGGCGGGCAAGAAGGAACAGAATTAATCTTTTTTTGTATTTATATATTCGTTGTTTTGCGCGATAAGGTTTCGAAAGCTGTTAGGTCGTCGAAGATGTCGGAATTCCTTCCTTTTCGATAAGGTTTCGAAAGCTGTTAGGTCGTCGAAGATGTCGGAATTCCTTCCTTTTCGATAAGGTTTCGAAAGCTGTTAGGTCGTCGAAGATGTCGGAATTCCTTCCTTTTCGATAAGGTTTCGAAAGCTGTTAGGTCGTCGAATATGTCGGAATTCCTTCCTTTTCGATAAGGTTTCGAAAGCTGTTAGGTCGTCGAAGATGTCAGAATTCCTTCCTTTTTCTTCGGCTGTCCCAAGTATAAATGTGCGTGGCCCAGGGCCGCCACATCTCACAGCCGGGCCCGGCACCAGATCACGGGCCCCACTTCTCAGAGCCAGATTGAAAATGCTAGTACTTTGCTATAGGACTTTGGGCATTTTAAAATTATCTTCATCTTGATTTTTGAGCAAAATGAGAATAAAAGCCGACAATCGGTCCTGCAAAGGTCACTTTCGGTACTATTGTTCCAATTACCGAGGATCGCCCCGAGCCCCCACGGTACCCGGGCCCGGGACAACTGTACCCGGTTGCCCCCCCCCATGTGGCGGCCCTGGCGTGGCCTCCCTGAAGGGATATGCAAGTTTAATATCGCCCCGTCCCTAGTGTATGCACGAGACGAGACTGTTATCGGCTGGTCTTCTCTTCCACGCGACTCCCTACTTATTTCTAGATTATTCTTCTGTCGGCGTGTTTTATACTTCATACTTACTTCGTGCAGAAACCTTGACAGCTTGTCCTTGTATCGACTACAGGCTAGATTCATCGTATCGCACAAGTAAGTTGCACAACTCAAAAATCTGTTTTGTCAAGTTTTGACTAACAAAAAAAAAAAATCAACCATGAAAAATGTATGTACCTGACTACAGAGCTTGTACACCAGAGGGCACTTGTTTCATTCTTCCTATCTTAATCCTGAGACCTTAAATGGACAAGAGTGACACATTTTCAGTTGAGTGTTGTGTTTTAGTTGTGTCACTTTACAAATACTGGTGCAATATGATACCTCAAAAATTTCAACATTTTTGAAAAAATGTGTTATTTTTATACGTTTTATTGTATTAAGTTAATGAGGTATGATTCCTTTTTTTTTATTTTGATCGTTTTTATGTAAGCAGTAAGTTTTCTTCTTCCTTCCATGGGACAGGGGGCACCCGCTAAGACGTCTATCCCATTTCGCTATTTGTAACTCCGACTAGGACACGAAATATACTGTCCAGCCCCCCATCTTACAGTACACCAAGCACACATTCAACATACAGAAACACTCAAATTCCTCGGACTAACACTGGACAAAAAATTAACGTGGTTGCCCCATTTGAAAGAGCTCCTTAAAAAATCCAAAAAATCTTTGAATTTTTTAAGAGTTCTCAGTGGCACAAAATGGGGAGCTGACAAATTTACGATGCTTACTCTGTACCGGTCTTTTATCAGATCGCTTCTAGATTACGGATGTATAGTTTATTCTTCTGCCAGCCCAACCACCTTGAAACTACTTGACACAATACAGAACACAACACTAAGATCTAGCCCAGCAGAAAGCTTATGTGCCGAAACTGGTGAACCTCCACTACAGTACAAACGTCGAATTATATGCAATAAATTCGTATTGAAATGTAAAGCTATTGGAACGCCATGCGTCACTGAGTTTTTATACAACCAACACTCCGAAAAATACACAGAAACGTTAAGCAAAAGCCACTCTCATTACGAACTAAAGACAATTACAGCGACCTAACTCTCTTCCAAATCCTCTCCATGGCGATTGAAAAACCTTAAACAAGACTTAACACTGACAAAAATCAGACCCAACTTCTTCGACACACTACAGAAACGTATTCAACTCCTTGTTCCAGGCAAAATAACGACACTCATTACATATTTACGGACGGATCAAAAACAAACTACGGGACAGGTGCTGCCGCCATCACAAGAAACGAATCCTATCACCTATGTGTATATATATATATATATATATATATATATATATATATATATATATATATATACAGGGTCTAAGTAACGAAACTCTCGGAGGTGATTCTAGACATGATTTCCAATAAAACATTTCAATGTCATGTCCGATTTCCTGTTTCTTTAAGGTAGGTAAGAACATTTATACAGGGTCTAAGTAACGAAACTCTCGGAGGTGATTCTAGACATGATTTCCAATAAAACATTTCAATGTCATGTCCGATTTTCTGTTTCTTTAAGGTAGGTAAGAACATTTATACAGGGTCTAAGTAACGAAACTCTCGGAGGTGATTCTAGACATGATTTCCAATAAAACATTTCAATGTCATGTCCGATTTCCTGTTTCTTTAAGGTAGGTAAGAACATTTATACAGGGTCTAAGTAACGAAACTCTCGGAGGTGATTCTAGACATGATTTCCAATAAAACATTTCAATGTCATGTCCGATTTCCTGTTTCTTTAAGGTAGGTAAGAGTAGATATAAAGTAGGGTTTCTGGCGCAGTCTTCAAAATTCCCTATTTCCCCGAAAAAACCTGATCGTCGATTTTTGTAGGATTTTTCATTTTTATCTCAAACATCTAATTTTTTTAAAAAATATACATTTTCTAACATATTTCTTTAAAACCTAACAAATAAAAAAAAAATACATATTTTTAACATATTTCTTTAAAACGATACAAAAATTGGGATCACCCCCAAAAAGTAAAAATATTATATAATTAATTTAATTATTATTTCCATTTGTTATACACGTTTAATCATCAATATCACTTTCAGATTTCTTAGATTTAGATCTATTTTCATTTTTATTTTCTCGGAAGTCAATAATATGAATTTTCTTCCCATCATTTAATTCTTTTAAACCGTCATAAACGAATAATAGTTTTTGTGAATTTAATTGTTGAATATCTTTTTTATTTAATTTGTCATTAAATCTATCTGGTAGATAAACTTGAAATTTATCTTCCTTATCTTTTAACGTAACAACTATACGTTTTCCAAATTTTGTAATAGTTTCTTTAAATTCTTTAATTGAATAAGATTGACCACATTCCAATTCTGTTAGTTTCTTTATTGGAGTATTTTGACATTGACCAACTCGTTGGATCTTTTTTAATACTTCCATTTATTACAAATAAAATTTATCAAATAAAATTAATCAATTTTATAAAAACCTTTATTACAATTATATTTTCGTACACTGAGAATGCTCTATATAAATCCACCATTGTTATCGAAGTGGGGCGGGGTATCTGAATGATATCACATATGGGCGGAGGTTCCGGTGGGTGTACTCGCTTGATTGCTGCTGCAGTCTGGTATTGATTTTTTGAACTACCAACAACTAACAACCTTTCTATTTGTTAATTTTCGACTGATTTCGAGAATTTCTTAAATATTAATTAATGAAAATAGATTAATCTGATAATTTAAAACTATTAACTAAATAACAAACAAATACTTGGATGGAATAAACAATCTAATAACAAGTAATAGACTATTAAAGTCGTAAGTTCTCGGTTTCATCATTCATACAGGATTCTAGTATATATACAACAGTCAATAGTATTTCAGACGTGGAAAAGTGAGAGAACCAAATGTATCTCATCACCGATGTACCGAGATGGCCATAGGTACACCGGAAACGATGTGACGCATGCGGTGATCTCATAGAGCATGCCATTTTCCTCAAAAATACCTCACGCTCACCTTACTTTGTAAAATCTAAAAAAAGTTACCAAGCCTGAAAAGTTGACAGACGGCTATAAACGCCTGATGGTCCGTGATGGGCTCAAGCAACTCAAAAATAACGAGTTGAACACTTCCAAAGGAAGTACAAAGGTAACTAAAGAACAAAGTAAGGTTGAAGCCAAAAGGAGAGAGGAAGGAGAATACGGGGTATTTTTGCACATTTTTAGAAAAAATTAAAAATAAAAAAATTAACCATTACTTTCAAAGTCTTGAGAGACATAAATAAATCTTATAATATTTGTCATTCTAAATTTCTATTAAATCATTCTTTATAAAATCATATTTCAACTTTTTCTCAGAAACAATAATCACATATATATTTGTACCACCAGGAACTACATTCTGAAAATCAACATTCAGAATAATATTATTTTTACTATTTGAAATATTAATTGGTCCTTTTCTAACATCTATTACATATAAAGGTCTATTTTTTATGAAATCATCAGGATCATAAAGCATATTCATATTTCCGATATAAGACCTTTTATAATCTTTATACATATCATATAATAATGAATAATTGTTCTCTTTAATATCTAAATTTAACATTTCTTCCGGATAATATGTTTCATTAATTTTAACTCTAATATTTCTAACATCAACATGGTCAAATTTAGAAGGATCTTTCTTTTGATCATTTCTTCTCGATGTTTGGAATCCTACAATTATGAATTTCGGTTTATCAATGTTCCTATAAATATTAGTTATATCAAAACTTAAATTTGATCCCATAATACCAGTTTTTTCAATACACTCCCAAGTTTTAAATACAAATTCTTGTGTTCCACCAAACTTGTCCATCTCATTAATTAATTCAATTTTTGAAGGTGTTGAATACTCTATGATAGGAACACGTAAATAAAAATCAGTTATTGTAATTTTACCTGTAGGTGCATAAGACTTTCCATCTGCTTGAAGTGATAGAAAAATCCCGTCATCATCAGTGTTTCTAAGAAATGTTATTAAAAATCCTCCTTTGTATATTGGTATGTTTATACCTCCAAAATATCCTAATCCTAAATCGTTTAAGGTTCCACAATAATTAAATTTTCCATATTTATGATCACATTTCACTGCACCATTCATTTTAGACAAAGTTTCATCTTGAGACAGTGATATCGTATGTTTTACAGTACTTATAATACCTGGATCTTCAATTCTATCAATTAATTTGTTATGTTTTTTCACTTCTATACTTCGAAATAAGAAAGGAATAAAATTATCTATTAATTTAGTTCCCGAATTCATACCATAGTGTTCACCATCTTTGGCATTGAACGAACCTGAAATAACAAACTGAAAATGGGAACTTAAAAAATTATCACCAACATCGATTAAGAATTCTATTCTCTGATTTTCTTTATTAAAATTCAATTCGGTATTATTCGATGGGAAAAAATGTTTAAATTGTTGTTTTTCTATATTAGGATTATATTTTGAATACATCTCCATTTATTAAGATAAAAAATCGTTATAATTTAAAAAGTAGTTTATAATTATTAGACCCCGTCTCAGTGACGAGGTTTGAAAATTTAAAAAACATAATTTATTAATGAAGGTACAGTATCAACATTAAATCTATTTTTATAATATTTCGAAAATTCTTCATAATGTTCTTGTTTAAATTCATTTGATATATCAGTTCTTTCGAAAATTATTATCCAATTAACCAAATGTTTATATTTTATTAAAGTATCTGGAGAAAACTTTTGATAAAAAGACATAATGTTCCAATCAAATAATGAGTAATAAAACTCGATCTTTTGTTCATCGATTTTCTGATATCGCGAAATGATTTTCCAATCTATTTTATTTGAAAACATTCCTAATTCTTCTAATTTAAACGGATGGTATTGTGAAACAAGTTTCCAATTTAATTTATTCTGAAATACAATTAAAAATTCTGTTGTTAAACCAGGAAATGAAGATATTTCATCCCAATCATTATTTTGTGTTGTCTCCATTTATTAAGAAAAAAATCTTTTTAATTTTCAAAATTGTTACCACTTTAGGAAATAATACTATTCGGAAGGTAAAGCAATATAATGAAGTTCTCTTCGCAGTTCTGATACTTTTGTGTTTAATTCTTTTCTTATTATTTCTATTTCTTTAAGAATACTTTCATTTAGTGATTTTTTATATTCTTCTTTCGTTATGTTTTTTTCCAGTTCTTCTATTTTATTGTTTAAATCTTTCATAAATTGTTCTACTTGTGGGTAATAACTATTATATAAAGTGTCAGAAAATATTTGAAGATGTATTTGTAACTCTGTTTCTTTCAAATATTCTTCCATTTTGTTCTTTATATCACTATCAACTTGTACTGGTATAACATCACTAATTAAATCCTGAGTGAGTTTTTTCATCTTTTCATCTAAATCTTCTTTAGTTGTATATTCAAATAATTTCTCATCGATGATCTCTTCAAATTCTTTTGTATCAGTTGTTCTTTTATCTCTTTTATTTTCATTAATTGCCCTCTCTATCATCGTTTTCACTTGTTTCATAATAACTACATCATTATTATCTCTTCCTTCTGAAACACTGACAAGTCTTTTTTTATTAAAACCAATATAACTTTTAGTAAATGTAAACAATGAACCGATAATTTCATCAACTTTTACTTTTAATTCATTCTTTAATTTATTATTAAAATCATTTTTTAAATCATTCTTTAATTTATTTTCATCATCTTTTAATTTTGTTTGGAATGTTGAGAATTCTGTTCTAAAAGAATTTGAAAGTTCATTTACAATATCACTTTTTAATTTCGTTTCATCAATATCGCCAGATTCCGGAAAAACAATTTGATTTCCTAAAACATCAAATTTTAAAATAACTCTTGAATAAGATTCCATTTCTTTCTATTTATTATATTTAAAATTTCATTAAAATCCATATCTTTAGAAAAGAATTTAAGAACTAACAAACATAAATGTCCACAAATAGGTGGATCATTAATTTCTTGAAGTCTGTCTTCATTATATATTAAATTATCTTTTCCCAAATATATAACTAATTCCTTTGATGGATGTAAGTTTCCATATGAATTAAAATAATATTTTTTATTTCCATTTTTATAATAAGAAACCCAGTGAGTACCATTTCCGAAAGAATTATCAATGTTTACAATTCCACACTCAATATTTCTAGGATGTTTCGGAAGTTCATCTTTCATAAAAACTCCTCTAAAATGTTTTATGTTTAACTTCTTAACGATATTCTCGATATCAAAATTAGATAAAGGAGTTATTTTTTTTTTTAACTGTTACAAGTTTTCCTCCCTGTTTCTTTTCCATTTCTTTATTATGTCTTGTTTGTTCTTCTATTAGTTTATCTTTATATCTTTTATCGATAACCGAGTTTGCAATAGAACTTGCTCCACTCGCTAAAGCAGCTAAAGCTCCTAATCCTGCAAAAATTAAAGGAAGTATTCCACCATCTTTTTCATTTTCTCTTAATTGTTTATATGTTAATTTAATTCTAGTTCCCTTTCCGTCTTTAGCATTTCTGTTAATCTTATCGATCTGTCTTTGAGTTAACAAAATTGAATTATTTCCTTTTTTTTGTATCGATTGTAACATCAGTTTTCTTTTTTACAGCACCAATAATTTTAGATTTTTGACCTTCCGTTAGTGAAATTTTAAAAGGTTTATACTCACTCATTTTCTTTAATTTATAATGAATAAAAAAGAATATAAATTCTTTCTACTGGGAAATTTTTGCAGGATTTAAAAATGTTCGTTTCTAATAAATGGAGGGGATTCTAAATATTCTGAACAACAAACTTAACTATAATAATAAAGAAATATTTATGATTTTAGATGAAAATAACGATCCTTGGTTTAAAGCTAGAGATATTGCTGAATTATTAGAGTATAAAAAAATAACCAAAGCATATAATCTTGTTGATGAAGAACATAAAACAAATCTAAATCTTATTTTAGAAGGGTGCTCCTTAGAAGAGCACCCTTCAAATATGCAAGCACATACTATTTTTATTAACGAATTAGGTTTATATTCTTTGATTATGAAATCGAAATTACCTCAAGCAAAAGAATTTCAAAAATGGGTTTACAATGTTATCAAAACAATTAGAAAAACAGGGGAGTATAAATTGAAGGAAGAATTATACAGTAAAGACAAAATTATAAAAAAGAAAGATGAAAAAATTGAAAATTTAAATAATAAAATAACAAATATCAAATCTGATGTTGTACCTAAAACTAAAGATGAAAAATTAAGACATTTTTTCCTATTATTTAAGTTAAACGACTATGAATGTGAATATAGTTATTATGTTATAAGATGTCAAAAAGTATATTTAAAAAGAGCTGTTGATAAAATAGTTTTAGAACATCAAGATTGTGAGGAGATAATAAAATTCTATGATCCAAATAGTGTTAATTTATATTCTAGAATAAAAGAAAAATTAAAAAATGATTTAGAATTTCATGGTAATTATTTTAGAATAAATAATGAAGAATTTAGTGAGGAATATCTAATTATAAAAATAGAGGAATTACACAGTGAAAAAGAAATTTAATTCACAACATTTTTTTTATTTATCCAAGTATTATGTGAATTATCAAAACCTAACCATTTGACATAAACTTTATCCCCTTTTCTTTTTAAAACCTTTTCAACAAGATAATCATGTGGATATTTGGTTTTCATTAATTCTTCTTTATAAAATCTACCTTCGATTTCTTCTTCCTTCAAATCTTTTAATTTATAAGTAATAGGAATGGAATTTATTATTTTATTTATTTTGAAAACTTCAGTAGACCAGTTAGGTGTATATCCTTTTTCAAATATTCCTTTATATTTACTTATCCTTACATAATCGTTTAATTTAAATTTCGGTTTTTCATTTTTAACATTGTTATCATTATAAATATTCATTAATACTTCTTCTCCATTTTTCTTATTAACTCCTATAGGTTTCATTTTTATAGTTCTATGATAGGAATTATTATATTCTTTAATTAAGTCATCTAAAATATCTATCCATTTATATGATCCTCTCTTAGAAAATTCTTTCCACATTTTTTCTTTTAATGTTCTATTAAATCTTTCTACTATAGCAGATTTTATTTCACTATAACTAGAATAATGATTGATATTATATTCTTTCATTAAATTCTGAAATTCTTTATTATAAAATTCTTTTCCGTTATCCGTTTGTAAATTTTTTGGTTTATTTTTATCGTTCAATATACTTTTTAATGCTTCAGTCACTAATTTACCAGTTTTATCTTTAACAGGAATTGCCCAAGAAACTTTAGAAAATGTATCTATTACAGTTAAAATATATTTAAATCCTTTATTAATTTTTGATATTCCTTTTAAACTTCCAGTATTCATCTCAACTAAATCAGATTGCCACAGGTCATTTATTCCTCGAGTTATAATTTTTGTTCTTTCAAAATTTCTTCTAACCGGTTTATGAATTTCTTCAATTATTCCTTCTTTTACACTCATTTCTTTTTCATTTTTTGACCTAAAAAAGTATTCTTTTTACTTCCACAAATTTCACAAATTCCTTTACCCATGAGTTTTCCATTTTTAGAAGTTTCTTCATGATAATTCTTACTTTCTGTTTGTTTTTTACACTTTACACAATATATAAGTACCATTTATTATAGGATAAAATCTAGTCTTTAAAATAGATAAATTTCTCTAGTTTATGGATATACTTTCCATTGTTTAATTTATTATATGTATTTATCGATAGAAAACCATAATCATCCCCCCAACAATCATTACAAATTTTTTTAAAAATATCAAAGGATGAAAAATCACTTCCAGCAAAATCTTTATATATCATTTCAGTGTAATGAAGAGATTGTTTAAAAGAACAAATAAAATTAACATTATTTCTAATAAACTTTCTATCAACTTTACTATAACATTGACTTAAATAAATACAAGAAATATTTTTATGTCTACCTCTAACAAAATATTCATTAATTTTTTCATGATTTTCAAATATAATATCATCAAAGATAACTAAACTATTTGGTTCACAAGTATCTACATTTTCCATTTCTTCAATATCATTATAAAAACGCCCTACATCCTCTCCTATTTTATTTCCAATATCACTAAACAACTCAATCATTTCTTGATAAATATCTTGATCTAAAGATTTACTACATACATATAATTTAGAATAATCTAACCAATCTCCATAAATAAAATTTGTTAATAAAGTTGTTTTTCCAGAACCACTACTACCGATAATTATACATCTTAATGGTAATGGAAAAGGTTTATTGTTAGTCTTATTTTTATCTTCGTGGTAAATTTTTATACGATACTTTTTTTCCATTATAAATAGAGTAATTTATATAAGATGAAATTGTTAAAAATAACTGGTAAAACTTCTGAGTTGACTTTGAAATTAGCACATCCAATATTTCTAGACGAAAATATAAATTATAAAATAGGTCTTGTTGGTTTTTATTCGGATAATAACATTCCTAACATACAAAAAGATTCATTCATTTCATTCGATATTAATAAATCAAGAAAACATATTAAAATTGAAAAAGGATTTTGGAGTTTAAAAGAAATCGATAATCTAATAAAGAAAGAACTTGTAAACGAAAAGTTCTATATAAAAAGTAATAATGATGGAAAGGTAAAAATGTTTTCACCGTATCCATTTGATCTGGACGTAAATCTTAAAAACATTTTTGGTTTCGAAATACCAACTAAAAATGAAATTTCAACAGATTATGCAAGTAACACAGTACATGTTGGAAAATTCAGACCTAAATTAAGACCTTTTGATGTTATCGAAATTCATTGTAATTTAGTTGAATCTAGTTTAGTGAGTCATTCTTCTAATGAACACATACATGAAGAAACTGATTTAGTATATAGTTTTTTCCCGAATGTTCCTTTTGAATCAAAGATTTCAGAAAAACCCTTAGAAATTGTTTATGTTCCAATTAGAAACGATATTCATAAAATTCAAAAAATAAATGTAACTATTAGGAATGAAAGACATGAATTATTAAATAATGAAAATGTTAATAATATTATATATTTAAGTCTGATTCATGACAAATAAACTTAACGAAATGTTTAACTTAGTTAAATCTAGTTAAACCGTTCTGAACTTTTTAATATAATAAATGGATCCAAAACAAACTATTAAGATAAGAGATAGATTAATTAAAAAATTTGAACATGCCAGAAAACAAAGAATACTTGAAGAAGATTTAAAAGGTAAAGAATATTTACCGATAACGAGTGCAATCAATAAACTTGATAATACTTTTAATGAAAAGATTTCTCAAGTCGACAAGAGTATAAAAAATGTGTTAGAACAAAATAAAACATTAATTACAGATCTTGTACCGTTTACAAGAAACATAGCAGATATGGAAATTCCACCTTCGGGAGAAGAAACATCTTTTGAAGGAGAATTATACGATAAAGATACACCACTTGCAAAAAGTACACCTTTTTCAAAAGACAAAAAGAGAGTTACATTTGTTCCAATGGAAAAAGTTTCAGAAGACGAGTCAGATTTAAGTGAAGACAGTTTAAATGAATCAGATACTCCATTGAATATTTCATCATCTGTTATCGGTCAAATAATTGGTCCTCTTGGAGCAACATATTTACCAAAACTAACTGATAAACATTATGGAATTACTTACGATGAAAAAAAATTATTTTTTAAAATCGGAAAGAATAAAGTTAATATAGATGGAAATGATTTAATTATTGATGGAAAAAAATATATTGGAACAAAAGGATTATGGGTTCTCTTAACACAAAATTATGAAAACTTATTTGATAATAAAGGTGAAAAATTATATTCACCAGAAGAATTTAATACCTATAAAGAAATTTTAATTAATAGTGAGGTTTTATATAACAAAAATAACTCATCAACAAATAGACCAAAAGCTCCACAATCAAAAAAATATAAAAATTTATTAAAACCTATATACGAAGAATTAAAGACAATTCCGGTTACCGGAAGAGGAATAGTTAATTATAATGAACATTCTGTTATGTATATACAAAATTTGAATGAATTGATTTCAAGATTGAATTTAATATATGCTTCAGAATTGGCTGGAGATAATAATTTTCATAATGAAAAAGTCGGTATTATCAGATTTTTAACAAATCTTTTAGAAAAACATATTGATGATCGAAAAGGAAGTGAATATTTAATAAGATTAGTGAATGCTCTTCCACATAAAATAATTAAGGATGAAACTATAGGATCTGGATTGTTTAATAAAATATTAAGTGGATTACCATTCGAATTACATTATCCGGGTTATAACTATTTAGGTCCAGGTACTAAATTAAATGAAAGATTGGAAAGAGGTGATAAACCAATTAATAAATTAGATGAAGCTGCAAAAGAACATGATATATCTTATAGAGATCATAAAGAAGTATCAGATAGACATATCGCAGACAAAATTTTAGAAAATAAAGCATGGGAAAGAGTTATTTCGAGTGATGCTGATATAGGAGAAAGAACTGCGGCATATTTGACAACGAATGCAATGAAAATTAAAAGACATTTAGGAATGGGTTTGATACATTCAGAATTTGATATATTTCAGTAGAAACAATTTATATTAACTTTTTATCAACCTGCAAAAATTTCAAAGGGGTCGGAAATCACGACCCCCTTGTTTTTGAAGAATTTGAATATAAATATAGAATTTTTTAAAACTATAAATGAAGAAGGTAAGATTTAATGATCTTGTAACTATTTATGAAATACCTTATGAATGTAGAATTAATTTTAATTTAATCAATAATCAGAGGTTTAAAATGAGAATATTTGAGTTTGAAAAGATATTTAACAAAATATTTCGATGATAAATTTTATATTGATAAAAATTATTTCTAAATAAATGGAAGACCTGAAAAATAAGACAGTTAAAGATTTACAAAAAATATGTAAAGAAAATAAATATCAGGGTTATTCTAAACTGAGAAAACAATCATTAATTGATTTAATATTAGAAAAATCTAAAACTAAAGAAAAATTAAGTGATAAAAAAATAGTTGAATTAAGACGTTTGGGAAGTCAGTATAAAATAAAAAATTATTATAACATGAAGAAATCTGTTTTAATTAAGTTATTAGAAGAAAAAGAATCTATGGAAGAATTTAAATTACCTCCACATTACGAAGACGAATTTGAATTAACTTCAGTTTATGGAGACGATTTAAAAAATTCAGATACAGAAGGAAACTTTATAGATGAAAATTTGGATCATGGAGAAATGGAAATGTGTAGTATATGTGGAAGGTATAGTGTATTAAATAATAATTGTTATAATTGTGTAACAGACATTAAAATAGGTAAATATAATCGTAAATCGTATAGAATAAATAGATTTCGTAAAAAATTGAATAATTTAATAGAAAATGTTAATGTTAAGGTTGAAATTGAAAAAATATTTGAAACTTTTATTAATAATTATAGAGGTAAATATATACCTTATAAATATTTAGTCAAAAAGATTGCAGATTATTTAAAAGTAGGAAATAATATTGAAATTAAGGAAACTAAGAGAATGGTGAAAATATGGAATGACTTTGAATATAAATTAATCTATTAGAGAGTATATTTTAAAACAAATGATGATGTAAAATTTTGTAAGATCTAAAAAAGTTCGTTCCTAATAAATGGAGGAATTAGAACCTTTCGAATTTTGTCAGATCTGTTGTAAACAATCGGTATTAGATAATCGTTGTTATAGTTGTTATCCACCAACAAGAAATCCTCATAATAATTTTAAATATAGACAGAGATATTTTCATGAACATTTATTACAGTTAATAGATGAACCTGAAGATAGAATTAAAATTGAAGAAGTGTTTGAAGTTTTTAATGAAAATTATAAACGAAAAGCCCTACCATATAAATTTTTTATTGCAAAAATTGCAGATCTATTAGAAATTAAACATAATGTTCGAATAAGAAAATCTAAAAGAAATGAAGAATTGTGGAATGAATTTTTAGAGATGAGACCATTTGAGATAATTGAAAAGAAAAATGAATTTAGAGAATATATTTTGAATCAATTTAGAAATATTAAATAATTTTAATTATTTTCTAGGATGGAAAAATTTGCAGGATTTAAAAAGTTCATTTCTAATAAATGGAGAACCAACTGAGAAGTCAAACTCTCAAAAACCTTCGAGATTACTGTAAATCTCACAATATTAAAGGATATTTTAAATATAATAAGAAAGATGAACTTATAAATCATATTATTGATGAAATAGAGAAAAAGAAATTTATAAATGAATTCAATTTTGATTCTAGTTTGTTTTCTAGACCAAAACCTGATAAAAACTTTGAATTATGGACGATGAAACAATTACAAGATTATTGTAGATCACGTAATATTAAAGGATTTTCAAAATTAAAGAATAAATCTGATCTTATTAAGTTGATCACTAATGATGAAAAAAGAAAGAAAAACCGAAAGAGATTAATAAATGAATCCATTAAAAAATCGATAAATCAATCCAAAAAAACATCAATAAATGAATTCAATTTCCATCCAAGTTTATTTTCAAAACCTAAACCTCCTAGGGAAAAACAAATCAAATGTGATGATTGTAATAAATATTATAAAAAATCGTATAAAGAGAAACATATTGAATCTTTAGCACACAAGAAAGTAAACATTAATGATGAACAAGAAATTCAGGAAATTGAAACAGCTTATGAATCAAGATTAAAAACCTATATAGTTAGGAATATGGAAGGATTTTTTCATCCGAGAGAATTCTTGGAAGATAAAAGAAATATAATAATCGATAAGATAACTGAAAATGTAAAAAATATGGATTTGAAAGTTAATCTTAAATTTTTCCTTACCTTTAAAAAAAGGGGGGGAGAAAAATGGTTTGGTGGAGCACACTATTTTCTGGAAGAATTTTCATTTAAAACTAAAAATGAAATCATATTACAATCTTCAGATCTAAATACATTTTATGATAGTGCTATTGAGAAATTGATAAAAGAAATGGATGATTTTGAAAAAAATGGTTCAGGATGGGAGTTAGTAAGTATTGATTATTTAGAACTTCGAATCAATAAATATAATCCATTGAGAGGTTCTTCATATATCGATTTACCAGAAAAAATAAAATCTAAAAAAGCAATTATTAATGTAAAAAATAATGATAATAAATGTTTTATGTGGTCAGTTCTATCAGCATTACATCCAGTAGACAAGGATCCTCAAAGAGTTACAAAATATGAAATGTATAAAGATGAATTAAATTTTGATGGAATCAACTTCCCAGTTTCCTTTAAAGATATTAGTAAATTCGAAAAACAAAACAATATATCTATAAATGTTTACGGATATGAAGAATCTGTTCATCCTCTAAGGATAACTAAAAACAAATTAGACAAACATGTAAATCTGTTTTATATTAAAGATAATGAAAATGATCATTACTGTTGGATTAAAGATCTTTCTCGATTGATCAAAACACAACTAACAAATATGAAAGTAAAAATTTATCCATGTGAAAGATGTTTAAGATATTATTATTCAGCTGAAAAATTAGAAAATCATGAACTTGATTGTAAAACTAAAACGGCGGTAAAAATTGAAATGCCGAAAAAAGGTGAATATTTAAGTTTCAAAAATTATAACAGATCGTTAAGAGTTCCTTTCGTAATATATGCAGATTTTGAATGTTTAACTAAAAAAATTGATAATTGTCAACCTGATTCATCAGGTTCTTATACTATGAAATATCAAAAACATGAACCGAATAGTTTTTGTTATTATATAAAATATCAAAATTATGATTACAAACAACCTGTAGTATATAGAGGATCTGATTGTACTGATAAATTTGTAGAAATGATTCATGAGGAAGTTAAAAATATTCAAAAGATTTATGAAGAAATTAAACCGTTGGAAATGACTTTTGAAGAAGAAAAACATTTTCAGAAAACTGATATTTGTCATATATGTGAAAAGGATATAATAACATGGAATAATTATAAGAAATATGGGGAAAAACCTATTGGGATATTAGGAAAAAAGGTAAGAGATCATGATCATTTAACTGGAAAATATCGAGGTCCAGCTCATGAAATTTGTAATTTGAATTATAAAAATCCTTCATTTGTTCCAGTATTCATTCATAATTTATCTGGATATGATGCACATCTATTTGTTAAAGCGATGGGGAAATTTAAAGAAAATATTGAGGTAATTCCAAATACTGAAGAAAAATATATTTCATTCACACAGAAAGTTGATAAATTAGAAATTAGATTTGTTGATTCATTCAGATTTATGGCTTCGAGTTTAGATTCATTATCTACGAACTTAAGAAAAATTCCTGAAGAAATGAAAGGTAAAAAGTTAGAAGAATATAAATTCTTGAAATCTATGTTTAGAGAAACCAGTAAATATTATAAAGATGAAAAATTAGATTTGATTACGAGAAAAGGTGTGTATCCTTATGATTACATGGATTCAGAAGAAAAATTTGAAGAGTCAAAATTACCTTCAATCGAAGAATTTTATAGTAAATTGAATGATTGTGATATTTCTGAAAACGATTATAAACATGCAAAAAAGGTATGGAAAACATTTGAAATTAGAAATTTAGGAGAGTATTCAGATTTATATGTTAAATCAGATGTTTTAATATTGTCTGATATATTTGAAAATTTTAGAGATGTCTGTTTAAAAACTTATAAACTTGATCCAGCTTGGTATTTTACAGCTCCAGGATTATCTTGGGATGCAATGTTAAAAACGACAGAAATCGAGTTGGAATTATTAAATGATTATGATATGATTTTGATGTTGGAAAAAGGAACTCGTGGTGGAATATCTCAATGTTGTAATAGATATTCTAAAGCAAATAATAAATATATGAAAAAATATGATAAAAATCTACCATCTAGTTATTTAATGTATTTAGATGCAAATAATTTATATGGTTGGGCGATGAGTCAATATTTACCTTATGGAGGATTTAAATGGATAAAACCAGAAGAAATGGAAAATTTAGATGATGATTCAGAGAAAGGTTATATACTAGAAGTTGATCTTGAATATCCAAAAGAGTTACATGATGATCATTCTGATTTACCTCTAGCTCCAGAAAATGGAATACCAGGTAATTCAAAACATGTAAAATTATTAACGACATTATTTGATAAAGAAAAATATGTGATTCATTACAGAAATTTAAAACAATGTTTGGATATGGGATTAAAGCTAAAAAAAGTTCATAGGGTATTAGAATTTAAACAATCGAATTGGTTACAAAAATATATTGATCTCAATACGAAAATGAGAACTAGAGCTGTAAATGATTTTGAAAAAGATTTCTATAAACTAATGAATAATTCAGTGTTTGGAAAAACTATGGAAAATATAAGAAAACGAATTGATGTGAAATTGTGTAATAATTATGGGAAAGTTGAGAAATTAATATCAAAACCAAATTTTAAAGGAAGAACAATATTTGATGAAAATCTATCAGCAATTCATATGAACAAAACAAAAGTTAAATTTAATAAACCGATTTATGTAGGAATGAGTATTCTAGATTTATCGAAACATTTAATGTATGATTTTCATTACAATACTATGAAACGGAAATATGGAAATGATCTTAAATTAATGTACATGGATACAGACAGTCTTATATATAATATTAAAACAGACGATTTTTATGAAGACATGAAAAAAATGATTGATCTGTTCGATACTTCAGATTTTCCTGTTGATAACAGATTCAATATACCTAGAGTAAATAAGAAAGTATTAGGTAAAATGAAAGATGAAAATAATGGAGTTATTATGACAGAATTTATTGGATTAAGATCTAAAATGTATTCTCATAAAAATGAGATATCTATTTGTAAGAAATCAAAAGGTGTAAAGAAATGTGTTGTAAATAAGAAAATATCATTTGAAGATTATAAAGATTGTTTATTCAATAAAAGAGTTCATTATAGAACAATGAATCAAATCAGGAGTTATAAACATGAGATATATTCAATTCAAGTTAATAAAAAAGCTTTATCACCAGATGATGATAAACGTTATATTTTAGAAGATGGAATCCATACTAGAGCATTAGGACATTATAAAAATATTTAAATAAATTTTCATTTCTAATAAATGGAAGTATTAAAAAAGATCCAACGAGTTGGTCAATGTCAAAATACTCCAATAAAGAAACTAACAGAATTGGAATGTGGTCAATCTTATTCAATTAAAGAATTTAAAGAAACTATTACAAAATTTGGAAAACGTATAGTTGTTACGTTAAAAGATAAGGAAGATAAATTTCAAGTTTATCTACCAGATAGATTTAATGACAAATTAAATAAAAAAGATATTCAACAATTAAATTCACAAAAACTATTATTCGTTTATGACGGTTTAAAAGAATTAAATGATGGGAAGAAAATTCATATTATTGACTTCCGAGAAAATAAAAATGAAAATAGATCTAAATCTAAGAAATCTGAAAGTGATATTGATGATTAAACGTGTATAACAAATGGAAATAATAATTAAATTAATTATATAATATTTTTACTTTTTGGGGGTGATCCCAATTTTTGTATCGTTTTAAAGAAATATGTTAAAAATATGTATTTTTTTTTTATTTGTTAGGTTTTAAAGAAATATGTTAGAAAATGTATATTTTTTAAAAAAATTAGATGTTTGAGATAAAAATGAAAAATCCTACAAAAATCGACGATCAGGTTTTTTCGGGGAAATAGGGAATTTTGAAGACTGCGCCAGAAACCCTACTTTATATCTACTGGTAAGAACATTTATACAGGGTCTAAGTAACGAAACTCTCGGAGGTGATTCTAGACATGATTTCCAATAAAACATTTCAATGTCATGTCCGATTTCCTGTTTCTTTAAGGTAGGTAAGAACATTTATACAGGGTCTAAGTAACGAAACTCTCGGAGGTGATTCTAGACATGATTTCCAATAAAACATTTCAATGTCATGTCCGATTTCCTGTTTCTTTAAGGTAGGTAAGAACATTTATACAGGGTCTAAGTAACGAAACTCTCGGAGGTGATTCTAGACATGATTTCCAATAAAACATTTCAATGTCATGTCCGATTTCCTGTTTCTTTAAGGTAGGTAAGAACATTTATACAGGGTCTAAGTAACGAAACTCTCGGAGGTGATTCTAGACATGATTTCCAATAAAACATTTCAATGTCATGTCCGATTTCCTGTTTCTTTAAGGTAGGTAAGAACATTTTGAAAAAGCAACATGTCACTTATGCCTCAAATGAAAAACGTTTTTAACAATTTTATTCAGTTCCTTTTTGTTGCTTTTTGACAGGATAATGTATTCCCAAAATTTTGGCGAATAAAAAATGAATAACCCATAATTTCTTCTTCTTTTTTTTTTTAATTGGACTTAAGGGTGTGTTGAACCGCGGGAGGTCATGGGCACCCAACGACAGGAAGGTACTTCCTAAATAAATCGAAAATATACATAATTTCTTTACACAAGGTATTTTAAAGTAACAAAAATCCTTATTTTTTGTCAAAAGGGAGCCAATCGTTCAATAAACCTATCCCTCTATAAACTTACACTTCATTTGCATAGATTTAATGCTTACTAAACGTAGAAGTTTTCCTGTAAGTAGTGAATCTGTAGTCCGTTAGGGGGATGAGGAAAAAAATCTTCTTCTGATTTTTTGATAAAAACAGAAGTGCGTTATTGGACGTCCAGAAGGTATCTTCTATCAAAGAGCTTAGTGAATTAAATCGCCGTTTTCTTGAAGGAAATTTTATCTATTTTATGATGGAATAATTAGAATTTTATTATTTTGTACAGTTTCTGAGCAATCCTTTCTTATTCAATAAAAAAATATGTCTACCTTAAAAACAAAAACAAAAAAAAAAAAAGACCGACTCGCAGGAACTGCGTCATCTTAGCGCGGTTCATCTCGAAGAAATGGGGTACATTAGCATCACAAATCACAGGAAACTGACAGTAGCCAACTTACACAGAAGCGGATAATTCTTAATCTGTATAAGTCAATACAATTATGTACTGAAAACGTACTTACTCTTCGACTACTGCTGAGAAGGCTCTATTCTAAACAACCAAAAATTCGTTGTCATTTTCGGTATCTTGTTTTACTAGCAAATTTGTTTTACTGTTACAATCAACTGTAAATATGTGCTTCATGGCGAATAAAATTCCATTCTGTCGTGGGTTAAATCTTTCTATAAAATAAGAAATAACGATAACTTCAGTTGGAGGCTATGTGGAAGGTTATATAGATAGGAGAATTCCAAACAAACTTTGCATACGTCATCATGATTAGCCACAGCCATCTTGATTACCACAGCCACTCCAAACTTATTACCAATACCTTTCGCCGTTTGTGCGCATCTCTCGCATTTCTCACAAGAGCCTTCGAAAGAGTTCTCCTTGGACGAATGGATGTCCCGTTTTTCCAAACTGGAAGTATTGGTGAGAACAGTCGCTCGCTTCCTAAGACTGCAGAAATCAACCACCCGGCAGCTCAGTGGTCCAATCCTCGCGCAGAGGAGTACCAGACTTCTTTATCACGCCGCATTCGAGCAGTCCAACGGGAATTACTCCCCGCTGCCCTGTATCAACCGAATGAAGAAACGCCTTTCGCGAACCGGCAGCTAACTCCTTTCCTAGACTAATCGGGCATGATTAAGGTGGGTAGCCGACTTCAAAATGCCCCCATTGAGGACGACGTGAAACATCCACTCCTCATTCCACGTGAATCCCATCTTGCTCCCATGATCGTGGATAATTTTCATCAGAAGAACTTCCACTCAGGACCCTCTCTCACCTTGGCCCTAGTCCGACCTCGCTTCTGGATACCAAAGGCACCGAAACTGATCAGGGGAAGGATATTACGATGTGTGCAGTGCCGCATACGAAAGGCCAAACCAAACACCCCGCTCATGGAATCACTTCCTCGAGAACGATTCGCCCAGTACAGACCCTTCCTACAAGTCGGAGTCGACTACGCTGGCCCGTTCTCCATCAAGCAATCCAATCGACGTAATGCAGCCCTGGGTAAAGCATATCTGTGCATTTTCATTTGCATGGCCACTAAGGCTGTACATCTGGAGACGGTGACCTCTCTCAGCACCTCAGCATTTCTCGATGCGCTTGACCGATTCATAGCCCGAAGAGGTGTTCCCAACATGATATGGTCCGAGCACGGAACTAACTTCGTTGGCACTTCGAGGTTCCTGAAGGACATGCTTCGCTTCCAGCGAAGCATCGAAGACTCAGTGATAGATCATCTGGCTCCGAGAGGAATCACCTGGAAATTTATTCCACCCCGTGACCGCATTTTGGTGGTCTTTGGGAAGCAGGAGTGAAATCCGTCAAGGGATTATTTCCACGCAAAGTTGGCATGCAGTCAAGTACCTTCGAAGATCTTTCTACCACTTTTGCGAAAATCGAAGGATTGCTAAATACTCGCCCACTTTGCGCTCTTAAAGAAGATCTCTTGACTCCTGGAGATTTCCTGCTCGGATCGCATCCAGCCCATATTCCTCAAGCATCCACGGAGGAGCCTACTTTTACCCATTCTCTTCCTAGCTGGCGTCTCACCGAGATGAAGATAGCACAGGTTTGGAACAGGTGGAGAAGGGAATATCTCCACACCCTTCAACAAAGGTCCAAATGGACGCGAAGAACCCAGGATCTTCAGCCTGACGACTTGGTAATTCTCGTCGAGAAACGCCCAGCCATTGGCCACTGGCCTTTCGTCGAGTCGTCGAAACCTTTCCGGGTATAGACGGTGTTACGCACTCGGTAGTTGTCAGGACTCCTTCCGACAGTCACCTTACCAGAGCAATATCATCGCTTGTCCCCCTTTTTTTCCCTGAGGACAAGGAGTCCAAGGATAATTAAACTTTTAAGTTCATTAATTGTTCATATATTTATTTATTTCAGTAGGGTAACTGAAAGAAGCAATTTATTATTTATTTCAGTAGGGTAACTGAAAGAAGCAATTTATTATTTATTTCAGTAGGGTAACTGAAAGAAGCAATTTATTATTTTGTTAAATTTAAGTAATTATTTATCTTTTTAAAAGCGATGCAGTGATCGTCTTATCATTTCCATTGTTATATTTTTCCCCATTTAATGTAATGTTTATTATTTTGTATGCTCCATGACCTAAGTTTTGTTTTCTTTATTTTAAATTTAACCGGGTCAAATTTAGGTGGGCGGTTTGTTCGATGTAAACCCCCATAGACGTCATGACTTGGCTCACCATGGAGGTTGCCTCCATGGATTTACCTGCTACCTCCATGCAGTTCAAATGCTGGAGACCGTTAAAAGGGTCCAGGGCTCCATTAGCATCTTTTGACTGATATATGCTGCGTGCAACGTGCGCATCCTTTTGCAACAGACCATAGTTTTGCCCATGGTTGAGTAAAAACCAAGCAACCCAGAGAGCATCATGGAGGAGGATGAGGAGAAGAAAGGACTGGCCCTGCAGTGAGTAATACAACTACACCAGAGACTACTCCTGCTTCAGCAAACCGCATGGACCAGACACCAATTTATTGTACTACAACCCCCCCCCCTTTAATAAACCACAAAATTTCACTAATACATTAACCACTATTATAACCCTTTTCGGCCACCCCCCACTCATAGAAACATGTAACATAATCTTATTACACTTAAATTATTTCATATCCGTGCATAATTTCAAAATCAAAATCAAATCAGTCCCGTAACAGGCCACGAGGGCCCTGAGGGGCAGATACTATAGAGGTATCTGATTCATGACCATACGGCACACTAGGAAGATAGTGTGGTCAGTACTATGCTCCGGCCGCCTGATTTTCCCCTTGGCTGCTTCGACTGCTAGAGTCATTAGCACCAACCAAGGTACCCATTATTAAATTAATTAAAGGCTGGGTTGGCCTAGGGACGGTGAGGGAGGCCGAATTCAACCGGTGAACGAAGACACTAGAAGAAAAAATCTTTAGTGCTTGCTCGGGATTTGAACTCAGGCCTCCTGCTTATTAGTCCAGTACTCTACCACTGAGCTAACCTCGCATAAAAATGTGCATAATTTCAAATATCCCAAAATACAGTCCACTCCATTCATGTAAATCAGCACCACCATTACAGCGGTATGTTTATTCCCAATGGTATAGCACCTTGGGACAACGTATCGCAAACACCGTTTTTTAGCTTATTTTACTACAATACTAATTTTACTGATAAATGCAATTTAAAAAAAAAACAATTAAAAAGTAAGATAAACAAAGAGAAAACCCCTTTCAAAACAAACACTTTTTAAGTTTTAAGCCCTTATATCTCTGATTGACGTTGCCCCATCGAATATTGCTTCAGGACCTTTTTTTGTAGAGACTTTAGTAAGCATTCGAATGGTCACCTTCCACTTACCACGATTTCCCAACCGTTATCGAGATATTTACGAAGCATGTATGAAGATCCGAAAACTTTTCTTGTCTATTAATAAAATAATTTTTTTTCGCATACTTCCTTAACTCCAAATATAACCAAAATTTAAACATCTTAGTTGGAATTAATTTCCAAGATGCAGAAAATATTTCAATTGAATCCCGCAATTCTAACTACCCACAAAAAAAAAAAAAAATGACTTAAAAAACATTAAGAAACGGTTGCAGAGATCGCCTTCAAAATGGTTTCATTCGTTTTCCTATGTTAAGAAACCTATAAAACAAATACTTGCAAGCATATGAACTTAAAAAAGTCCGACTCGCAGGAACTGCATCATCTTAGCGCGGGTCCGTTCATATCCCTAGTGTCATTTGAAACGCTTAGAAAAGAAATAAACTTTATATATATATCTCGTGAAAATTGTCAAAATCCTCTCGAACATCTCGAATAAAAGTGATATTAAGGCGACAGGGACACCGACAGTAGCTAACTTATACACAGAAGCGGAAATTACACAATCCGGCTCTCATTCTAAAGTAAAGCTCTATAAATCAATACAGAATATGCCTAATAAAGCCTTTCTAGTGGATACAAAAGGATCAAGAAGATGTACTCAAGATTGAGAAGAATACCATGCCTAATATAGCCTATATAGAATATTATGCAGAATAAAGCCTATCTAGTAGATACAGAAGGACAAATAACAAGTCTTGACGAATAACAAGTCAAGCTATAGAATAATATACCTAATTAAGTCTATGGAGTAGATACAAATAGACCAAAAACAAGTCTTGTGGAAGCTTGTTTCTTTTTCTACTTAAATACTTTTTATCAATATTTAGTATATAACCTGTGTTGAAAACTATTGATTGCTAATTGATGAATCGGGTTACAACTAAGTAGTCTTTATGAATATTTAGTATATAACCTATGTTTGGAAGTGTGTTATTTCAGAATCTAGTATAGCTTAAGAAATTTTGGTGAATGAAATCATTAAATTGCTCTCTGTACCCTGCCTATGCTTTGTATTTGTGTCGGCAGATACCTGGGGTATATTTACAACTCTTAAGGATTAACTCCTAGCAGGCAAATATCCTGGGGACCTTGTGTTTCTAGGGGCACTGAACCGACTCTCTATTCGCTCATAGTATCTAACCGTTGTGAAGTTTATTTTTTTTTGGATTTAGGACTTAATATACATATGTAGACTAAATCATAGCAAGAAGTCTACCTCCGTCGTCGGTTCTTAACTATGTAGACTCGCCAATGATACCCAATCTCAGATACATCGTAATTAAAATCCACAGCAAAAAGACGACATTTCATCAGAATCCCCTGCTTAATAAAACATATATAGAATAATATGCCAAATAAAGCCCATCTAGTGGATAAAAATAGAGGAAAAACGCCGTTCGTGGTGGAAAATCTTACAAGGCATTTCGCTCAGAAACCTCCGAAATATTGTTACTAATTTTACGTATCCTGTTTTATAGCCAAATAGAATTATATTCTATAATCAATAAGAAAAAACTACTAGCAATAAAAAAACTATGGGTAACAGATGAAAATAGGGAATATCAAGAACAATTCTCAAGAACGACATCAAGACCAGTACTGTAATCTAGATATTCATACGGCATCTTCGAATTCTAACAAACAAAATATTCCTTCTAATTATACATATCCGGTTTACTGACAAATACATTTGACTGCTATAAGCAAGCACAAAAATAACGAGCAGAGAAAAAACAAACTGCGGGAAACACACAAATAGATCCGTTTAAATAAACGAAACTAACTACCTAAGTTTTAAGCACTTATTTCTCCTAATGTGACGACCCCATCAAACATTTCTTCAAAACATTTTTTGTAGAGAATTTAGTAAGCTTTCGAACTGTTATATTTCACTTGCCACGATTTCCTAACCCTTTTCGAGATATTAAGGAAAATATACGAATGGGGCCTAATAGATATTCATACGGCATCTAAGAATCCCAAGATTCCGCAAAAATAAAATATTGTTTCTAAGTATACGTGTCCTGTTTTCTTGGCAAATATATTTGACTACTATACTACAGACGTATTTGAAGTTTTAAGCACTTATTTCTTCGATCGAAATCACATAATCAAAAATTGTTTCAGAATCGTTTTTGTAGAGAATTTATAAAGCTTTCAAATAGTTTCTATACACTTATCAAAATTTCCCAACCGTGTTCGAGATATTAATGAAAGTTCCCAAAACTTTTCATGTCTGTTCATAAAATATTTTATTCTAACCCTTCCTTAACTCCAAACGTAACTAAAAGTTTAACATGTTAGTTTTGATGAAATTCAAACATGCAAAAAATGTTTCAACTGAATCCCATGATTGTAAGTACCCAAACAAAAAACGTTATTCAGAAACTATCTTTCCAAGTTTCTCAAAAACGGTTGAAGCTATCGCCTTAAAAATGGTGTCATTCGTTTTCCTAGCCCAAGAAGCCTATAAAACAAGTACTTACAAGCATATGAACTCAAAAACGTAAGCGTTATGATTTTTTTGCGCGAATTTCGCCCCAAACGCCATCTTCCAGTGGGCGGATTTTGCTGGTTAACGAACTTGACCTTTCAAATTGGACGAAGGATTTTTGTACCAAATTTCATCAAAATCGGACCATTGCTCTCTGAGCTACGCCTCAGACAAAAAAAAAATATATATATATATATATATATATATATATATATATATTTATATATATATATATATATATATATATATATATACATATACATAAATAAATATATTCATGTATATATATATATATATATATATATATATATATATATATATATATATATATATATATATATATATGAATATATTTATTTATGTATATGTATAAATATATATATATATATATATAAATATATATATATATATATATATATATATATATAAATATATATATATATATATATATATATATATATATATATATATACAAATTTGAACCACCGTCAGGTCCCTAGGGGTTCTGAAACGCAAAATTTTCTAGTCTGCACTTCCGGATTGTTTCATGAGATCAACCTTATAAGAGGGGTTTCTCCCTATGAAGGGAGGGAGGAACCGCGCTAAAACGTAAGCGTTACGATTTTTTTGGCGCGAACTTCGCCCCAAACACGATCTTCCAGTGGGCGGATTCTGCTGGTTATCGAACTTGACCTTTCAAATTAGACGACAGATTTTTTTACATAATTTCATTACAATCGGACCATTTTTGAGCTTGCTAGAGAGCGAACAGACAAGCATATATATAAATACACACACACACATATATATATATATATATATATATATATATATATATATATATATATATATATATATATATATATATATATATATAAATTTGAACCACCTATATTTTCGTGATCTATAGGGTCTGAAACGAGAAAGTTTCTAGTTGGGACTTCCGGATTGCGTCATGAGGTCAACCTCATAAGCGGGTTCTCCCTATGGAGATAGGGAGTAACCGCGCTAAAAAACAGTCAATTAGACACAAGTGAACGGCCATAGCCACGTTGAATACACCGGTTACCGTATATCACCAAAGTTAAGCAACGTCGGGCGTGGCCAGTACTTGACATTATAAAAGGTTGGCAACCTGCTGATAGCGTGGCTTAGACAACTCCTTTTCCTTTCGGAATTGGACCATACTTCAAATGAATATTTTTGTTGGAAATTATGTCTAAAACCACCTCCTAGAGTTTGGCTACTTAGACCTGAATCACCCTGTACACACACACACACACACACACACCCATGTCATCAGGATTATTAACAAACATTAATTGTTAAAAGAGCCAATGATAAAGAAAATATTCTTTATCACAATATCCACCAATTTGAGGTCATTGGCTTTATAAACAATTAATTTTTATTCCCTCCCCCTGATGTCATTCATGTAGTTCCTTCAAATTTCACAGGTTCGGACAATAATAATGGTTTCATATTATTGCATAATTCAATTGAATATCGCACAAAACTCCTGCCCAATGAAGAAAAACTTATTTGAAATCAGCATGAAAAACTTATTTGAAATCAACATGAAAAACATTTCGAGAAAATGTTATTTTAGTTCTCGTGAAAGAATAAATGTTTATTTTCGGCTACTCGTGTTATTTGAAATGGAGACGACAAAATCGATGGCCCTTTAATAATCGAGTTCTAACACCATTCTTTTAGATAATTATCGAGATATATTCTTATTAGCGGAACATTTACACGGAGATAATCGAGTTGAATATAGTCGAATTCCTCTACTATCGACTAATATATTTACTGATTATTACGATAATTGATATAATGCAAATGTGATTAATTACATTCTTTAGGACGATGTTATCCTGTAATTGTCGACATCTCCGTCACGCGATCCCCCAGGGGGGGGGGGGCGAGAGAATGGCTCTAAATTACAGCTTTAGTATAACTAGGTAATAGATTTTAATGGAAGGCCTAATAAATCTAGCTGGTGAAAACCAGAGATCGGCTGGGAAGGAACAGAAAGTTGAAGATTATGACCAACATTTTATAGTTGGGACTGAAAACAGAAAACAATGTTTTTAGTTATCTTTATTATTTGCTAATGTCCGGCTTTAAGGCGATGAACAATGCTGACATCCAAGGATATTACAGGAAAACAAACATGCACACAGAATCAACTCTAATAGAAGAACGTTATTAGAAGAACTCGACAAACAATACTAGAAAAATGGCAACAGGAATTGAATCACAAAACCGACAATAAATTAAGAAATATCAAACACTTTATTCTAATCTGGGAATCATCCAATCAGGACAATCGTCGTGAAGAAGTTGTCCTTGCAAGATTGAGAATAGGACATGCACGACTCACTCATGAAAACCTTATGACCAAAACTGCCAAACCTACCTGTACAACATACAACTTTGACCTAACCGTACAACATATCTTAACCTTCTGCCAACCACGACATTCCTTACGACATGACAGAACTCCTTGGAGATGGCAGCCCTAATATTGACTTGATATTCTCACACCTGAAAGACATCAACATATTTCACAAAATATAAAATAAAAACTACCTTAAGCCGAAATAAATAGCTCTGCCTTCTTATTAATTTTTAATTAATCCCTTCTAACCATTGATTAGAACATTTTTCAACAATAATCGAAGGGTTCGGGACAAAACTGTGCCAAGCAACATTTTCAACAAAACTTAACTGTAGCTGCTATATTTTGTGGGACTATTAGTCTATGCTACAAATGCTACTAAAATATGACTACAAGCTCTGTATGCTACTTAATCTTGTTGTATCTAACCACTTCAACTGATAGACCCACATAATATCCAACATATAGCAGCTACACTTAAGTTTTATTAAAAATGGTGCTTGGCGCTGTTTTGTCCCGATCCCTTCAATTGTACGAATAATTAGATGTATAATTGGATTTGTATGTATAATTAATATTCCTAGAATTGTATAAATGTATTAATTAATATACCTGTATATATATATATATATATATATATATATATATATATATATATATATATAGTAAAGAAGGATAAGAGTTCGCACCTAGTAGATTTCCATAAAAGATACAAACCTGAAATGTTTACTAAATGTTATTTATCGCGGTCAGAACTAATTATGTAAGGTTTGGTTGTGCTTTATAAACTCCCAGGCAAATGAGAATGTTGGGTGAAAAAATGTCATGTGTATTCCCTTTGCCTAGGTTAAGAATATCACACACGAGTGGCTAAGAGGACGCACTAGCAGTGATGGAAAATACAAGGCCCACTGCCTTCATAAGCAGCCGGGCTTTGGGTTTAGACATTGTATCAAACATAAAACGATTTTTATCTTTAATAAATACACTTTGCTTTCTCACACTTAACTGTTTGCCTTTAAACATTCGATGGACTTGACTGATGATCTGACGTTCAAACTGACAGATCTTGCTTTATTTACAGAAAGCAACGGCTGCAAGAAGCCATACATTCGATGGACTTGACTGATTATCTGACGTTCAAACTGACAGATCTTGCTTTATTTACAGCAAGCAACGGCTGCAAGAAGCCATACATTCGATGGACTTGACTGATTATCTGACGTTCAAACTGACAGATCTTGCTTTATTTACAGAAAGCAACGGCTGCAAGAAGCCATACATTCGATGGACTTGACTGATTATCTGACGTTCAAACTGACAGATCTTGCTTTATTTACAGAAAGCAACGGCTGCAAGAAGCCATACATTCGATGGACTTGACTGATTATCTGACGTTCAAACTGACAGATCTTGCTTTATTTACAGTAAGCAACGGCTGCAAGAAGCCATACATTCGATGGACTTGACTGATGATCTGACGTTCCAACTGACAGATCTTGCTTTATTTACAGCAAGCAACGGCTGCAAGAAGCCATACATTCGATGGACTTGACTGATTATCTGACGTTCAAACTGACAGATCTTGCTTTATTTACACAGACCAACGGGTGCAAGAAGCCATACATTCATTCGTGCATTGTGTTGTAAAACCTTGTAGTAGATTTGTTTCTAACAACCTGGATTTGACGGAAATCCTGCCAGAATACACATACGGCAATGCAAAAATACACTTAGCAAAAATAAAATAAACATCAAGACTAAATCATATTAATGTAACCTTGCTATAAAGAGGTATTTCTCCGCGAGAAGATGGCGGCGAAAAGCCTGTCTGTATAAGTAGCAATAAAGTAGATACTTCAAAAGAAACGACGGGATCTCTTTCTTTTATCTCAGAATCCAGTAATTTAAATGGTAATTCGTTATCGATTCTATTCGATGCCAATTTTACCTCGGCTAACTCTCGATTTAAAGAGCAGACAATCTTCATAAAAAAAAAAAACCAGCCCCGTAACAGGTCACAAAGGCCAAGAGGGGCCGATACTAGCGATGAATCTGATTCATGGTCATACGGCAGACTAGGGAGATATTGTGGACAGTACTATATTCTGGCCGCCTGATTTTCTCCGTTGCAGGTACTTATTAATAAGGCAATTAAAGGCTATGTTCATCAGGGAGGCCGAATCCAACCCATAAACGAAGACACTAGTGCATGCTCGGGATTTGAACTCAGATCTTCCAGTATATTGGTCCAGTGCTCTACCACTGAGTTAATCTCACCACTACTAATGAAGACCGTTATTAATCCAAGAATTCTGTCTGTCCCTAGAAATGACGCTAGAACCATCCACCAGTAGTGTACCACTAGTAGTGTACCACCAGTAGTGTACCACCAGTAGTGTACCACCAGTAGTGTACCACCAGGAGTATACCACCAGTAGTGTACCACCAGTAGTGTACCACCAGTAGTGTACCACCAGGAGTGTACCACCAGTAGTGTACCAACAGTAGTGTACCAACAGTAGTGTATCACCAGTAGTGTACCACCAGTAGTGTACCACCAGTAGAGTACCACCAGTAGTGTACCACCAGTAGTGTACCACCAGTAGTGTACCACCAGTAGTGTACCAACAGTAGTGTGCCACCAGTAGTGTACCACCAGTAGTGTACCACCAGTAGTGTACCACCAGAAGTGTACCACCAGAAGTGTACCACCAGTAGTGTACCACCAGCAGTATGTGGTCGCTGAAACCTGCGCAAGTGAATGGTCACAGTTTTATTAGAAGAAATTATTAAACCTCATTTCTTAGCACTAGTAGAAGTTTGGTCAATTGCTGCCTAGGCTTCGACCGCTGGATGGGATATAAATAAGTCAAGGTAGTCTGCAAAGAGTGACTGGCCAACATGAAAACGTGCAATGTCTATGTGGTTTGGTCAATTGCTGCCCAGGCTTCGACCGCTGGCTGGGATATAAATAAGTCAAGGTAGTCTGCAAAGAGTGACCGACCAACATGAAAACGTGCAATGTCTATGTCGTTTGGTCAATTGCTGCCGAGGCTTCGACCGCTGGATGGGATATAAATAAGTCAAGGTAGTCTGCAAAGAGTGACCGACCAACATGAAAACGTGCAATGTCTATGTGGTTTGGTCAATTACTGCCTAGGCTTCGACCGCTGGATGGGATATAAATAAGTCAAGGTAGTCTGCAAAGAGTGACCGACCAACATGAAAACGTGCAATGTCTATGTGGTTTGGTCAATTGCTGCCTAGGCTTCGACCGCTGGCTGGGATATAAATAAGTCAAGGTAGTCTGCAAAGAGTGACCAACCAACATGAAAACGTGCAATGTCTATGTGGTTTGGTCAATTGCTGCCCAGGCTTAGACCGCTGGATGGGATATAAATAAGTCAAGGTAGTCTGCAAAGAGTGACCGACCAACATGAAAACGTGCAATGTCTATGTGGTTTGGTCAATTGCTGCCTAGGCTTCGACCGCTGGATGAGATATAAATAAGTCAAGGTAGTCTGCAAAGAGTGACTGACCAACATGAAAACGTGCAATGTCTATGTCGTTTGGTCAATTGCTGCCTAGGCTTCGACCGCTGGATGGGATATAAATAAGTCAAGGTAGTCTGCAAACAGTGACTGGCCAACATGAAAACGTGCAATGTCTATGTGGTTTGGTCAATTGCTGCCTAGGCTTCGACCGCTGGATGGGATATAAATAAGTCAAGGTAGTCTGCAAAGAGTGACCGACCAACATGAAAACGTGCAATGTCTATATGGTTTGGTCAATTGCTGCCTAGGCTTCGACCGCTGGATGAGATATAAGTAAGTCAAGGTAGTCTGCAAAGAGTGACCGGCCAACATGAAAACGTGCAATGTCTATGTCATTTGGTCAATTGCTGCCTAGGCTTAGACCGCTGGATGGGATATAAATAAGTCAAGGTAGTCTGCAAAGAGTGACCGACCAACATGAAAACGTGCAATGTCTATGTGGTTTGGTCAATTGCTGCCTAGGCTTAGACCGCTGGATGAGATATAAATAAGTCAAGGTAGTCTGCAAAGAGTGACTGGCCAATATGAAAACGTGCAATGTCTATGTGGTTTGGTCAATTGCTGCCGAGGCTTCGACCGCTGGATGGGATATAAATAAGTCAAGGTAGTCTGCAAAGAGTGACCGACCAACACGAAAACGTGCAATGTCTATGTGGTTTGGTCAATTGCTGCCTAGGCTTAGACCGCTGGATGAGATATAAATAAGTCAAGGTAGTCTGCAAAGAGTGACCGACCAACATGAAAACGTGCAATGTCTATGTGGTTTGGTCAATTGCTGCCCAGGCTTAGACCGCTGGATGGGATATAAATAAGTCAAGGTAGTCTGCAAAGAGTGACCGACCAACATGAAAACGTGCAATGTCTATGTGGTTTGGTCAATTGCTGCCTAGGCTTCGACCGCTGGATGGGATATAAATAAGTCAAGGTAGTCTGCAAAGAGTGACCGACCAATATGAAAACGTGCAATGTCTATGTGGTTTGGTCAATTGCTGCCTAGGCTTCGACCGCTGGATGGGATATAAATAAGTCAAGGTAGTCTGCAAAGAGTGACCGACCAACATGAAAACGTGCAATGTCTATGTGGTTTGGTCAATTACTGCCTAGGCTTCGCCGCTGGATGGGATATAAATAAGTCAAGGTAGTCTGCAAAGAGTGACCAACCAACATGAAAACGTGCAATGTCTATGTGGTTTGGTCAATTGCTGCCCAGGCTTCGACCGCTGGATGGGATATAAATAAGTCAAGGTAGTCTGCAAAGAGTGACCGACCAACATGAAAACGTGCAATGTCTATGTCGTTTGGTCAATTGCTGCCTAGGCTTAGACCGCTGGATGAGATATAAATAAGTCAAGGTAGTCTGCAAAGAGTGACCGACCAACATGAAAACGTGCAATGTCTATGTGGTTTGGTCAATTGCTGCCCAGGCATCGACCGCTGGCTGGGATATAAATAAGTCAAGGTAGTCTGCAAAGAGTGACTGGCCAACATGAAAACGTGCAATGTCTATGTGGTTTGGTCAATTGCTGCCTAGGCTTCGACCGCTGGATGGGATATGAATAAGTCAAGGTAGTCTGCAAAGAGTGACTGGCCAACATGAAAACGTGCAATGTCTATGTGGTTTGGTCAATTGCTGCCTAGGCTTCGACCGCTGGATGGGATATAAATAAGTCAAGGTAGTCTGCAAAGAGTGACTGGCCAACATGAAAACGTGCAATGTCTATGTCATTTGGTCAATTGCTGCCTAGGCTTAGACCGCTGGATGAGATATAAATAAGTCAAGGTAGTCTGCAAAGAGTGACCGACCAACATGAAAACGTGCAATGTCTATGTCATTTGGTCAATTGCTGCCTAGGCTTAGACCGCTGGATGGGATATAAATAAGTCAAGGTAGTCTGCAAAGAGTGACCGACCAACATGAAAACGTGCAATGTCTATGTGGTTTGGTCAATTGCTGCCTAGGCTTAGACCGCTGGATGAGATATAAATAAGTCAAGGTAGTCTGCAAAGAGTGACTGGCCAATATGAAAACGTGCAATGTCTATGTGGTTTGGTCAATTGCTGCCGAGGCTTCGACCGCTGGATGAGATATAAATAAGTCGAGGTAGTCTGCAAAGAGTGACCGGCCAACATGAAAACGTGCAATGTCTATGTCGTTTGGTCAATTGCTGCCTAGGCTTAGACCGCTGGATGGGATATAAATAAGTCAAGGTAGTCTGCAAAGAGTGACCGACCAACATGAAAACGTGCAATGTCTATGTGGTTTGGTCAATTGCTGCCTAGGCTTAGACCGCTGGATGAGATATAAATAAGTCAAGGTAGTCTGCAAAGAGTGACTGGCCAATATGAAAACGTGCAATGTCTATGTGGTTTGGTCAATTGCTGCCGAGGCTTCGACCGCTGGATGGGATATAAATAAGTCAAGGTAGTCTGCAAAGAGTGACCGACCAACATGAAAACGTGCAATGTCTATGTGGTTTGGTCAATTGCTGCCTAGGCTTAGACCGCTGGATGAGATATAAATAAGTCAAGGTAGTCTGCAAAGAGTGACCGACCAACATAAAAACGTGCAATGTCTATGTGGTTTGGTCAATTGCTGCCCAGGCTTAGACCGCTGGATGGGATATAAATAAGTCAAGGTAGTCTGCAAAGAGTGACCGACCAACATGAAAACGTGCAATGTCTATGTGGTTTGGTCAATTGCTGCCTAGGCTTCGACCGCTGGATGGGATATAAATAAGTCAAGGTAGTCTGCAAAGAGTGACCGACCAATATGAAAACGTGCAATGTCTATGTGGTTTGGTCAATTGCTGCCTAGGCTTCGACCGCTGGATGGGATATAAATAAGTCAAGGTAGTCTGCAAAGAATGACCGACCAACATGAAAACGTGCAATGTCTATGTGGTTAGGTCAATTGCTGCCTAGGCTTCGACCGCTGGCTGGGATATAAATAAGTCAAGGTAGTCTGCAAAGAGTGACCGACCAACATGAAAACGTGCGATGTCTATGTCGTTTGGTCAATTGCTGCCCAGGCTTCGACCGCTGGATGAGATATAAATAAGTCAAGGTAGTCTGCAAAGAGTGACTGGCCAACATGAAAACGTGCAATGTGTATGTGGTTTGGTCAATTGCTGCCCAGGCATCGACCGCTGGCTGGGATATAAATAAGTCAAGGTAGTCTGCAAAGAGTGACCGACCAACATGAAAACGTGCAATGTCTATGTCGTTTGGTCAATTGCTGCCTAGGCTTCGACCGCTGGATGGGATATAAATTAGTCAAGGTAGTCTGCAAAGAGCGACCAGCCAACATGAAAACGTGCAATGTCTATGTGGTTTGGTCAATTGCTGCCCAGGCTTCGACCGCTGGATGGGATATAAATAAGTCAAGGTAGTCTGCAAAGAGTGACCAACCAACATGAAAACGTGCAATGTCTATGTGGTTTGGTCAATTGCTGCCCAGGCTTCGACCGCTGGATGGGATATAAATAAGTCAAGGTAGTCTGCAAAGAGTGACCGACCAACATGAAAACGTGCAATGTCTATGTCGTTTGGTCAATTGCTGCCTAGGCTTAGACCGCTGGATGAGATATAAATAAGTCAAGGTAGTCTGCAAAGAGTGACCGACCAACATGAAAACGTGCAATGTCTATGTGGTTTGGTCAATTGCTGCCCAGGCATCGACCGCTGGCTGGGATATAAATAAGTCAAGGTAGTCTGCAAAGAGTGACTGGCCAACATGAAAACGTGCAATGTCTATGTGGTTTGGTCAATTGCTGCCTAGGCTTCGACCGCTGGATGGGATATGAATAAGTCAAGGTAGTCTGCAAAGAGTGACTGGCCAACATGAAAACGTGCAATGTCTATGTGGTTTGGTCAATTGCTGCCTAGGCTTCGACCGCTGGATGGGATATAAATAAGTCAAGGTAGTCTGCAAAGAGTGACTGGCCAACATGAAAACGTGCAATGTCTATGTGGTTTGGTCAATTGCTGCCCAGGCTTAGACCGCTGGATGGGATATAAATATGTCAAGGTAGTCTGCAAAGAGTGACCGACCAATATGAAAACGTGCAATGTCTATGTCGTTTGGTCAATTGCTGCCCATGCTTCGACCGCTGGATGAGATATAAATAAGTCAAGGTAGTCTGCAAAGAGTGACCGACCAACATGAAAACGTGCAATGTCTATGTCGTTTGGTCAATTGCTGCCCAGGCATCGACCGCTGGCTGGGATATAAATAAGTCAAGGTAGTCTGCAAAGAGTGACTGGCCAACATGAAAACGTGCAATGTCTATGTGGTTTGGTCAATTGCTGCCTAGGTTTCGACCGCTGGATGGGATATAAATAAGTCAAGGTAGTCTGCAAAGAGTGACTGGCCAACATGAAAACGTGCAATGTCTATGTGGTTTGGTCAATTGCTGCCTAGGCTTCGACCGCTGGATGGGATATAAATAAGTCAAGGTAGTCTGCAAAGAGTGACCGACCAATATGAAAACGTGCAATGTCTATGTCGTTTGGTCAATTGCTGCCCATGCTTCGACCGCTGGATGAGATATAAATAAGTCAAGGTAGTCTGCAAAGAGTGACTGGCCAAAATGAAAACGTGCAATGTCTATGTGGTTTGGTCAATTGCTGCCTAGGCTTCGACCGCTGGATGGGATATAAATAAGTCAAGGTAGTCTGCAAAGAGTGACTGGCCAACATGAAAACGTGCAATGTCTATGTGGTTTGGTCAATTGCTGCCCAGGCTTAGACCGCTGGATGGGATATAAATAAGTCAAGGTAGTCTGCAAAGAGTGACCGACCAACATGAAAACGTGCAATGTATATGTCGTTTGGTCAATTGCTGCCTAGGCTTCGACCGCTGGATGGGATATAAATAAGTCAAGGTAGTCTGCAAAGAGTGACTGGCCAACATGAAAACGTGCAATGTCTATGTGGTTTGGTCAATTGCTGCCCAGGCTTAGACCGCTGGATGAGATATAAATAAGTCGAGGTAGTCTGCAAAGAGTGACCGACCAACATGAAAACGTGCAATGTCTATGTGGTTTGGTCAATTGCTGCCCAGGCTTCGACCCTGGATGAGATATAAATAAGTCAAGGTAGTCTGCAAAGAGTGACTGGCCAACATGAAAACGTGCAATGTCTATGTCGTTTGGTCAATTGCTGCCCAGGCTTAGACCGCTGGATGAGATATAAATAAGTCAAGGTAGTCTGCAAAGAGTGACTGACCAACATGAAAACGTGCAATGTCTATGTGGTTTGGTCAATTGCTGCCTAGGCTTCGACCGCTGGATGGGATATAAATAAGTCAAGGTAGTCTGCAAAGAGTGACTGACCAACATGAAAACGTGCAATGTCTATGTGGTTTGGTCAATTGCTGCCCAGGCTTAGACCGCTGGATGAGATATAAATAAGTCAAGGTAGTCTGCAAAGAGTGACTGACCAACATGAAAACGTGCAATGTCTATTTGGTTTGGTCAATTGCTGCCCAGGCTTAGACCGCTGGATGGGATATAAATAAGTCAAGGTAGTCTGCAAAGAGTGACCGACCAACATGAAAACGTGCAATATCTATGTGGTTTGGTCAATTGCTGCCCAGGCATCGACCGCTGGCTGGGATATAAATAAGTCAAGGTAGTCTGCAAAGAGTGACCGACCAACATGAAAACGTGCAATGTCTATGTGGTTTGGTCAATTGCTGCCCAGGCTTCGACCGCTGGCTGGGATATAAATAAGTCAAGGTAGTCAGCAAAGAGTGACCGACCAACATGAAAACGTGCAATATCTATGTGGTTTATCATGACAAGAAACAGAGTTAGGCTGAGGACAGAACCCTGTAGGATTCCGTTTTACTGTACGTACAACGTTGACAGGGCGTGGCTTAATTTCGCTCTGAATTTCCTTGCTTTGAGGAAGTTCTTTCATAAACAGATATAATCGTCTCTTGAAGTGTTGGAAGGTTATTTTCTTGTACTTGTTTCCATCCCAACATTTCTCATCCCACCACAGGCACGGGTGTTCTCTTAGAGTGTGATGAGGCATGTTATTGCACTTATATAGAAAATAAGTCCCAGGCCCAGGTTCTATTACACCTAAAATAATAAGTAAATATGATTTATAAACTAAGTAATCTTATTTAATTTATTTTTAAAGGTTTTATGACACATTTTTACCGATGAAAAAAATTTCCGGGGGGTGGGAGAGGGCTGCAGCCCCCCAACCCCCCTTTTATATATACATATATATATTTATATATATACGCCTATGGCATGTAGGATAGACTTTTCACCTGCGGCTTATAATTATCAACTTAAGAAATGTCCAGACGTTTTTACGAGCTTTCTCCTTTCTTCTTTTCTGAACTTCCTATTCTCAGGGCACTTTGCATTGTTCCACATCTCTACTGTATTCAGTTACCTCATCTCAAAGGGAACACGGCGCTTCCTATTTTCAGGGCACTTTGCATTGTTCCACATCTCTCCTGTATTCAGTTACCTCATCTCAAAGGGAACACGGCGCTTCCTATTCTCAGGGCGCTTCCTATTCTCAGGGCGCTTCCTATTCTCAGGGCGCTTCCTATTCTCAGGGCACTTTGCATTGTTGCCACATCTCTACTGTATTCAGTTACCTCATCTCAAAGGGAACACGGCGCTTCCTATTCTCAGGGCACTTTGCATTGTTGCCACATCTCTACTGTATTCAGTTACCTCATCTCAAAGGGAACACGGCGCTTCCTATTCTCAGGGCACTTTGCATTGTTGCCACATCTCTACTGTATTCAGTTACCTTATCTCAAAGGGAACACAGCGCTTCCTATTTTCAGGGCACTTTGCATTGTTCCACATCTCTACTGTATTCAGTTACCTCATCTCAAAGGGAACACGGCGCTTCCTATTTTCAGGGCGCTTCCTATTCTCAGGGCACTTTGCATTGTTCCCACATCTGTACTATATTCAGTTGCCTCATCTTAACAGGAACACGGCGCTTCCTATTCTCAGGGCACTTTGCATTGTTCTCACATCTCTACTGTATTCAGTTGCCTCATCTCAAAAGGAACCCGGCGCTTCCTATTCTCAGGGCGCTTCCTATTCTCAGGGCACTTTGCATTGTTCCCACATCTCTACTGTATTCAGTTGCCTCATCTCAAAAGGAACACGGCGCTTCCTATTCTCAGGGCTTTGCATTGTTGCCACATATCTACTGTATTCAGTTTTCTCATCTCAAAAGGAACACGGCGCTTCCTATTCTTAGTGCTTTGCATTGTTCCCACATCTCTACTGTATTCAGTTGCCTCAACTCAAAAGGAACACGGCGCTTCCTATTCTCAGGGCACTTTGCATTGTTGCCACATCTCTACTGTATTCAGTTGCCTCATCTCAAAAGGAACACGGCGCTTCCTATTCTCAGGGTACTTTGCATTGTTGCCACATCTCTACTGTATTCAGTTGCCTCATCTCAAAAGGAACACGGCGCTTCCTATTCTCAGGGCACTTTACATTGTTCCCACATCTCTACTGTATTCAGTTGCCTCATCTCAAAAGGAACACGGCGCTTCCTATTCTCAGGGCACTTTGCATTGTTCCCACATCTCTACTGTATTCAGTTGCCTCATCTCAAAAGGAACACGGCGCTTCCTATTCTCAGGGCACTTTGCATTGTTCCCACATCTCTACTGTATTCAGTTGCCTCATCTCAAAAGGAACACGGCGCTTCCTATTCTCAGGGCACTTTGCATTGTTCCCACATCTCTACTGTATTCAGTTGCCTCATCTCAAAAGGAACACGGCGCTTCCTATTCTCAGGGCACTTTGCATAGTTCCCACATGCTTTACACTACATCAATTTACTTTTCTAAATATGAATGAATGAATGAAAAAAAAAAAAACTTTATTCAGGGACTTCGTCCCATAAGAATAAAAATAAATACAAAATAAACAATAAAGAAATTTAGCCTAAAAATATAAATATAAATAAAGAAAAAAACAAAATTATATAAAAAAAAAAAAACTAATACAAATATTATATATGAAGCCTTAAATATTAAAATGAAATATAAGTAAATATGTACATATAATTGGAATGGGGCAATGATGACACAATGTTCAGAGGGGGATGGGAATAAAATTAAAGAGTTTAAATATACAAATAAATATTAAGAAGTTAAATAAATACTAAAATGTTAAATAAATATTAAAGGAATGGGGGCTATAAAAAGATATGAACTACAATAAATACATAAACACGAGAAGAAAACAGCAATATAATTTCCAAAGGTAATCTGGTCTTCCTGGTGGTGAAATTTTAAGAATCGCATTCCTGGGAGGATAGGAGAAACGCAAAGAGGTGGGATTTAAAGACAGGTAAGGAAGGAGAGTGTCGAATGGAAAGAGGGATAGAGTTCCAGAAGGAGGAGGCTCGAGAGATGAAGGCTGTTTTATGAGTGGGAGGATTGAGATCGGAGGGACGGGAGTGGGTACCACGGAAATGGACAGAAGATTTAAACTGAAGGAGGTTGTAAATATAGGAAGGAGATTTGGAAGAAATGGTTTGGTAAAGGAAGGAACCTAGGAAATATTGTTGTCAAATAGATGGAAATAGCCACTTCAACTCGGAATACCGGTGTGAAATATGGGCATCCCTGGGGGTATCGAGTATAAATCTGAGAAAACTGTTCATTAATCGCTTAAGACGATCCTTTAGCTCCCCAGTGAGCCCTCCATACACCAGGCAACCGTAGTCGAAGTGGGGGAACACAAGAGAAGATACAAGAAGCTGACGTGTAGGAGTAGGGAAGAGGTGACGGGAACGGTTAAATAGTTTAAGGGTGGCTATGGAGCGACGAGTGATTAGGGATAAGTGATTTTTCCAGGATTGGTTTTGGTCAAAAACAAGGCCCAGGTTCTTGGCAGAGGAGACATATTGAATAGGACTGGAGTCAATGGCGAAGGAAGGGAGGATAGGAGGGAGAGATTTCCAGAGGGGAGCTGAGCCTATCACTATCGCTTTGGACTTCTCAGCGTTCATCATTAATTTGTTGGTCTTGGTCTAAGCTGTCCAAGTCTTCCTGAATCATTCTTGCTGCTTCAAATAGCTCAGAGGGAGGGAAGGAAAGGTAGATTTAGGAATCATCGGCATACATGTGGAAGTTGCAAAATAGGATAGAGGATGGGAGATCGTTTATGTAGGCTGCAAACAGTGTTGGGGATAGAGAGGATCCCTGTGCGACACCTCGGTCCAGTGTAAGGGAGGAGGATTGGGGTTTGTTTGGAAAGGCTACTGATTGGGAGCGGTTAGAGATGAAGGATTGAAACGAGGTCAGAGCACTGTTAGAGAAAGAAAAAAAATTGGAGTTTGGAAAGGAGTATGTTTTGGTCAATGTTATCGAACGCTTTACTGAAATCTAGGAGTATAAGGAAGGAAATTCTTTTGAGATCAATAGCGGATTGGAGGTCGTGAGTAATATTTAGAAGTGCGGATTGGGTGGAATATCCTGGACGAAAGCCCCATTGGTGGGAGCTTAAGCGGGGTTGTAGAAAGGCGGATATTTGGTATTGTACGAGGCGTTCAAGTGGTTTAGAAAGATTGGAAAGGATAGAAATAGGCCGGAAGTCGGTGGGAACAATTGGATTGGAAATGTTGTTTAAGGGGTGACCAATTGCTTTCTTCCATGATGTGGGAAAGGCGGAGTTTTGCAAAGAATAATTGTATATGTGGAGTAGGTGGGGTAGGATAACAGAAAGGGAAAGTTTAATAAGCTCCACGGGTATACTGTCCGAACCTTTGGACTTAGAACGTGATTTCATGACAGCTTTGAGGAGTTCTGAAGGTGATATATCTAAGAAATAAAAATTATCAGAGGTAAAGGGATTAGAAGGAACAAAGGGTGTGGAAGGAGTAGTTGAGGAGGAGACGGCACTGAAATGGGTACTCAGCTCGTCGGGTGTAACATGGATAGTGGGAGTGGGTTTAGTCTTGGCGAGGGAAAGGCTACGAAGGGTGTTCAAGAGGGAACGGGAGTCGGAAGCTGAGGAGAGGGAGGTCTAGTAATACTGGGAACGAGCGCGGCGAAGGGTGGATTGAGTGAAGTTTCGGAGTGATTTGAAGGAATATATGAATTGTTAATCAAATATTTTGTTCTCTTTGTAACTGGACTTATTACCACACTACAATTCTTCAGTAGTAGGCTAGGACACCTTGATTTTGGCTCCACATATTTATATACCAATACATATACATATATATGTATATATATATATACAAAAAATAATATAATAATAATATAATATATATATATATATATATATATATATATATATATATATATATATATATGTATATATACAAAAAATTGACAATATATATATTATATATATATATATATATATATATATATATATATACATATATTGTCAATTTTTCATTATATAATAACCTGAAATAGCATAAATCTATTGTCGACACCTTCGGTATGTGCTTTCCATTCATCAACTCCATTCGACACTGCCTAGACCTAAACAAACCAATCAGGTTTTAAAAAGGAAATAAAAACCCCGTTTGATGAATATTCTAGTTTATCTTGTGGTTATTACATTGAGCTACTAAATCTAGTTAAAGAACACTTTATGGATGTTTCCTATTGAATTAGGGAAGTTTTAGCGGCGATAAATCCGGCAGGAAGGTTTCATTTTAAAAACCAAGGCAGTTTTGTAAATCTCTTGCTTTATTCTAAATTGGCCTTATCTTTTATCGCTTCGCTCGTAAACAACTGTCTGGTTTTGTTAGCTTCCTCTCCCATGACAAGATCCAATTCAGAGTTAAAAACTAGTTCACTCAATTCATAATAGAAATATACTGCTCACAAATTAAAGTAGACCTCTCATCGAATGTTATGTAGATAACACTCTTTGTTAACTAAACCTCTGCTTGTTTTATTTATTTATGCCTGTTTATACTATATTATGTAGATAACACTCTTTGTTAAATAAACCTCTGCTTGTTTTATTTATTTATGCCTGTTTATACTATATTATGTAGATAACACTCTTTGTTAACTAAACCTCTGCTTGTTTTATTTATTTATGCCTGTTTATACTATATTATGTAGATAACACCCTTTGTTAACTAAACCTCTGCTTGTTTTATTTATTTATTCCTGTTTATACTATATTATGTAGATAACACTCTTTGTTAACTAAACCTCTGCTTGTTTTATTTATTTATGCCTGTTTATACTATATTATGTAGATAACACTCTTTGTTAACTAAACCTCTGCTTGTTTTATTTATTTATGCCTGTTTATACTATATTATGTAGATAACACTCTTTGTTAAATAAACCTCTGCTTGTTTTATTTATTTATGCCTGTTTATACTATATTATGTAGATAACACCCTTTGTTAACTAAACCTCTGCTTGTTTTATTTATTTATTCCTGTTTATACTATATTATGTAGATAACACCCTTTGTTAACTAAACCTCTGCTTGTTTTATTTATTTATGCCTGTTTATACTATATTATGTAGATAACACTCTTTGTTAACTAAACCTCTGCTTGTTTTATTTATTTATGCCTGTTTATACTATATTATGTAGATAACACTCTTTGTTAACTAAACCTCTGCATGTTTTATTTATTTATGCCTGTTTATACTATATTATGTAGATAACACTCTTTGTTAACTAAACCTCTGCTTGTTTTATTTATTTATGCCTGTTTATACTATATTATGTAGATAACACCCTTTGTTAACTAAACCTCTGCTTGTTTTATTTATTTATGCCTGTTTATACTATATTATGTAGATAACACTCTTTGTTAACTAAACCTCTGCTTGTTTTATTTATTTATGCCTGTTTATACTATATTATGTAGATAACACTCTTTGTTAACTAAACCTCTGCTTGTTTTATTTATTTATGCCTGTTTATACTATATTATGTAGATAACACTCTTTGTTAACTAAACCTCTGCTTGTTTTATTTATTTATGCCTGTTTATACTATATTATGTAGATAACACCCTTTGTTAACTAAACCTCTGCTTGTTTTATTTATTTATGCCTGTTTATACTATATTATGTAGATAACACTCTTTGTTAACTAAACCTCTGCTTGTTTTATTTATTTATGCCTGTTTATACTATATTATGTAGATAACATCCTTTGTTAACTAAACCTCTGCTTGTTTTATTTATTTATGCCTGTTTATACTATATTATGTAGATAACACTCTTTGTTAACTAAACCTCTGCTTGTTTTATTTATTTATGCCTGTTTATACTATATTATGTAGATAACACTCTTTGTTAACTAAACCTCTGCTTGTTTTATTTATTTATGCCTGTTTATACTATATTATGTAGATAACACCCTTTGTTAACTAAACCTCTGCTTGTTTTATTTATTTATGCCTGTTTATACTATATTATGTAGATAACACTCTTTGTTAACTAAACCTCTGCTTGTTTTATTAGCGCGGTTCCTCCCTCCCCCATAGGTAGGAACCCCGCTTATAAGGTTGATACAATGAAACAATCCGGAAGTGCCGACAAGAAAATTTCGCGTTTCAGAACTCCTAGAGACCGAAAATAACGGTGGTTCAAATTTGTATATATATATATATATATATATATATATATATATATATATATATGTATATATTTATATATATATATATATATATATATATATATATATATATATATATTTGTCTGCTCGCTCATTTCTGGCTTCCCTGATGGTCCGATTTTGATGAAATTTGGTACAAAAATCTGTCGTCAAATTTGAATCGTCAAGTTCGTTAACCAGCAAAATCCGCCCACTGGAAGATGGCGTTTGGGGCGAAATTCGCGCATAAAAAATCGTAACGCTTACGTTTTTGAGTTCATAAGCTTGTAAGTACTCGTTTTATAGGCTTCTTGGGCTTGGAAAACGAATGAAACCATTTTCAAGGCGATAGCTTTAACCGTTGTCGAGAAAATTGGAAAAATAGTTTTTAAATACCGTTTTTGGTTTGGGTACTTAGAATAACGGGATTCAGTTGAAACATTATCTGCATGTTCTACTTTCATTAAAACTAATATGTTGAAAGTTATGTTACGTTTGGAGTTAAGGAAGGGTTAGAATAAAATATTTTATGAACAGACATGAAAAGTTTTGGAAACTTCGTATACTTTCATTAATATCTCGAACACGGTTGGGAAATCGTGGTATGTGGATTGAAGTGGATTTAAAATTTTCTACAAAAATGATTCTAAAACTATTTTTGATTAGGTTATGTCAATCAGAGAAATAAGTGTTTAAAACTTCAAATACGTCTGTTTTGTTCTTATGAACGGGTTTTTGTCGTTCTTTTTGTAATTTTTGTCTCTTTCCCTTGGTTTTTTATTGCTTTTTATTTTTGTAATTTCTTATGTTGTATTTGTAAGGAAAATGTATGTGTGTGTAAAACAGGATAGGTAAAATGAGACCAATTTTCTGTTGTCAGAAATAATAAAAAGTTTTGGAAACTTCGTATAATTTCTTAATATCTCGAAAACGGTTGAAAATCTTGGGAAGCGAAAGGTTACCAATCGAAAGCTTACTAAATGGTCTACAAGAAAGGTTCTAAAGAAAGTTTTGAATAAGCGATGTCAATCGGAGAAATAAGTGCATAAAACATTTAAGTAATTGATTTCGCTTATTCGAACTGTTCTTTTAGCACTTTCCTCCGAAGGAAAGTAGCTATTGAGGTTGGACTCATGACGGAATTTTTGAAAAATTTCTTCAAATCTTTATCGATCCTACCTAGTAGACACCGAAAATGACCCCCGTTAAAATTTATATATATATCTATATATATATATATATATATATATATATATATATATATATATGCATATATATATATATATATATGTGTCTGTTAACACGATAGCGGCCAGAGTTTTTGTTTTTTCGTCACGAAACTTGGTATATAGCATTCAATTAGCAAACGATTGAACGAGTTCGTTAACCACCAAAGTCGGTTCATCGGAAGGGGGGGTTTACCCCGAACCCAAAACACTAATTTGACTATGTCAGCCGTAATAATTGTTATATTTCAACGAAACTTGGTATTCGTAGTGGTAATATAGAGTGAAAAGTGAGATATAAAAATGAACTAAATCGGTTCATTAGAAGGGGGGGTTTACTCATGACCCACAATACCAATTCGCCACTACCAGCCGTGATTTTTGGTATATTTCGACGAAACTCGGTATTCGTAGTGGTAATCCACAGGTAAATATGTGTTGTAAAACTAAACTAAATCGGTTCATTAGGAGGGGGGGGGGGGTTTACTCCGGACCCACAATACCAATTCGCCACTACCAGCCGTGATTTTTGGTATATTTCGACGAAACTCGGTATTCGTAGTGATAATCTACAGGTAAATATGTGTTGTAAAAATAAACTAAATCGGTTCATTAGAAGGGGGGGTTTACTCCGGACCCAAATTCCTAATATACTCATACCGGTCGTAATTTCTGCTGTATTGTAACGAAACGCTGTAAACGTCGTGGGTAACTCATGAGAAAGAAGTGTTGTAAAAATGAGCTGAATCGGTCATTCGGAAAGCGGGGGTTTAATTTGTAATATATTTGAATAGAAAAGCCGGCAGACGTAGGTTCACAAAGCCGCCGCAAGGAGCGCTTTCTACCACTAGAGTGACTGTATCCTGTTCCTGCGTTAGATCAAAATACGATAATATGAGGTTTTTTGTATTTATTACGTAGTGTAGTAGGTACCATGTGTAAACATAACTCTGGATGCAAATTAATAATTGATCAGTTACTCATTACAAAATGAGAACTATTCACGTTTTTATTTTATTTATGTAGGATATTTTAAGCAAATTGTTCTGGAAAGCAGTCTACACTACCCAAATTCTGAGGAAAGTGCTTAGTTATGCAGCTCCTGCGTGACGGACTTTTTGTCTTTGATTTTGGTACTTAGAATTATGGGATTCAGTTGAAACATTTTCTGCAAGTTCGAATTCTCGAGGTGGTACGTTAAAGAACTAAAAGTATTTAAATTATTAAAGTTCTGTGCAGGTTAATGGTTTAATGTTGAAGACATAGTTACGTTAAGCAAATGCATGAGATAAAATGCAATTTGCAAATATAAAAAAACGTAACTATGGGAAACAAACGGCAAACTGCAAGTCCACAGATCAAATACTTAATATTTCAAATTACTTACTAATATATGATTTTTTTTTTTTTTTTTTTTTTTTTTTTTTTTTTTTTTTTACGGCGCATCGACATAAATCTTGGCCATTAGCGCCGACGTCCAGGGTGCAGCCAGGAATTTTCTCAGCGAGCCCTGAGATGAGAAAATTTCTGGCGCCGGTGGGGATCGAACCCACCATCTCCCGCTTATGAATCTAGCGCGCTAGCCACTAGACCACGGGAGACCCCTAATATATGATATTAATCCAAAATCTGAGAATATAAGGTTATAATTTAGATAATCACAACATTTTTGTACGTTACATATAGATGATTTTAGGTGGTACGGTAAAGAACTAAAAGTATTTAAATTATTAAAGTTCTGTACAGATCCATAGGCTAATGTTGAAGACATAGTTTATGTTAAGCAAATGCATGAGATAAAATGCAATTTGCAAATATAAAAAAACGTAACTATGGAAAACAAACGGGAAACTCCAAATCAACAGATCAAATACTTAATATTTCATATTACTTCCTAATATATGATATTAATCCAAAATCTGAGAATATAAGGTTATAATTTAGATAAACACGCCATTTTTGTACGTTACATATAGATGATTTTAGGTGGTACGGTAAAGAACTAAAAGTATTTAAATTATTAAAGTTCTGTACAGATCCATGGGTTAATGTTGAAGACATAGTTTATGTTAAGCAAATGCATGAGATAAAATGCAATTCACAAATACAAAAAAATTAACTATGGAAAACAAACGGGAACCTGTAAGTCCACAGATCAATAACTTAATATTTCAAATTACTTCCTAATATATGATATTAATCCAAAATCTGAGAATATAAGGCTATAATTTAGATAAACATACAAAGGTTATAATTGAAAAGTTTTGTTCTCAAAAGAAAAACCTTTCGCAAAAAAAAAAAAAAAAAAAAAAAAATTTTTGTTGGCTTGCTCATCTCTACCTAGGCAATTCCCCTAGGCAACACTGGAAAGAAAATGGCTATTTCTGACAATTAACTCTTCTATATTTGACAGTTTCGAACTCGTTACTCCCGAACTGTGAAGCCTAGAAGATTTTGAGCTAGCCTAGGAGATTTCCCGTATCAAGAAGTGCATGTGTGCCAAGATTGGTCGAAATTGGTCAAACGATGTGGATTTGTATAAAGAACAAACAGACAGACAAACTTACAGGTGATGTTTATATATGTAGATTATTCTTAAATTTTTAAGACAACAAAGATCTTAGATATTTTATTTGTAGGCGTGAGCTGTTGAAAATCCATCCAGGATCTGTGAAGGTTTTTCCAAAATGCTTTTGAAGAAGAAGGCAGCTCAGATGACGGATGAAAAATAAATCACGAGGGAGGGGGAGGGGTGTGGAGGAAGCTGTCGACAAAATGGCAAATTATTTAAGGTTTTGTACAGGGGGGGGGGGAATGGCAGTGGTTATGACAGGCACGGCTTTGTACGGTACCCATTCAACCAGCCTCGGTCCTTTCTCTCTCACTCTCTCTCTCTCTCATTCTCACTCTCTCTCTCTCTCTCTCTCTCTCTCTCTATATATATATATATATATATATATATATATATATATATATATATATATATATATATATGGTAAACGCACCAGTAGCTGACAGGTGCACCAGTAGCTGACAAAATCTTCGTAAAATATAAATAATAAAGGTTTAGAGTCTTTCTGGCCCCCCCCCTCACAAATCCATGGCTTCTGTAGGTATTTCTTCGTTGTTAGGTTGCCTACCCTGCTTTATTTTGGCGGGAATTGTAATATCAGGTAATCACAGAAACTGCATGTTCTCCGTCACTAGTTCAGCGCCTTCCAAGTAGAGAACGCCGGCTAAGACACCAAGTTACGGTTCGTGTTTTCCTCTTTACTTATTCTGTTATATTCTCAAATTAGTGTGTTGTTTCTTCTAATGAGTGTTTATAGATTGTGTTTTATCTGCCTTTGAACCTTATTTCACTGTGAATTAGGAAATTCGATGGGTGTCAGGTATTGGACCCTAATATTGGGCATATCACCAATAGCTGACACACCCTGTCAGCTACTGGTGATATGGGTGTCAGGTATTGGACCCTAATATTGGGCATATCACCAGTAGCTGACACACCCTGTCAGCTACTGGTGATATGGGTGTGAGGTATTGGACCCTAATATTGGGCATATCACCAATAGCTGACACACCCTGTCAGCTACTGGTGATATGGGTGTCAGGTATTGGACCCTAATATTGGGCATATCACCAGTAGCTGACACACCCTGTCAGCTACTGGTGATATGGGTGTCAGGTATTGGACCCTAATATTGGGCATATCACCAATAGCTGACACACCCTGTCAGCTACTGGTGATAAGGGTCTCAGGTATTGGACCCTAATATTGGGCATATCACCAATAGCTGACACACCCTGTCAGCTACTGGTGATATGGGTGTCAGGTATTGGACCCTAATATTGGGCATATCACCAATAGCTGACACACCCTGTCAGCTACTGGTGATATGGGTGTCAGGTATTGGACCCTAATATTGGGCATATCACCAATAGCTGACACACCCTGTCAGCTACTGGTGATATGGGTGTCAGGTATTGGACCCTAATATTGGGCATATCACCAGTAGCTGACACACCCTGTCAGCTACTGGTGATATGGGTGTCAGGTATTGGACCCTAATATTGGGCATATCACCAATAGCTGACACACCCTGTCAGCTACTGGTGATATGGGTGTCAGGTATTGGACCCTAATATTGGGCATATCACCAATAGCTGACACACCCTGTCAGCTACTGGTCCCTCACATAATTTTCTTCCATCCATTTTTTCCTTACTTAACCTTTCTATTTCGTTATCTATCCTATACCGTGTAATTCTATTTTGAACGTAGTATATATATTCCAGTAGCTGACAGGGGATGTCTGGTACAATAGTTTTGAAAGATAGTTCAATAGTTTTGGGAGTGAGCGAAACTCATGATACAATTCGGCCAAATCCACTTCACCAAGCTGGAGCAACCTGCCAAGCTGGAGCTGGAACAACCTGCTCCTCACACCTTGAGACAATTTCTAACCAACCCAGCATATCAGAAACACCACTAAATACCTTCCCAAGCCCTTTCAAAAAGGAGCTGGTGTGGCCTGAACCTCCCAAGAAAATATCGCAGAGGAAAAGTTACCTCGGCTTTGTAATTTCGGAGTCTTGGAGAGATTATAACAAACAAAAAGATCTAAAAAACATGAAGAGGAAGAAAAGAAAAAAAATGAGAGCTGCAGACAGGTTGAGAAAAAAAAAACATTAAAAAGAAGAGCTAAAAAAAAACAATACTAAAAGAAAGAAAAGTGGTAAATTTGGGACCAAGGATAGAAAGAAACAGAAGATGAAGTCATCTTCTAGTGAAGAAGAGTGGTTTCCATCCGAGGATAGTCAAGAAGATTATGCAGAGTGAGTAGTCTCTGAAATTGAAGGTGATGGTACTGGAGTCAGATTTAATGTCGATTCACAATTTCCTTGCAGTGCCCCTTGAACATCAGGCTAAGCCCGATGTGGTAAGAAACAATTATGAAGTTCCTCAGCCATAATCGCCGAACCAATAGAACCAAATATCTCCCTTCAGGAGGTGATGTTTCCAGACAATAACAACAGCAGTCAGAGTTCTAGTTCTAATAACAATTTTGACCTTATAGAAAAAAAATTGGAAGAGCCTCAGACACTCAATGAAGCTCTTGAAGGGATCCCAGCATACAAAGAGAAGATCAAGCAAGCCTCAACCGATGTTGCAAATTTCAGACTTCCCAACGAGCTATCAGATTTGACGAAGAATTTGGGCAGCACGATGATTCGATGTAGCGAGTATCTCACCGAGAACAGCTGGTTGCCCCATAAAAATTCTGTTTTGTCTACTATTGGTGATGAAAGAAGTTTTGTAATAATTACATTAAGAAACACAAGATGAGCCTATGAAGTTGTTGGTAAACAACATGTAAAAATCTCTGCTTTTGCACTGAAACCATTGAATCGCTTGCGGGATGTGTTCATGAAAAGTGAACTCCTCCATTAGTTTTTGGCAAAAAATTGAATATGAGATACCAGGTTTCCTAAATTAGTTAATGTAACTTTTTAATTTAAAGACTTGTTAAAAATCGTATAAATATCATTATTTAAAAATGTTCCTTTAGTGCGAATGTTTGATGACTGTTGACAAAAACCTAAGTTATCTAAGTACTAAGTTTATTTTGCCTTTAATAGAAAAATCTTGTTTACTTTAATTGGTATATAGGTATTTTACTCCCTAATATGATACCTAATTTGAATGGATAAGAGTCTAAAAATTTTCAGATTTTTTTTGTACGTAACTGCTTATGAGTTAACCTGTCTTGAATTTAAGGTGCAAAGTCGAAAATAGAAAACTCAAGTTCTTACTATTGTAATAAATGATAAATTTATAATTCCTGTTTTAAAATAAAGTAATATTAAAGTTTAAGCTATTTTTTGTATGACTTTATTGTCCCTGTCAACTACTGGAGCAATCCCTGACAGCTATTGGAGAATTGCCTGACAGTATCTGGAGCAAAGTAACTTTTCTCAAAATTGGCATTTATCCTATCATTGAGCGAAGGTTTTTCAAATTTCAAGGTGTAGTAAGGAAGGGGAAAATATTTTGGACAAGATAAAAGTGAAAAAAATACACCGACATCACCATTAGAATTTTTAAAGCTGAGAATGGACTGAAATTTCCTTAAGCATGTCAGCTACTGGTGTGTTTACCCTATATATATAAATATATGTATATATATATATATATATATATATATATATATATATATATATATATGTGTGATCTCTCGTTTTGAGAGAGCCTTTTCTTTTCAAAAAACCTATTATATATAACATTTCGACATGTTTCCAACCAATACCCCATCTCCATACGTTGTTAACGCTGTAATGTTGCCTGTATGTTAGTTAGCCTAGACTTCCATACCTCGCCTCTCCCCGTGATCCCATAGCTAGCGGGTCATTCCATGTCAAATCAACACGCTTTTTGACCTCACCCTTTCCGATTTTAATGAAAATTGGTACACCCAAAGTAGGTGTTGGGACAAATAAAAATACCAAATTTCAAAATTTTATCTAAAACGGTTTACAAAATACGGCCACGTAAAGTTTTCAAAAAGCTGTCAAAATCTCGCTTTTTCAAAGCATTTAAATAGACATAACTCCTCTCCTGTTTACGTTACAAAAATGGAGAATTTTTGTTTTAAATTTATTTATTCATGAGCTCTCGCAACAAAGGCGACTCACCCAATATAACTATAACATATATACAATGGCAATATTGACGTTATAACACTAATACATCGTATACTTATTATCACAGTACATACACTTATTATCATATATACAATGGCAATATTGACGTTATAACACTAATACATCGTATACTTATTATCACAGTACATACACTTATTATCATATATACAATGGCAATATTGACGTTATAACACTAATACATCGTATACTTATTATCACAGTACATACACTTATTATCATATATACAATGGCAATATTGACGTTATAACACTAATACATCGTATACTTATTATCACAGTACATACACTTATTATCATATATACAATGGCAATATTGACGTTATAACACTAATACATCGTATACTTATTATCACAGTACATACACTTATTATCATATACTTCACATAGTTTAAATTATTAGCTCAATATAAAATAAAACAATTAATTAACTCAATATAGATTAACTACATGTTAACAACATATTACAAATATAACTTAAGGATGAGACGGGAAGCAATACTAATCAAGGATTAACTACATGTTAACAACATATTACAAATATAACTTAAGGATGAGACGGGAAGCAATACTAATCAAGGATTAACTACATGCTAACAACATATTACAAATATAACTTAAGGATGAGACGGGAAGCAATACTAATCAAGGATTAACTACATGCTAACAACATATTACAAATATAACTTAAGGATGAGACGGGAAGCAATCCTAATCAAGGATTAACTACATGTTAACAACATATTACAAATATAACTTAAGGATGAGACGGGAAGCAATACTAATCAAGGATTAACTACATGTTAACAACATATTACAAATATAACTTAAGGATGAGACGGGAAGCAATACTAATCAAGGATTAACTACATGCTAACAACATATTACAAATATAACTTAAGGATGAGACGGGAAGCAATACTAATCAAGGATTAACTACATGCTAACAACATATTACAAATATAACTTAAGGATGAGACGGGAAGCAATACTAATCAAGGATTAACTACATGTTAACAACATATTACAAATATAACTTAAGGATGAGACGGGAAGCAATACTAATCAAGGATTAACTACATGTTAACAACATATTACAAATATAACTTAAGGATGAGACGGGAAGCAATACTAATCAAGGATTAACTACATGTTAACAACATATTACAAATATAACTTAAGGATGAGACGGGAAGCAATACTAATCAAGGATTAACTACATGTTAACAACATATTACAAATATAACTTAAGGATGAGACGGGAAGCAATACTAATCAAGGATTAACTACATGTTAACAACATATTACAAATATAACTTAAGGATGAGACGGGAAGCAATACTAATCAAGGATTAACTACATGTTAACAACATATTACAAATATAACTTAAGGGTGAGACGGGAAGCAATACTAATCAAGGATTAACTACATGTTAACAACATATTACAAATATAACTTAAGGGTGAGACGGGAAGCAATACTAATCAAGGATTAACTACATGTTAACAACATATTACAAATATAACTTAAGGATGAGACGGGAAGCAATACTAATCAAGGATTAACTACATGTTAACAACATATTACAAATATAACTTAAGGATGAGACGGGAAGCAATACTAATCAAGGATTAACTACATGTTAACAACATATTACAAATATAACTTAAGGATGAGACGGGAAGCAATACTAATCAAGGATTAACTACATGTTAACAACATATTACAAATATAACTTAAGGATGAGACGGGAAGCAATACTAATCAAGGATTAACTACATGTTAACAACATATTACAAATATAACTTAAGGATGAGACGGGAAGCAATACTAATCAAGGATTAACTACATGTTAACAACATATTACAAATATAACTTAAGGGTGAGACGGGAAGCAATACTAATCAAGGATTAACTACATGTTAACAACATATTACAAATATAACTTAAGGATGAGACGGGAAGCAATACTAATCAAGGATTAACTACATGTTAACAACATATTACAAATATAACTTAAGGATGAGACGGGAAGCAATACTAATCAAGGATTAACTACATGTAACAACATATTACAAATATAACTTAAGGATGAGACGGGAAGCAATACTAATCAAGGATTAACTACATGTTAACAACATATTACAAATATAACTTAAGGATGAGACGGGAAGCAATACTAATCAAGGATTAACTACATGTTAACAACATATTACAAATATAACTTAAGGATGAGACGGGAAGCAATACTAATCAAGGATTAACTACATGTTAACAACATATTACAAATATAACTTAAGGGTGAGACGGGAAGCAATACTAATCAAGGATTAACTACATGTTAACAACATATTACAAATTTAACTTAAGGATGAGACGGGAAGCAATACTAATCAAGGATTAACTACATGTTAACAACATATTACAAATATAACTTAAGGATGAGACGGGAAGCAATACTAATCAAGGATTAACTACATGTTAACAACATATTACAAATATAACTTAAGGATGAGACGGGAAGCAATACTAATCAAGGATTAACTACATGTTAACAACATATTACAAATATAACTTAAGGATGAGACGGGAAGCAATACTAATCAAGGATTAACTACATGTTAACAACATATTACAAATATAACTTAAGGATGAGACGGGAAGCAATACTAATCAAGGATTAACTACATGTTAACAACATATTACAAATATAACTTAAGGATGAGACGGGAAGCAATACTAATCAAGGATTAACTACATGTTAACAACATATTACAAATATAACTTAAGGATGAGACGGGAAGCAATACTAATCAAGGATTAACTACATGTTAACAACATATTACAAATATAACTTAAGGATGAGACGGGAAGCAATACTAATCAAGGATTAACTACATGTTAACAACATATTACAAATATAACTTAAGGATGAGACGGGAAGCAATACTAATCAAGGATTAACTACATGTTAACAACATATTACAAATATAACTTAAGGATGAGACGGGAAGCAATACTAATCAAGGATTAACTACATGTTAACAACATATTACAAATATAACTTAAGGATGAGACGGGAAGCAATACTAATCAAGGATTAACTACATGTTAACAACATATTACAAATATAACTTAAGGATGAGACGGGAAGCAATACTAATCAAGGATTAACTACATGTTAACAACATATTACAAATATAACTTAAGGATGAGACGGGAAGCAATACTAATCAAGGATTAACTACATGTTAACAACATATTACAAATATAACTTATGGATGAGACGGGAAGCAATACTAATCAAGGATTAACTACATGTTAACAACATATTACAAATATAACTTAAGGATGAGACGGGAAGCAATACTACTCAAGGATTAACTACATGTTAACAACATATTACAAATATAACTTAAGGATGAGACGGGAAGCAATACTAATCAAGGATTAACTACATGTTAACAACATATTACAAATATAACTTAAGGATGAGACGGGAAGCAATACTAATCAAGGATTAACTACATGTTAACAACATATTACAAATATAACTTAAGGATGAGACGGGAAGCAATACTAATCAAGGATTAACTACATGTTAACAACATATTACAAATATAACTTAAGGATGAGACGGGAAGCAATACTAATCAAGGATTAACTACATGTTAACAACATATTACAAATATAACTTAAGGATGAGACGGGAAGCAATACTAATCAAGGATTAACTACATGTTAACAACATATTACAAATATAACTTAAGGATGAGACGGGAAGCAATACTAATCAAGGATTAACTACATGTTAACAACATATTACAAATATAACTTAAGGATGAGACGGGAAGCAATACTAATCAAGGATTAACTACATGTTAACAACATATTACAAATATAACTTAAGGATGAGACGGGAAGCAATACTAATCAAGGATTAACTACATGTTAACAACATATTACAAATATAACTTAAGGATGAGACGGGAAGCAATACTAATCAAGGATTAACTACATGTTAACAACATATTACAAATATAACTTAAGGATGAGACGGGAAGCAATACTAATCAAGGATTAACTACATGTTAACAACATATTACAAATATAACTTAAGGATGAGACGGGAAGCAATACTAATCAAGGATTAACTACATGTTAACAACATATTACAAATATAACTTAAGGATGAGACGGGAAGCAATACTAATCAAGGATTAACTACATGTTAACAACATATTACAAATATAACTTAAGGATGAGACGGGAAGCAATACTAATCAAGGATTAACTACATGTTAACAACATATTACAAATATAACTTAAGGATGAGACGGGAAGCAATACTAATCAAGGATTAACTACATGTTAACAACATATTACAAATATAACTTAAGGATGAGACGGGAAGCAATACTAATCAAGGATTAACTACATGTTAACAACATATTACAAATATAACTTAAGGATGAGACGGGAAGCAATACTAATCAAGGATTAACTACATGTTAACAACATATTACAAATATAACTTAAGGATGAGACGGGAAGCAATACTAATCAAGGATTAACTACATGTTAACAACATATTACAAATATAACTTAAGGATGAGACGGGAAGCAATACTAATCAAGGATTAACTACATGTTAACAACATATTACAAATATAACTTAAGGATGAGACGGGAAGCAATACTAATCAAGGATTAACTACATGTTAACAACATATTACAAATATAACTTAAGGATGAGACGGGAAGCAATACTAATCAAGGATTAACTACATGTTAACAACATATTACAAATATAACTTAAGGATGAGACGCGAAGCAATACTAATCAAGGATTTAGTTCCTTAAAAAAAAAAAAAAAAAAATTTACGTCAGTATTAAGTCAAAGGTTATGAGAACATGGAGAAGGTGTCATTGTTTAGCTATTTATATGCCCTTTCAAAGCAATGTGGTACAATGAAGAAGAACCCGACAATAACCAGATTTTGCTAACACCGAAGTTCTCCGTTGTTTATAGCAACCTTTGGCAGTCCTAACCTCCCTGAGAGACTCTACATAGGTTACTTATCAGTGAAGGTTAAACCTTACATATCGCCTCCAGTCATGTGTTATCAGTGTTTCTAGCAACCTTTGGCAGTCCTAACCTCCCTGAGAGACTCTACATAGGTTACTTATCAGTGAAGGTTAGACCTTACATACCGCCTCCGGTAATGTGTTATCAGTGTTTCTAGCAACCTTTGGCAGTCCTAACCTCCCTGAGAGACTCTACATAGGTTACTTATCAGTGAAGGTTAGACCTTACATACCGCCTCCGGTAATGTGTTATCAGTGTTTCTAGCAACCTTTGGCAGTCCTAACCTCCCTGGGAGACTCTACATAGGCTACTTATCAGTGAAGGTTAGACCTTACATACCGCCTCCGACCATGTGTTATCAGTGTTTCTAGCAACTTTTGGCAGTCCTAACCTCCCTGAGAGACTCTACATAGGTTACTTATCAGTGAAGGTTAGACCTTACATACCGCCTCCGGTAATGTGTTATCAGTGTTTCTAGCAACCTTTGGCAGTCCTAACCTCCCTGAGAGACTCTACATAGGTTACTTATCAGTGAAGGTTAAACCTTACATACCGCCTCCGGTAATGTGTTATCAGTGTTTCTAGCAACCTTTGGCAGTCCTAACCTCCCTGAGAGACTCTACATAGGTTACTTATCAGTGAAGGTTAGACCTTACATACCGCCTCCGGTAATGTGTTATCAGTGTTTCTAGCAACTTTTGGCAGTCCTAACCTCCCTGAGAGACTCTACATAGGTTACTTATCAGTGAAGGTTAAACCTTACATACCGCCTCCGGTAATGTGTTATCAGTGTTTCTAGCAACCTTTGGCAGTCCTAACCTCCCTGAGAGACTCTACATAGGTTACTTATCAGTGAAGGTTAGACCTTACATACCGCCTCCGGTCATGTGTTATCAGTGTTTCTAGCAACCTTTGGCAGTCCTAACCTCCCTGGGAGACTCTACATAGGCTACTTATCAGTGAAGGTTAGACCTTACATACCGCCTCCGGTCATGTGTTATCAGTGTTTCTAGCAACCTTTGGCAGTCCTAACCTCCCTGGGAGACTCTACATAGGTTACTTATCAGTGAAGGTTAGACCTTACATACCGCCTCCGGTAATGTGTTATCAGTGTTTCTAGCAACCTTTGGCAGTCCTAACCTCCCTGGGAGACTCTACATAGGTTACTTATCAGTGAAGGTTAGACCTTACATACCGCCTCCGGTAATGTGTTATCAGTGTTTCTAGCAACCTTTGGCAGTCCTAACCTCCCTGGGAGACTCTACATAGGTTACTTATCAGTGAAGGTTAAACCTTACATACCGCCTCCGGTAATGTGTTATCAGTGTTTCTAGCAACCTTTGGCAGTCCTAACCTCCCTGAGAGACTCTACATAGGTTACTTATCAGTGAAGGTTAAACCTTACATACCGCCTCCGGTAATGTGTTATCAGTGTTTCTAGCAACCTTTGGCAGTCCTAACCTCCCTGAGAGACTCTACATAGGTTACTTATCAGTGAAGGTTAGACCTTACATACCGCCTCCGGTAATGTGTTATCAGTGTTTCTAGCAACTTTTGGCAGTCCTAACCTCCCTGAGAGACTCTACATAGGTTACTTATCAGTGAAGGTTAAACCTTACATACCGCCTCCGGTAATGTGTTATCAGTGTTTCTAGCAACCTTTGGCAGTCCTAACCTCCCTGAGAGACTCTACATAGGTTACTTATCAGTGAAGGTTAGACCTTACATACCGCCTCCGGTCATGTGTTATCAGTGTTTCTAGCAACCTTTGGCAGTCCTAACCTCCCTGGGAGACTCTACATAGGCTACTTATCAGTGAAGGTTAGACCTTACATACCGCCTCCGGTCATGTGTTATCAGTGTTTCTAGCAACCTTTGGCAGTCCTAACCTCCCTGGGAGACTCTACATAGGTTACTTATCAGTGAAGGTTAGACCTTACATACCGCCTCCGGTAATGTGTTATCAGTGTTTCTAGCAACCTTTGGCAGTCCTAACCTCCCTGGGAGACTCTACATAGGTTACTTATCAGTGAAGGTTAGACCTTACATACCGCCTCCGGTAATGTGTTATCAGTGTTTCTAGCAACCTTTGGCAGTCCTAACCTCCCTGGGAGACTCTACATAGGTTACTTATCAGTGAAGGTTAAACCTTACATACCGCCTCCGGTAATGTGTTATCAGTGTTTCTAGCAACCTTTGGCAGTCCTAACCTCCCTGGGAGACTCTACATAGGTTACTTATCAGTGAAGGTTAGACCTTACATACCGCCTCCGGTCATGTGTTATCAGTGTTTTCAATTAAATCATTTCTCCTCTTCTTGTGAGAAAGATAAAATCTGTGGGAAATGCACTGAGGCCAGGCATGATGGAAATTGTAATGTTGTAACATGTACGCTTTGTGGGGAAGCTCATTTTTTCAAACAGTGAGAACTATATTTAAAAGAAATAGAAATAAAACAGAAAATGGTTTTTGAAAAAATAATTTACCCTGAGGCAAAAAAAAGGTTAACTGTTGCAAAGATAACAACATATGCTCAAAAAACAAGACATGTAGAAAACATAGATGCTATCACTAATTTATCCGAATCTATAAAAAGGATTGAAATTAGCCTAGCTATTCTACAAAATATTATCCTGCAGAAGGTACGCTCCAGAGAGGGAAATGCATCGGCGCCCGCAATCCAGGTCAAGAGGGATCAAGGCGTTCAGTCAAGAACTCGCAGCCCAACGGAACCATCCCTTGAGGAGAAGTCATCCGAAGAAGAAGATGTTTTTGAAGATGAAATATTTATTATAAATCCCCAAATATTAAAACTCCTAAGGGCAAAAGGTCTAAAAGTGCGAACAAAGCTAAAAAAAAAAAAAAAAAAAGAAACAGGTAATTGAAAATGAATTTAACAGCTGTTATATTTTTTAATCAATTTACTTTATTCTCTAAATAATCATGACTATACTCCAGTGGAACATAAATGGCTTAAAAACGCCTGGAAATGATTTAAAGTGCCTGTTGCAACATAAACCATTACACATAATAGGACTCCAAGAAACACATCTAGTACCAGGTAAAAGCCTTAGTATACATAATTATTCTGTTTACAGAAATGACTATTGTTTGGGAGGTAAAGCATGTGGGGGAGTTGCTGTGACAACACATACAGCGAACCCATTCGTTGATTGACAATGTCCCTATTACGCTGGAACAGCAACATTGCAACCCCAACTTCTAACATACTCAGTAATTTGTTGCTAATTTCTTACACTATTTTCAAATTTGTTGCTCCGGCCGTTTCCGAGAAAACGTGGCTGTGCTACCGTAATATTACGCCAGCACAGCCACCCCCGTAACTTTTGATCTAATTGTCTCACGAAATTCAGATTGGTACCATAATTTGTTGCTAATTTGTTGCTCTAGAATGACACCAATCACGAATTTGTCGCTCCAGCCGTGTCCGAGAAAACGTGGCTGTGCTACCGTAATATTACGCCAGCACAGCCACCCCCGTTACTTTTGATCTAATTGTCTCACGAAATTCAGATTGGTACCGGAATTTGTTGCTAATTTGTTGCTCTAGAATGACATCAATCACGAATTTGTCGCTCGAGCCGTTTCCGAGAAAACGTGGCTGTGCTACCGTAATATTACGCCAGCACAGCCACCCCCGTAACTTTTGATCTAATTGTCTCACGAAATTCAGATTGGTACCAGAATTTGTTGCTCTAGAATGACACCAATCACGAATTTGTCGCTCCAGCCGTTTCCGAGAAAACGTGGCTGTGCTAGCGTAATATTACGCCAGCACAGCCACCCCCGTAACTTTTGATCTAATTGTCTCACGAAATTCAGATTGGTACCAGAATTTGTTGCTCTAGAATGACACCAATCACGAATTTGTCGCTCCAGCCGTTTCCGAGAAAACGTGGCTGTGCTTCCGTAATATTACGCCAGCACAGCCACCCCCGTAACATTTGATCTAATTGTCTCACGAAATTCAGACTGGTACCATAATTTGTTGCTCTAGAATGACACCAATCACGAATTTGTCGCTCCAGCCGTTTCCGAGAAAACGTGGCTGTGCTTCCGTAATATTACGCCAGCACAGCCACCCCCGTAACATTTGATCTAATTGTCCGACGAAATTCAGATTGGTACCAGAATTTGTTGCTCTAGAATGACACCAATCACGAATTTGTCGCTCCAGCCGTTTCCTAGAAAACGTGGCTGTGCTTCCGTAATATTACGCCAGCACAGCCACCCCCGTAACTTTTGATCTAATTGTCTCACGAAATTCAGATTGGTACCAGAATTTGTTGCTCTAGAATGACACCAATCACGAATTTGTCGCTCCAGCCGTTTCCGAGAAAACGTGGCTGTGCTACCGTAATATTACGCCAGCACAGCCACCCCCGTAACATTTGATCTAATTGTCTCACGAAATTCAGACTGGTACCATAATTTGTTGCTCTAGAATGACACCAATCACGAATTTGTCGCTCCAGCCGTTTCCGAGAAAACGTGGCTGTGATACCGTAATATTACGCCAGCACAGCCACCCCCGTAACTTTTGAACTAATTGTCCGATAAAATTCAGACTGGTGGCATAATTTGTTGCTAATTTGTTTCTCTAGATTGAGCCCAATCACTATTATTTCAAAATAGGTCTAATGTACTAAATTTGGTGAGCTTATTCCAAAACTGTAATCGTTTTTTGTTTTTTTTTTCTACCACGTACCTTTTTTACACAAATAGCAGTTATACCTTAAATGTTTTAATGTAGCTTTGTGTATATAGAACTGAAAAGCAACCAGAATGCGAACAAATTGTGCTGATAACATTGTTGAATTTATGAATGTGCTTCATAACAATGTAACAGACAAAAATAAATGTCTTATGGAAAGTACAATCCATGTTAAAGCAGCTTTAAAAAAAAAAAATCCCTCACCCACTTATAAGTGATAAACAATTTGAAAATCTTACAACTGAAGGCTCTAGATGTTCTGATCCGGTTAGGCGAAATAAACTATTTAACATGTTATTTTTTACAAACTCTCAATAATTTATATTGATGATTTAAAATTTTGAAACTGAAATAGAGATTTAAAATGTATTTGATTTCTCTTTACTTAAAGATTTATTCAACTTTTTGTATTATTACCAAACGAGCGACTGATTTTTCTTATAAATTAACCATTACCTTTTTATAATAATGTGAAAAATTATATGACATATTTGAAAGTTAAAGTTTTTAAGCGCATTTAAAAAAATTTGTATTTGTAAAAAGTTGTTTTCTATTTTTTTAATAACTTTTAGTACAAATCTTTTTCCCCTTATGACTGCTATGAAAACATTGACAAGGAAACTAAAAAAAGTCCGACTCGCAGGAACTGCGTCATCTTCGCCCGGTTCCGTTCTTACCCCTAGTGTCATCTGTAAAGATTGGAATACAAACATTTATTTTTATATTTTAAGTTACAAACATCTAAACAGTGACATACCGGAGAACGGGATATTATAAGAATCAGCCTTTACAGGAATCTGACAGTACTTAGTAGCTACAGGAAATTCACCGCTTCCTCCCTCATTCTTAACTCTGTTAGCTTGTCCACGTGATGCTTTGTTTACATACCTGGTAACAACACCTATAGCTGCTTTTCAAGCATTCGCTGCTTGGACTGTACCGGGGAACGGGAGATTATAAGAATCAGCCTTCACAGGAATCTGACAGTACCTAGTAGCTACAGGAAATTCACCGCTTCCTCCCTCATTCTTAACTCTGTTAGCTTGTCCACGTGATGCTTTGTTTACATACCTGCTAACAACACCTATAGCTGCTTTTCAAGCATTCGCTGCCTGGACTGTACCGGAGAACGGGAGATTATAAGAATCAGCCTTTACAGGGGGTTTATTTTTGTCTGCAAGTCTCATGCAATAAATACCATACCACTTGCATTTGTATATTAACAATATATATATATATATATATATATATATATATATATATATATATATATATATATATATATATATATATATATATATCGACCGACGTCGATTGTTTTTTTTTTTTTTTTTTGGACAAATCTAAATATGATTCTAAAATCTACATTAAATTTCCGATTAGAAACACCCGTTCTTGAAATATTCCCATGTAAATTAGGATTTTCAAAATGTCCTCCTTTCTGTTGCCTACAAATATAAGCTCGACGACTATCATAATCCAGGGCTATACGGAGGACGTCTTGTCTCTGGGTCTTCATGTGCTGGCGCTGCTTATGGATCCTATTGATGAGTTCAATTATGTTTAGAATAATTATTGTATTGTAACTCGGCGCTAATGGATGTAGATGCGCCGTAAAAAAAAAAAAAAAAAAAAAAAAATATTATTGTGATTATTTTCAATATGTTCTTCTATCATATTTCTCCACCCTTAATCAGAGCAAAAAGAGTGTGAACGTAGTGTGGGAAGGATGAGACACCACAATTATCGTGTAAAATTAGAGAATGTGCTTAGAATGGGTCCTTCGCGCTAAAGCACATTTACTGGTTTTGACTTATGAATCAGTAAAAATTAGATTCAAATAACTTTTTTTCTGAAACAACGAGATAGCACATTTAAGCCTATTAAATAAGGCAACCTTTAAGACGGAGATAAAACCTGTAAGTCTACAAATAGCTGATCAAGAAAATATTGAATAATTGAAGAAAACACTAAAATCAATAGTTCACATCTATATGGCTCTTAGTATAGCTTCTAATTTACAAGTCAATATTTCACTAACGGGTGTTCTTATTAGGGAAATATAATGTAAATCCTAAAAATGTGGTTTTCATTTACGATAAGATAACCAGAAATCCGTGTTTTTTTTTTTTTTTTTTTTTTTTTTTTTTTTTTTTTTTTTTTTTTTTTAAGATAGACAAAATGTTCAGATAGAACGTACATTTCTGCTGCTCTGAACTACAAATGAGGTGCAGAATAAACCCCTAAAGTTATGACATCTCAATGCGGGACACCCTGCATAAAGAGACAGATGTGTGAAAAAAAATTAATCGGACCGGGTTTATTTTTATTATCTGGTAGAAAGGATCGATGCAGATTTGAAAAACTTTTTAAAAACGTCTTTCACGAGAAGAATCTTAATTAAAACGTTCCTTATTAAAGTGCTAAAAGACACATCATAATAATACACAGGTCATAAACTACGTATACTTTTCGATGTATGTTTGAACGTAAAAAATGGTAGAAACATCAGTTTTGCGTTAGTTTGAATTTTAAAAGGTTAATCCGTCGTGTTATATAGTTTAATCCGCAAACGTGAAGGCAAATACCTAGAGACCTTCATTTGTAAGATATCAATTTTTCATCAGTTCTGCGAAGGTGAAGAATATTTAAAAAAAAAAACAAAAAAAAACTTATGTAGTATCTTGAGGCTATTGTAGCAACGATTTTTGGAAACGACTGGAGCAATAAATTCGTGATTGTTCTCAATCCAGAGCAACAAATTATGGAACCAGTCAAAATTTCGTCGGACAATTAGATCAAAATTTACGGGGGTGGCTGTGCTGGCGTAATATTACGCTAGCACAGCCACGTTTTCACGGAAACGGCTGGAGCGACAAATTCGTGATTGGTGTCATTCTAGAGCAACAAATTCTGGTACCAATCTGAATTTCGTGAGACAATTAGATCAAAAGTTACGGAGTGGCTGTGCTGGCGTAATATTACGCTAGCACAGCCACGTTTTCTCGGAAACGGCTGGAGCGACAAATTCGTGATTGGTGTCATTCTAGAGCAACAAATTCTGGTACCAATCTGAATTTCGTGAGACAATTAGATCAAAAGTTACGGGGGTGGCTGTGCTTGCGTAATATTACGGTAGCACACCCGCGTTTTCTCGGAAACGGCTGTAGCGACAAATTCGTGATTGATGTCATTCTAGAGCAACAAATTAGCAACAAATTCCGTTACCAATCTGAATTTCGTGAGACAATTAGATCAAAAGTTACGGGGGTGGCTGTGCTGGCGTAATATTACGGTAGCACAGCCACGTTTTCTCGGAAACGGCTGGAGCGACAAATTCGTGATTGATGTCATTCTAGAGCAACAAATTAGCAACAAATTCCGGCACCAATCTGAATTTCGTGAGACAATTAGATCAAAAGTTACGGGGGTGGCTGTGCTGGCGTAATATTACGCTAGCACAGCCACGTTTTCTCAGAAACGGCCGGAGCAACAAATTTGAAAATAGTGTAACAAATTAGCAACAAATTACTGAGTATGTTAGAAGTTGGGGTTGCAATGTTGCTGTTCCAGCGTAATAGAGCTCCTATAGACGTACTTGCAATTCAAGACTTACTCACTCAACTTCCAACGCCCTTTTTAGCACTTTCTGATGCCAACGCTCTCAGTACTGTGTGGAACTCATCAATTATAAATAACCGTGGACGACTTTTACAAAATATATTTGAAGGAATGGACTTACTCTCAACACGAACTAACCGACTCACGGTTTGTTCTCTGTATCTTCCACCAAGTGAACCTATTGATGTACATGCGATTCATGACTTACTCACTCAACTTCCAACGACCTTTTTATTACTTGCTGATGCCAACGCTCTCAGTACTATGTGGAACTCATCAATTACAAATAACTGTGGACGACTTTTACAAAATATATTTGAAGGAATGGACTTACTCACTCTCAACACGAACTTACCGACTCACGGTTTGTTCTCTGTATCTTCCACCAAGTGAACGTATTGACGTACTTGCAACATTTTTTGAAGCAAGTCCCTAATAGTTTAGATAAATCTTTTTGGTCAGTTATGTTTATGTCGTCGTTTTCGAGTCCAGATATGGGTTGTTTGTATTTTTTATGACTTATTTTGCTTACAACTGCCCATGCATCTAGCCAGGATATTTTTTTGGCAGTTTTTATCACCCACTTAGCCTTGGCCCTCTTTTTCTTGTAATCAATAAGGGCTTCAACAGACGGATGCCTGCAAAAATATTGAAGTGCCTTTTTCCTTTCTCTGCTGGCCATTCTACAGTCATTATTCCACCAAGGAACCGGAGTTTTAGTGTATTTAGTTATGGTTTTAGGTATACTATGTTCTGCTGCGTCTAATATTAATTCTGTTAATTCGTTCACTGAGTATATGTATTGTAAGTTCTGTGTGGTTATAATGTGGTCTCGAAATGTGGTCCAATCAGCTTTCTTTGTGTTATATCTAGTCTGAGTTTGGAATATCGGTGGTTGTGATGTTAGTGTCAGAAATATAGGGAAATGATCACTGGAGTAGGTGTCATTGCTCACATCCCACTCGAATCGAGTATCAACTGAAAACGATACGACTTTTAACGACTCTGTAACATTAGACGAACTTAACTTTGCAATAAAGAAATCACGTACAACTTCACCGGGACCGGACAGAATAACATACGACATGATACAACACTTACCACCCACTACTCTTCCCCTTCTTCTGAATGCATTCAATGAGGTGTTTGAAGGAGGAATCTACTCTCACTCTTGGAACGAATCTATCATAGTTCCGATTTTGAAATCAGGCAAGGATAAGAAAATCGTATCCAGTTATCGTCCAGTTTCTTTAACCAGTTGTTTGTGCAAAACCCTGGAGAGAATATTAAATCATGGTACCTAGAAAAAAACAATCTTCTTTCTGGCTATCAATGTGGGTTTAGAACAGGGTGGAGTGCCCTGCATCATATTTTAAGACTAGAAAATGACATTTTAGAGGCTTTTGACAATAAGGAGTCATTAATAGCAGTTTCCCTCGATATCGAAAAAGCGTTTGATAGTGTTTGGAGGCGGCTCATACTGCTGCAATTGCTAAAATGGAATATTGGTGGAAATATTTTTAATTTTGTCAAAAATTATCTAAGTACTAGACGGTTCCGAGTGAGAATAGCTTCTACTTTATCGGACGAATTCCTGCAGGAAAATGGAGTGCCACAGGGAAGTGTCTTCAGCACAATGCTTTTTAATATTGCAATAAATGGTATGATTGAATGCATACCTCAAACAATATCATACTGTATATATGCTGACGACCTGCTTTTGTACACAATGTCTACCAAAACAAGACAAGAAGAAACTGACTTACAGACAACATTGGACTCACTTTAAATTGGGGAAAACTTAGAGGATTTCGTTTCTCCCAAACCAAAACAAAATGTATCGTATTTTCCAAGAAACGATTAAAACCTAACCCATCGATCAAATTAGCCGGAAGAGACGTAACAAAGACTGACATGATACAGTTTCTAGGCATGACTTTTGACGCGAAACTTACGTGGGTACCCCATATAAAAGCGGTTCTCAATAAATACAAAAAATCACTGAATCTATTGAGGATCTTAGCCAACACGAAGTGGGGTGCTGACAGATGTTCTATGCTGACATTTTATAGATCTTACACGAGATCAATCCTTGATTACGGATGTACAGCATATTCATCGGCCAGTCCAACTGCCCTCAAACAATTGGACATAATACACAACACCGGTATACAACTAGCAACAGGTGCATTTACATCAAGCCCATGCAAAAGCCTATATGTTGAAGCTAATGAACCTCCACTAGAATGTAGACGTCAACTCCTCTCCTTAAAGCAATTCATAAACCTCAAAGCCCTGAATAAGCCTTGTATAAAATCGATAATTGAAGATAACACAAGGCCTTATCGAGTCAAGCAAGAGCCTTTGAATAAAACATTTTTGAAGTATTCACGAAACTCAACTATTCTTCAAATACCACTTTTTTGTAATGAACTCCCACACCCGCCTTGGAGAATTAAAAAATTTAGTATAATTACAAAATTATCAAAATATAAGAAACACAATCCCACACCAACTCATTTCTACAAATAGTATCAGAGAATCCTGAAGCCCTCTACATTTTCACTGACGAATCCAAAACACTACACGGGACAGCATCTGCAGCACTCATTGACAACGCAACATACCACTCAAAACACTACACGGGACAGCATCTGCAGCACTCAATGACAACGAAACATACCACTCAAAACACTACACGGGACAGCATCTGCAGCACTCATTGACAACGCAACATACCACTCAAAACACTACACGGGACAGCATCTGCAGCACTCATTGACAACGCAACATACCACTCAAAACACTACACGGGACAGTATCTGCAGCACTCAATGACAGCACAACATACCACTCAAAACACTACACGGGACAGCATCTGCAGCACTCAATGACAGCACAACATACCACTCAAAACACTACACGGGAAAGCATCTGCAGCACTCATTGACAACACAACATACCACTCAAAACACTACACGGGACAGCATCTGCAGCACTCATCGCAACACAACATACCACTCAAAACACTACACGGGACAGCATCTGCAGCACTCATTGACAACATACCACTCAAAACACTACACGGAACAGCATCTGCAGCACTCATTGGCAACACAACATACCACTCAAAACACTACACGGGACAGCATCTGCAGCACTCATTGACAACATACCACTCAAGACACTACACGGGACAGCATCTGCAGCACTCATTGACAACATACCACTCAAAACACTACACGGAACAGCATCTGCAGCACTCATTGGCAACACAACATACCACTCAAAACACTACACGGGACAGCATCTGCAGCACTCATTGACAACATACCACTCAAAACACTACACGGGACAGCATCTGCAGCACTCATTGACAACACAACATACCACTCAAAACACTACACGGGACAGCATCTGCAGCACTCAATGACAGCACAACATACCACTCAAAACACTACACGGGACAGCATCTGCAGCACTCAATGACAGCACAACATACCACTCAAAACACTACACGGGACAGCATCTGCAGCACTCAATGACAGCACAACATACCACTCAAAACACTACACGGGACAGCATCTGCAGCACTCATTGACAACACAACATACCACTCAAAACACTACACGGGACAGCATCTGCAGCACTCATTGACAACGCAACATACCACTCAAAACACTACACGGGACAGTATCTGCAGCACTCAATGACAGCACAACATACCACTCAAAACACTACACGGGACAGCATCTGCAGCACTCAATGACAGCACAACATACCACTCAAAACACTACACGGGACAGCATCTGCAGCACTCAATGACAGCACAACATACCACTCAAAACACTACACGGGAAAGCATCTGCAGCACTCATTGACAACACAACATACCACTCAAAACACTACACGGGACAGCATCTGCAGCACTCATCGCAACACAACATACCACTCAAAACACTACACGGGACAGCATCTGCAGCACTCATTGACAACATACCACTCAAAACACTACACGGAACAGCATCTGCAGCACTCATTGGCAACACAACATACCACTCAAAACACTACACGGGACAGCATCTGCAGCACTCATTGACAACATACCACTCAAAACACTACACGGGACAGCATCTGCAGCACTCATTGACAACACAACATACCACTCAAAACACTACACGGGACAGCATCTGCAGCACTCATTGACAACACAACATACCACTCAAAACACTACACGGGACAGCATCTGCAGCACTCATTGACAACGCAACATACCACTCAAAACACTACACGGGACAGTATCTGCAGCACTCAATGACAGCACAACATACCACTCAAAACACTACACGGGACAGCATCTGCAGCACTCAATGACAGCACAACATACCACTCAAAACACTACACGGGACAGCATCTGCAGCACTCAATGACAGCACAACATACCACTCAAAACACTACACGGGACAGCATCTGCAGCACTCAATGACAGCACAACATACCACTCAAAACACTACACGGGACAGCATCTGCAGCACTCAATGACAGCACAACATACCACTCAAGACACTACACGGGACAGCATCTGCAGCACTCAATGACAGCACAACATACAACTCAAAACACTACACGGGACAGCATCTGCAGCACTCATTGACAGCACAACATACCACTCAAGACACTACACGGGACAGCATCTGCAGCACTCATTGACAACACAACATACCACTCAAAACACTACACGGGACAGCATCTGCAGCACTCAATGACAGCACAACATACCACTCAAGACACTACACGGGACAGCATCTGCAGCACTCATTGACAACACAACATACCACTCAAAACACTACACGGGACAGCATCTGCAGCACTCATTGACAACACAACATACCACTCAAGACACTACACGGGACAGCATCTGCAGCACTCAATGACAGCACAACATACCACTCAAGACACTACACGGGACAGCATCTGCAGCACTCAATGACAGCACAACATACCACTCAAAACACTACACGGGACAGCATCTGCAGCACTCATTGACAACATACCACTCAAAACACTACACGGGACAGCATCTGCAGCACTCAATGACAGCACAACATACCACTCAAGACACTACACGGGACAGCATCTGCAGCACTCAATGACAGCACAACATACCACTCAAAACACTACACGGGACAGCATCTGCAGCACTCATTGACAACACAACATACCACTCAAGACACTACACGGGACAGCATCTGCAGCACTCAATGACAGCACAACATACCACTCAAGACACTACACGGGACAGCATCTGCAGCACTCAATGACAGCACAACATACCACTCAAAACACTACACGGGACAGCATCTGCAGCACTCATTGACAACATACCACTCAAAACACTACACGGGACAGCATCTGCAGCACTCAATGACAGCACAACATACCACTCAAGACACTACACGGGACAGCATCTGCAGCACTCAATGACAGCACAACATACCACTCAAAACACTACACGGGACAGCATCTGCAGCACTCATTGACAACACAACATACCACTCAAGACACTACACGGGACAGCATCTGCAGCACTCAATGACAGCACAACATACCACTCAAGACACTACACGGGACAGCATCTGCAGCACTCAATGACAGCACAACATACCACTCAAAACACTACACGGGACAGCATCTGCAGCACTCATTGACAACATACCACTCAAAACACTACACGGGACAGCATCTGCAGCACTCAATGACAGCACAACATACCACTCAAGACACTACACGGGACAGCATCTGCAGCACTCATTGACAACATACCACTCAAAACACTACACGGGACAGCATCTGCAGCACTCATTGACAACATACCACTCAAAATTACCAAATGACACTAGCACATTCATTTTTTTTATAATTTATTTACCTTTTGAATTATTATTTTATTTTGTTTTGTTAAACAATGATAAATCTTTTCAGCTACTATAGTATCTTTTTGTATTTAATTTTTGCATTTAGCTTTGTATTTCAACATTTTTGTTCGCACATTGAATTTAAGAGTAAATAGCCTTTGTTGTGAACTCTCAATAAATAAATACAATATTGATTAATTTAATCCAAACTTTACTGTTGCATATATTTTATAGATACTTCAAGTTCATTATCTTAATTGCAAAGTTCATTTAAAAAAATATTATACCTTAATAATTTGTTGTAACTAGTTTAATTTAGAATGGTTGCCTATAGTTTAATGATAAATTGTACTCAAAATATTTCAATTGACTAGAAACTTAAATAAAACATAAATATCAACAATTAACATATATATATATATATATATATATATATATATATATATATATATATATAAATGTTAAACTATTAAAGTGGTTGAATATTTCACAGTGAGGTACTAGGATAACATTTCATCGCTTCTTAAAATTTTACATTCGGTTATCACATAATTTCTGCCTTTTGGAGTTATGAGATTCACAGTACATAATAAATTAGTAAATGGGAGCCGTAATATATCTAGTCTTCTTCAGTAGCTGAACGATGGAGAAGGTCCTTTGGGATGAAGGAAGGAAACTTTTACTTCATCTTCGTCTTTGTTTTTGTCCATTATATAACCAAGGCACTAGTTAGAGTCATAGACTATACTATATTATATAACCAAGGCACTAGTTAGAGTCATAGACGATACTATATTATATAACCAAGGCACTAGTTAGAGTCATAGACTATACTATATTATATAACCAAGGCACTAGTTAGAGTCATAGACTATACTATATTATATAACCAAGGCACTAGTTAGAGTCATAGACTATACTATATTATATAACCAAGGCACTAGTTAGAGTCATAGACTATACTATATTATATAACCAAGGCACTAGTTAGAGTCATAGACTATACTTCATCGTCTTTGCTTCTGTCCATTATATAACCAAGGCACTAGTTAAAGTCATAGACGATACTTCATCGTCTTTGCTTCTGTCCATTATATAACCAAGGCACTAGTTAGAGTCATAGACGATACTATATTATATAACCAAGGCACTAGTTAGAGTCATAGACTATACTATATTATATAACCAAGGCACTAGTTAGAGTCATAGACTATACTATATTATATAACCAAGGCATTAGTTAGAGTCATAGACTATACTATATTATATAACCAAGGCACTAGTTAGAGTCATAGACTATACTATATTATATAACCAAGGCACTAGTTAGAGTCATAGACTATACTATATTATATAACCAAGGCACTAGTTAGAGTCATAGACTATACTATATTATATAACCAAGGCACTAGTTAGAGTCATAGACTATACTATATTATATAACCAAGGCACTAGTTAGAGTCATAGACTATACTATATTATATAACCAAGGCACTAGTTAGAGTCATAGACTATACTATATTATATAACCAAGGCACTAGTTAGAGTCATAGACTATACTATATTATATAACAAAGGCACTAGTTAGAGTCATAGACTATACTATATTATATAACCAAGGCACTAGTTAGAGTCATAGACTATACTATATTATATAACCAAGGCACTAGTTAGAGTCATAGACTATACTTCATCGTCTTTGCTTCTGTCCATTATATAACCAAGGCACTAGTTAGAGTCATAGACGATACTATATTATATAACCAAGGCACTAGTTAGAGTCATAGACTATACTATATTATATAACCAAGGCACTAGTTAGAGTCATAGACTATACTATATTATATAACCAAGGCACTAGTTAGAGTCATAGACTATACTATATTATATAACCAAGGCACTAGTTAGAGTCATAGACTATACTATATTATATAACCAAGGCACTAGTTAGAGTCATAGACTATACTATATTATATAACCAAGGCACTAGTTAGAGTCATAGACTATACTATATTATATAACAAAGGCACTAGTTAGAGTCATAGACTATACTATATTATATAACCAAGGCACTAGTTAGAGTCATAGACTATACTATATTATATAACCAAGGCACTAGTTAGAGTCATAGCCTATACATATATACTATCCACTAATATATTATCTACTGTGAATCCCATAACTACAAAAGGGAGAAATTACCTGGGAACCGAATATGAAATTTTCAACACTTGTAGACCATATGTAAGTTTCACTGTAAAATATTCAACCAACTTTGGGTGTACCAATTTTCATTAATATCGGAAAGGGTGAGGTCAAAAAGCGTGTTGATTTGACATGGAATGACCCTAGCCTCTCCCCGTGGTCCCATACCTAGCCTCTCCCCGTGGTCCCATACCTCGCCTCTCCCCGTGGTCCCATACCTCGCCTCTCCCCGTGGTCCCATACCTCGCCTCTCCCCGTGGTCACGTACCTCGCCTCTCCCCGTGGTCCCATACCTCGCCTCTCCCCGTGGTTCCATGCCTCGCCTCTCCCCGTGGTCCCATTCCTCGCCTCTCCCCGTGGTCCCATACCTCGCCTCTCCCCGTGGTCCCATACCTCGCCTCTCCCCGTGGTCTCATACCTCGCCTCTCCCCGTGGTCCCATTCCTCGCCTCTCCCCGTGGTCCCATACCTCGCTTCTCCCCGTGGTCCCATACCTCGCCTCTCCCCGTGGTACCATACCTCGCCTCTCCCCGTGGTCCCATACCTCGCCTCTCCCCGTGGTCCCATACCTCGCCTCTCCCCGTGGTCCCATACCTCGCCTCTCCCCGTGGTCCCAACCTCGCCTCTCCTCGTGGGTCCATACCTCGCCGCTCCCCGTGGTCCCATACCTCGCCTCCCCCCGTGGTCCCATTCCTCGCCTCTCCCCGTGGTCCCATACCTCGCCTCTCCCCATGGTCCCACACCTCGCCTCTCCCCGTGGTCCCATACCTCGCCTCTCCCCGTGGTCCCATACCTCGCCTCTCCCCGTGGTCCCATACCTCGCTTCTCCCCGTGGTCCCATACCTCGCCTCACCCGTGGTCCCATACCTCGCCTCTTCCCGTGGTCCCATACCTCGCCTCTCCTCGTGATCCCATAGCTAGCCTTAGTGAATATTGAACCTCCCCCTAGCGTGAAAGCTGGAACTGCCTATGTAATGACGATGGGTTTGGACTTTCCATATTCTAGGCTCGCACCTGGAGCTTCTGTCCTGAATCTAATATCAGCTGTCTGGAATCCTTTCCATCCTCGGCCTCTAGTAACGAACCAACCACTGCAAACAGCGGCAAACACACTCTCTCTCTCTCTCTGTCTCTCTGTCTCTCTCTCTCTGTCTCTCTCTCTCTCTCTCTGTCACTCTCTCTCTCTCTCTCTCTGTCACTCTCTCTCTCTCTCTCTCTCTCTCTCTCTCACTCTCTCTCTCTCTCTGTCTCTCTTTCTCTCTCTCTCTCTTCTTTTCCTCTCTCATTCCAATGTTGAAGGAGCCTTACTACATCTTCTGCCACATTTCTTTCCTTAAGGAAATCTTATTATTAATAGATGTTTCATTGCCTCATTTTTTTTTAAAATTTGAATTTCGAATGTTATTAGATTGGTAGCTTACAAGGGGAGTAGTTGGGGGGGGGGTCACCGATCTGGCCAATTGTTTCCTAGTGATTCTCCATCAAAAAGTAATCGACAAATGTACGACACCTTTAGGCTGGATAGGAGGTGAACATATCAGAAGTCCTCGCCCGTTGCCTCTGTACCGGGGGGAGGGGGGGGGGGGTTAGAAGGTCCCATTTTTCGGGTTTTCACTTATATCCCGGAAAACCTGCGTCCTAGCGACATGACTATTCTGTAACAAATGAAAGCTGATTAAATTTCCTACAAGTTCTGTTCTATAAAGTTTTTCTAGATATCCACTACTGAAAGATTCTCTAGATATCCACTACTGAAAGATTCTCTAGATATCCACTACTGAAAGATTCTCTAGATATCCACTACTGAAAGATTCTCTAGATATCCCCACTACTGAAAGATTCTCTAGATATCCACTACTGAAAGATTCTCTAGATATCCCCACTACTGAAAGATTCTCTAGATATCCACTACTGAAAGATTCTCTAGATATCCACTACTGAAAGATTCTCTAGATATCCACTACTGAAAGATTCTCTAGATATCCACTACTGAAAGATTCTCTAGATATCCACTACTGAAAGATTCTCTAGATATCCACTACTGAAAGATTCTCTAGATATCCACTACTGAAAGATTCTCTAGATATCCACTACTGAAAGATTCTCTAGATATCCACTACTGAAAGATTCTCTAGATATCCACTACTGAAAGATTCTCTAGACATCCACTACTGAAAGATTCTCTAGACATCCACTACTGAAAGATTCCCTAGATATCCCCACTACTGAAAGATTCTCTAGATATCCACTACTGAAAGATTCTCTAGATATCCACTACTGAAAGATTCTCTAGATATCCCCACTACTGAAAGATTCTCTAGATATCCACTACTGAAAGATTCTCTAGATATCCACTACTGAATGATTCTCTAGATATCCACTACTGAAAGATTCTCTAGATATCCCCACTACTGAAAGATTCTCTAGATATCCCCACTACTGAAAGATTCTCTAGATATCCACTACTGAAAGATTCTCTAGATATCCACTACTGAAAGATTCTCTAAATATCCACTACTGAAAGATTCTCTAGATATCCCCACTACTGAAAGATTGTCATTTTGGGAACAAACACACTTTCTGCACTTGTTGCCCGGATATCAAAGATGAACCCAAAAAATAAATGCATTAAATTCCCTTCAAGAACATATATTACTTTACTATTTTATGTATTTTCTTTCAAACCTTAAAACAATTTCAGTTTTCATCGTGAAATCTGGCGACAACTGTCAACCAATGAACCTTTCAACTTCTCACCATTTCCAGTCAATGTTTTGTCCAAAATATACTCCATTATGTAAATATAGTGAGTACTGGACGTATAAATAGCATAACATATATAATTTTGGGCCACTGACCAGTTATTCACACTCAATTAGATAAGATCTTGTCCATTATTGGCAATGATTTTGCTAAGACCATGTGAGTGCGTATATAACGTTTGAAAGAAAATACATAGAATAGTAAAGTAATGTATATTATTGAAGCGAATGGAATGCTCTACAGCCCTATAGCCGGCATTTAATTTATAGATTCATCGTTGAAGAGATGTCCGATCGAGAAGAGCAAACAGTGTGTTTTTTCACAAAATCTTTTAATAGTGGATATCTCGAAAACTAATGATTACTCGAAAAGCTTGATTGACTAGAACTTGTAGAAAATTCCCTTCAATAATATATGTTACTTTACTATTTTATGTATTTTCTTTCAAACGTTATATACGCACTCACACGGTCTTAGCAAAACCATTGCCAATATATTGGACAAGATCTTATCTAATTGAGTGTGAAGAACTGGTCAGCGGGCGGGGACTTTTGATATGTTCATCTCCTAACTAGCCGAAACAAAGTTACCAAGTCAAAAATTGTGTTCCAAGAATTTCCATCTACAGCTTGGACTGTTAGGAGCCGAGAAATAAATAAAATAGCTTGAAAATGCTTTATTTTATTTCTTGGGTTTATAAAACCATATCGACATTAATCTTTCGCCAATCGATTTGTTTTATCGATTAGATTAAATGAAAAATGCAATCGCTAAACAATAATTTATATTTTCTTTATATTTCGTCAAATAAATTCAAAAATATTCTTACGTTTTCAAGTAAACTAGTATTGAACATTTTTTACACCGAAAATAATAGCAGATTTTAACTCAGCACCCCAAGAATTTTTAATGTAGTAAATATCATCGAAAACCAAAAATAATAATTTTTCCCAGTCCGAAAAAGACTAAAAATTTGTAAGCGAAGCTTTAGTTGAAGAATCGATTTTTTAGTAGATTTAAAAACTGTTCCTTCACATAACCACTCTTGTATATCATTATCGATTAATTAAGGAAGCATTTTAGACCATAAAAAAAAGTTATAAAATACCTAGTACTATCCTTTACGGGTAAAACTACCATATAACTGTTTAATCTTAAACTAATCACATTATCCGTTGTGACAGGACAGTTCTGTGGGGTATTTCATTGAATGGAATTGACGGTTCTCCATCCGTGACAGATAATTATCTTTAAATAAGAAATGATTTAATAATTTAACTATGTGAAGACATTTTTCTCCGGGTACTGACCCTTTCATCCAAAACCTACTGAAATTTAAAACTAATCCTCGAAATAGCCTAAATTTCAGCGTTCTTGTATTGTGCTAGTTCTGTGGAGCATTTAATTGAATCGAATTGACAGTTCTCCATCCGTGACAGATAATTATCTTTAAATAAGAAATGATTTAATAATTTAACTATGTGAAGACATTTTTCTCCGGGTACTGACCCTTTCATCCAAAACCTACTGAAATTTAAAACTAATCCTCGAAATAGCCTAAATTTCAGCGTTCTTGTATTGTGCTAGTTTCGTTCTCTCGTCTTATATTGCCATGCCCTACTTCCTCGCTCCTAGCCCTCCCTACCCCTTCCCTACACCTACCCCTCGAATGAATGGTTGTGTTTGGAAATGCAGGAGGAGATCCGAGAACACCATGTTGTTATAAATCCCAGCTAGTAATAACAAGGATTGATTGATGATGATGACGAATTGAACGGACTGTTGAGGAACGAGACAAGGGGAGTTAAGCAGAGCAATCATCCGTTGTTGAAGGATTAATCCTGATTTAGGATGAATTAATGGATTATTGATCATTGATGGTTCAGGATTTACAATCATACATACAACATCACTAGAGATTCAAGGAAAATATGAACATTATTACAATAAACATGTTATTGATATTAGCTGTTGGTAATATTCGTGGTTCTCAAACCAGGCACAGCTGAATGGAAGGATATTTAACCCGTGTTGAAGATAAGCATGGCGAATCTCGTTATAACGCCGGCGATAGAGAAGTTTAGGGTGAGGACAGATTTCGAGAAAGTTGTTTTAAAAAAAAGAAAAATTATCTAGTAATTAGATAAATACCAAGCGTTCTGATTCCAACTTTTTTCTAGAATTGGCTGTTACAATTTCAGTACAATATCAAGCGACATGTTTTTTCTTTTGCGAACAAAACTTTAAGTTGTGAGTTTACCTTAATGATAGCCTTATATTCTCAGACTCTGAACAAATATCATATAAGATCCAATATCTGCTGAAAAAGGCGACACTGTGCTCTCACCACTATTCGGACTAATATCGTTTGGGCAAGTAAGTATATCATAAAAAGGCAACACTGTGCTCTAACCACTATTTGGACTAATATCGTTTGGACAAGTAAGTATATCATAAAAAGGCAACACTGTGCTCTAACCACTATTTGGACTAATATCGTTTGGACAAGTAAGTATATCATAAAAAGGCAACACTGTGCTCTAACCACTATTTGGACTAATATCGTTTGGACAAGTAAGTATATCATAAAAAGGCAACACTGTGCTCTAACCACTATTTGGACTAATATCGTTTGGACAAGTAAGTATATCATAAAAAGGCAACACTGTGCTCTAACCACTATTTGGACTAATATCGTTTGGACAAGTAAGTATATCATAAAAAGGCAACACTGTGCTCTAACCACTATTTGGACTAATATCGTTTGGACAAGTAAGTATATCATAAAAAGGCAACACTGTGCTCTAACCACTATTTGGACTAATATCGTTTGGACAAGTAAGTATATCATAAAAAGGCAACACTGTGCTCTAACCACTATTTGGACTAATATCGTTTGGACAAGTAAGTATATCATAAAAAGGCAACACTGTGCTCTAACCACTATTTGAACTAATATAGTTTGGACAAGTAAGTATATCATAAAAAGGCAACACTGTGCTCTAACCACTATTTGGACTAATATAGTTTGGACAAGTAAGTATATCATAAAAAGGCAACACTGTGCTCTAACCACTATTTGGACTAGTATCGTTTGGACAAGTAAGTATATCATAAAAAGGCAACACTGTGCTCTAACCACTATTTGGACTAGTATCGTTTGGACAAGTAAGTATATCATAAAAAGGCAACACTGTGCTCTAACCACTATTTGGACTAATATCGTTTGGACAAGTAAGTATATCATAAAAAGGCACCACTGTGCTCTAACCACTATTTGGACTAGTATCGTTTGGACAAGTAAGTATATCATAAAAAGGCAACACTGTGCTCTAACCACTATTTGGACTAGTATCGTTTGGACAAGTAAGTATATCATAAAAAGGCAACACTGTGCTCTAACCACTATTTGGACTAGTATCGTTTGGACAAGTAAGTATATCATAAAAAGGCAACACTGTGCTCTAACCACTATTTGGACTAGTATCGTTTGGACAAGTAAGTATATCATAAAAAGGCAACACTGTGCTCTAACCACTATTTGGACTAGTATCGTTTGGACAAGTAAGTATATCATAAAATGGCAACACTGTGCTCTAACCACTATTTGGACTAGTATCGTTTGGACAAGTAAGTATATCATAAAAAGGCAACACTGTGCTCTAACCACTATTTGGACTAGTATCGTTTGGACAAGTAAGTATATCATAAAAAGGCAACACTGTGCTCTAACCACTATTTGGACTAATATCGTTTGGACAAGTAAGTATATCATAAAAAGGCAACACTGTGCTCTAACCACTATTTGGACTAGTATCGTTTGGACAAGTAAGTATATCATAAAAAGGCAACACTGTGCTCTAACCACTATTTGGACTAGTATCGTTTGGACAAGTAAGTATATCATAAAAAGGCACCACTGTGCTCTAACCACTATTTGGACTAGTATCGTTTGGACAAGTAAGTATATCATAAAAAGGCACCACTGTGCTCTAACCACTATTTGGACTAGTATCGTTTGGACAAGTAAGTATATCATAAAAAGGCAACACTGTGCTCTAACCACTATTTGGACTAGTATCGTTTGGACAAGTAAGTATATCATAAAAAGGCAACACTGTGCTCTAACCACTATTTGGACTAGTATCGTTTGGACAAGTAAGTATATCATAAAAAGGCAACACTGTGCTCTAACCACTATTTGGACTAGTATCGTTTGGACAAGTAAGTATATCATAAAAAGGCAACACTGTGCTCTAACCACTATTTGGACTAATATCGTTTGGACAAGTAAGTATATCATATAAAGGCAACACTGTGCTCTAACCACTATTTGGACTAATATCGTTTGGACAAGTAAGTATATCATAGAAAGGCAACACTGTGCTCTAACCACTATTTGGACTAGTATCGTTTGGACAAGTAAGTATATCATAAAAAGGCAACACTGTGCTCTAACCACTATTTGGACTAGTATCGTTTGGACAAGTAAGTATATCATAAAAAGGCAACACTGTGCTCTAACCACTATTTGGACTAGTATCGTTTGGACAAGTAAGTATATCATAAAAAGGCAACACTGTGCTCTAACCACTATTTGGACTAGTATCGTTTGGACAAGTAAGTATATCATAAAATGGCAACACTGTGCTCTAACCACTATTTGGACTAGTATCGTGTGGACAAGTAAGTATATCATAAAAAGGCAACACTGTGCTCTAACCACTATTTGGACTAGTATCGTTTGGACAAGTAAGTATATCATAAAAAGGCAACACTGTGCTCTAACCACTATTTGGACTAGTATCGTTTGGACAAGTAAGTATATCATAAAAAGGCAACACTGTGCTCTAACCACTATTTGGACTAGTATCGTTTGGACAAGTAAGTATATCATAAAAAGGCAACACTGTGCTCTAACCACTATTTGGACTAATATCGTTTGGACAAGTAAGTATATCATATAAAGGCAACACTGTGCTCTAACCACTATTTGGACTAGTATCGTTTGGACAAGTAAGTATATCATAAAAAGGCAACACTGTGCTCTAACCACTATTTGGACTAGTATCGTTTGGACAAGTAAGTATATCATAAAAAGGCAACACTGTGCTCTAACCACTATTTGGACTAATATCGTTTGGACAAGTAAGTATATCATAAAAAGGCAACACTGTGCTCTAACCACTATTTGGACTAATATCGTTTGGACAAGTAAGTATATCATAAAAAGGCAACACTGTGCTCTAACCACTATTTGGACTAGTATCGTTTGGACAAGTAAGTATATCATAAAAAGGCAACACTGTGCACTAACCACTATTTGGACTAGTATCGTTTGGACAAGTAAGTATATCATAAAAAGGCAACACTGTGCTCTAACCACTATTTGGACTAGTATCGTTTGGACAAGTAAGTATATCATAAAAAGGCAACACTGTGCTCTAACCACTATTTGGACTAGTATCGTTTGGACAAGTAAGTATATCATAAAATGGCAACACTGTGCTCTAACCACTATTTGGACTAGTATCGTTTGGACAAGTAAGTATATCATAAAAAGGCAACACTGTGCTCTAACCACTATTTGGACTAATATCGTTTGGACAAGTAAGTATATCATAAAAAGGCAACACTGTGCTCTAACCACTATTTGGACTAGTATCGTTTGGACAAGTAAGTATATCATAAAAAGGCAACACTGTGCTCTAACCACTATTTGGACTAGTATCGTTTGGACAAGTAAGTATATCATAAAAAGGCAACACTGTGCTCTAACCACTATTTGGACTAGTATCGTTTGGACAAGTAAGTATATCATAAAAAGGCAACACTGTGCTCTAACCACTATTTGGACTAGTATCGTTTGGACAAGTAAGTATATCATAAAAAGGCAACACTGTGCTCTAACCACTATTTGGACTAATATCGTTTGGACAAGTAAGTATATCATATAAAGGCAACACTGTGCTCTAACCACTATTTGGACTAATATCGTTTGGACAAGTAAGTATATCATAAAAAGGCAACACTGTGCTCTAACCACTATTTGGACTAGTATCGTTTGGACAAGTAAGTATATCATAAAAAGGCAACACTGTGCTCTAACCACTATTTGGACTAATATCGTTTAGACAAGTAAGTATATCATAAAAAGGCAACACTGTGCTCTAACCACTATTTGGACTAGTATCGTTTGGACAAGTAAGTATATCATAAAAAGGCAACACTGTGCTCTAACCACTATTTGGACTAGTATCGTTTGGACAAGTAAGTATATCATAAAAAGGCAACACTGTGCTCTAACCACTATTTGGACTAGTATCGTTTGGACAAGTAAGTATATCATAAAAAGGCAACACTGTGCTCTAACCACTATTTGGACTAATATCGTTTGGACAAGTAAGTATATCATAAAAAGGCACCACTGTGCTCTAACCACTATTTGGACTAGTATCGTTTGGACAAGTAAGTATATCATAAAAAGGCAACACTGTGCTCTAACCACTATTTGGACTAGTATCGTTTGGACAAGTAAGTATATCATAAAAAGGCAACACTGTGCTCTAACCACTATTTGGACTAGTATCGTTTGGACAAGTAAGTATATCATAAAAAGGCAACACTGTGCTCTAACCACTATTTGGACTAGTATCGTTTGGACAAGTAAGTATATCATAAAAAGGCAACTCTGTGCTCTAACCACTATTTGGACTAGTATCGTTTGGACAAGTAAGTATATCATAAAAAGGCAACACTGTGCTCTAACCACTATTTGGACTAGTATCGTTTGGACAAGTAAGTATATCATAAAAAGGCAACTCTGTGCTCTAACCACTATTTGGACTAGTATCGTTTGGACAAGTAAGTATATCATAAAAAGGCAACACTGTGCTCTAACCACTATTTGGACTAATATCGTTTGGACAAGTAAGTATATCATAAAAAGGCAACACTGTGCTCTAACCACTATTTGGACTAATATCGTTTGGACAAGTAAGTATATCATAAAACTGTCCCGTGTCACAGTATATCTCTGCCATCTCATTTGTTTACAATGCTAGAGTTTCCACTATTAAACCTAAAACAGAAGTGTTTAATTCCTTTGTTCAATATGTAAATGAGGTGGAAAACTTAACAAATAAGAGAATTAATATTATGAGATGTGAAAATGGTAAGGAACATTAAAATAGTTTACAAAACATTAAAAACTCCATTGTGAACAATGTGTCATTTTTAAAGGGACAAATTTATGAACTTGAAATTAATTCTCTTACATACATATGCAAATTGTTATATTTAACTTATTTTTGTATTCGCATTAAGATAGATGTACATAATACATTCTATAAATGTTTATAATCATACAAATGAATGTATAGAAATTTCTATAAATAAATACAATAAATACACATTTTTAAACATTATCTTTTGCTACAAATGTGGTTGTTATTATTATTATTATTATTATTATTATCTTTTTATTAAAGCTTTTTCTCTCTCTCCATTTCTTTTATACTCTATTTTTTCTTCCGTACTGGACAATGGATTCCCACTGTTTGGCCAATAAAAAATAATTTTTAATTTCTTCCCACAAGGTATTTGAAAGTAACATAACTACATTCCACATTTTTTTTTTTTTTTTGACAAAAGGTAGCCAATCGTTGTATTTATTCCTCAATAAACCTCCACTTCATTTTCATAGATTTAATGCTTACTAAATGTAGAAGTTTTTGTGAAACTATTCATTCTATAGTCCGTTAGGGGGCTGAGGAGAAAATTCGCGAAAAAACTCTGATTCATTGATAAAAACAGAAGTGCGTTATTGGACGTCCAGAAAGTATCTTTTAATAATGGTTCTAGTAAATTAAATTGCTGTTTTTATAAAAGAAATTTTGTCTATTTTAAGATGGCATAATTCGAATTTCATTATCTTGAATAGCTTTTGAGCAATCCTTTCTTATTCATTAAAAAACATAATTCGAATTTCTTTATCTTGAATAGCTTTTAAGCAATCCTTTCTTATTCATTAAAAAACATGACTACGTTAAAAAAAGAGAAAATTGGATACAGCTGCTTTTCCTTTCGGAATCGGGCCTTACTTCAAATGAACTTTTTTGTTGGAAATTATGTCTACAATCACCTCCTAGAGTTTGGCTTCTTAGACCTGAATCACCAGATATATATATATATATATATATATATATATATATATATATATTACCGAAATCTATGGGTTCTGATACGCAACATTTTCTATTATATAACCCGCTCATAAGCGGGTTTCCCCTATGGAGGAACCGCGCTAAAAATGCTAAATTATAACATGTTTTATGAATGTTATAGGGACTGTATTCTAAGTTCTGTAAAGCATGGATCTATTTCCGGCCGATTCTATTTGTAAAGAAACACTTGTAGATCCATATTAAATATTTCCTCCCGACCCTGTAGTGACCCGACCCTCATCGGCTAGATATAAATCATGAAAATTCTCCTAGATTGTTAGTTAGAACTAACCAGCTGTTGTGAAGCTAGTATTATCTTAAAAATAGATATATCCATATTTTCAAGGTTACTATCTAAATACAGCTCGAGTCTGTAGGAATTCTATTTATTAACATCAAATTACCGCCTCTCTTATAAAATATTACAACTCAAATCGTTTAGTTTAATTAGTTTATGGTAAGTAATAATGAATTAGAAACCTAATATATACTAGCTGTTAGTCGACGTGCCATGGCATGCTACACCTCCATCTAGAAAAGTAATAATGAATTAGAAACCTAATATATACTAGCTGTTAGTCGACGTGCCATGGCATGCTACACCTCCATCTAGAAAAGTAATAATGAATTAGAAACCTAATATATACTAGCTGTTAGTCGACGTGCCATGGCATGCTACACCTCCATCTAGAAAAGTAATAATGAATTAGAAACCTAATATATACTAGCTGTTAGTCGACGTGCCATGGCATGCTACACCTCCATCTAGAAAAGTAATAATGAATTAGAAACCTAATAAGTCATATTAGCATCTAAATCTGTAACTGTTGGGGTTAACAGTTTCTAAGCCATTGACCTCTGAACTGTAAGTCCTAGACGATTTTGACCTAGCCTATGACACTCATCGTATAAATACCTACCTGTGTGGAATGTTAGGTCAATATCGGTCAAACGGTAGGGATTTGAATAAAGAACAAATAAACAGACACACTGATATAAATAAATCAATCTTTATTTCCATTAACCCACAGAAGAGTGGAAATATGAATGTCAAAACATTTATAATTTACATCTGAAGATTGAACAAAAAATAAAATGCCTCATTACAACAATTGTACAATTAGCCATTGCAATAGAATATATTAAATAAAACTAATAACAAAACGTTGGTGATAATTAGAGCAATGAATGTGCCACAAGTTATTTGGTGGAAAGAATTCTTTAACTGAATAATAGGGATGTTCTGCCAAGTAATTCTTACATTTGTCGGAGAACAACTTCTTATCCTCCTCCTCCTTCAATTCCTTAGGTATAAAGTTGCTGTCATCTACTCAAGCCCGTTTTACTTACCCGTTACTGTGCTTGCCCAGTGCTATTAGGTTACGTTGCCTTGTGCCATAGGAGTGAATATCCCCATGCTTCTTTTACAATGGGAGGTGCTTTTTAATAACATTTAAAACTCTTAAAATGTATAGGGCTGGCACTGTTAAAATGTATAGGGCTGGCACTGTTAACATGTATAGGGCTGGCACTGTTAAAATGTATAGGGCTGGCACTGTTAACATTTTTAATCTACATTTTTAATGACGTGTTCCTCCTCATGTTTAATATTGTCCGAATTGCCTTTTTTTTTTTGTACTATTAGAACTTCAGTCGCCGTTTTGGAATTTCCCCATAAGCTAATTCCGTATAATTGCGATTCAAAAAGGCCATAATAAAGGTTTAGCAGGTCCGAAGATTTCAAAACAGTTTTAAATTGTTTGAGCATATAGACGGCTTTGTTGGTTTTTGATTTCATGGCTTTGATTTAAGGTAATCAACTAAGGTGCTCGTCCAAAATAACTCCCAAGAACTTACAACTTTCTACGTTTTGTAGTTTATCATCTCCTAGCCCTACTTTTAGATGGTGATTACTCCCGTCGTCCCTTGAGAAATTAATGTAAAATGTTTTCTTAATATTCAATTTCAATTTGTTGCTCAACGTCCACATATTCAGTTTAGAAAGCATGCAATTTAAATTTCCGCAAACAGAATCACATCAAATTCTTCTAAGAAGTCGACAAGGTCATTAATATAAATCAAAAATAGAAGAGGGCCTAACCTAGAGCCTTGAGGAACCCCTCTAGATATAGGTCGTATAGAGGACCTTGTTTCAGAGTTTAAATTCACCTCCGCAAACTGACCTCAATTTGTGAGATATGATTCAATTAATGAAGTAGTAACTCCTCTTATGCCGTAACTATCCAACTTTTTTAAGAGAATGTTATGATCTACCAAATCAAAGGATTTCGACAGATCAGCGAAAACCGCTACTGAGTTTTTCTTTATCTCTATATTCTGCTTACTGGAGTTGGTTACCGTCATAATAGCTTCAATAGTATTCTTCTCTTTTCTATAGCCATATTGTTGGGAAGAGAAAACATTTTTAGTTTCGAACCAATTAGATACAAGATCAAAAATCAATTTTTCAAATATTTTCGATAAACAAGGAAGAATTGCTACCGGTCTATAGTTTTCCTGAACATTCTTATCCCCTTTTTTAAATATTGGGCTAACTCGTGCAAGATTTATTTGATCTGAGAAAACGCCATCAGCAAAACATTTGTTAGAGGCGTTTTTATCCATTCTGTAACATATATATATATATATATATATATATATATATATATATATATATATATATATATATATATAAAGTATTTCTCTCCAAACGTAATTTTAAAGGGTTGTAAAAACAATGTTTTTCCCACGGTCATGGTAACATGTTAGACAAAGTATTCACTAGGGAAAACCAGTGTAACAAAATATATCTCTTTTAGTATTCCGGATTCGGCTTAGCTTTCCAAAGCTGCTGTAGTAGGAGATGGCGAATGGAGATGCTATAGTAAGAGGTAGGGAATGAAGATGCTGTAGTAGGAGAGGGTGAATGGATCTGCTATAGTGGGAGGTGGTGAATGGAGATGCTATATTGGGAGGTGGTGAATGGAGATAATATTGTGGGAGGTGGTGAATGGAGATGCTATAGTGGGAAGTGGTGAATGGAGATGCTATATTGGGAGGTGGTGAATGGAGATGCTATAGTGGAAGGTGGCGAATGGAGCTGCTGTAGTGGGAGGTGGTGAATGGAGATGCTATATTGGGAGGTGGTGAATGAAGATGCTATATTGGGAGGTGGTGAATGGAGATGCTATATTGGGAGGTGGTGAATGGGGATGCTATATTGGGAGGTGGTGAATGGAGATGCTATAGTGGGAGGTAGCGAATGGAGCTGCTGTAGTGGGAGGTGGTGAATGGAGATGCTATATTGGGAGGTGGTAAATGGAGATGCTATAGTACGAGGTAGTGAATGGAGATGCTATAGTGGGAACTGGTAAATGGAGATGCTATAGTGGAAGGTGGCAAATGGAGCTGCTGTAGTGGGAGGTGGTGAATGGAGATGCTATATTGGGAGGTGGTGAATGGAGATGCTATATTCGGAGGTGGTCAATGGAGATGCTACAGTGGGAGGTGGTAAATGGAGCTGCTGTAGTGGGAGGTGGTAAATGGAGATGCTATAATGGGAGATGGTGAACGGGATCTCCCTTAGTTAGAAAAGGCTGAAGGGTCGGAAGTCGTCCGGGTGGTGGAAAGTTGCCCGCTATCTGCCGGTCCGATCTCTTGATGTATTGAAGCAACTAAAACTTTTAATGCTTCCTTAACCTACCAGTTATACAAAGGATGTGCCATTTTTCAGGTGTCCTTCCCTCCCATCTCCCTCCCCTCTTCTCATCACCCTCACTCCCACCCATCTCCCACACCTCCTCCCAACTCCCTCACCTTCTCCCAACTCCCTCACCTTCTCCCAACTCCCCCACCTCCTCCTATCTCCCTCACCTCCTCCCACCTCCCTCACCTCCCAACTCCCTCACCTCCTCCCAACTCCCTCACCTCCTCCCAACTCCCTCACCTCCCCCGACTCGCTCACCTCCTCCCAACTCCCTCACCTCCTCCCAACTCCCTCACCTCCTACCAACTCCCTCACCTTCTCCCAACTCGCTTACCTCCTCCCAACTCCCTCACGTCCTCCCAACTCCCTCACCTCCCCCGACTCGCTCACCTCCTCCCAACTCCCTCACCTCCTCCCAACTCCCTCACCTTCACCCAACTCCCTCACCTCCTGCCAACTCCCTCACCTCCTACCAACTCCCTCACCTCCTCCCAACTCCCTCACCTTCATCTATCTCCCTCACCTCCTCCCAACTCCCTTACCTCCTCCCATCTCCCTCACCTCCTCCCATCTCCCTCCCCTCCTCCGAACTCCCTCACCTTCTCCCATCTCCCTCACCTCCTCCCATCACCCTCACCACCTCTCCATTTCTTACCCATCTGTCCCTATCCCTTCCTTTGTATTCTCTTCTCTTCTATACTTCCCCTATCTTTCTCTTTCAGATCATTTGTTTTTTTTTTTTTTTAAATTGGAAGCGTTGATCGTCGGGGTTAAGGTCTATTTTCTTATTCAATAAAACCACATTTTATTGTTAAAATGTATTTTTATTAGCGCCAAGGTTTCGGCTTGCTCTACAAGCATTCTTCAGGGCTGTAAAAACATAAATGGTATAACAATGACAAAAAGGATTGATAAATCAACAGAAATTTGAGTACATATATGAGTGAATATATATATATATATATATATATATATATATATATACATATATATGTATATATATACTATAATAACAAAAATCTAAATAAATAGACATGTGTATAGAATACAAGAGAAAAAAAAAAAAAATTATACAGAACAGAAGTGGTGTAGTAATATACCTATGGAGAAGATTGAGAATTGTCCTCTTTCAAGTAGAGAACATTTCTGAGGACTGGAAGGATAGGGCCAGTGTTAGACAGGAGAGGATGAAGGGGGAAGGGCTGGGGAGAAGTGGAGATGGAAGTATGGACGGAGGGAAACAACCGCGGTAAAGATAAAGGACGTGTCAAGGGGTCCCGATGTTCCCCTTGGGAATCCTTTGGTATGTTACTACGCCACTTGTTCTGTATAATTTTTTTCTCTCTTGTATACCATATACATGTATATTTATTTAGATTTTTGTTATTATAGTTTTTATATATATTCACTCATATATGTACTCAAATTTCTGTTGTTTTATCAATCCTTTTTGTCATTGTTATGCCATTTATGTTTTTACAGCCCTGAAGAATGCTTGTAGAGCAAGCCGAAACGTTGGCGCTAATAAAAATACATTTTAACAATAAAATGTGGTTTTATTAAATAGAACCGAAACCCCGACGATCAACGCTTCCTACTTCTGAACGGTCGACCATATCTTCTCAATCATAGTTCCAATAGACCTTAACCCCGACGATCAACGCTTCCTACTTCTGAACGGTCGACCATATCTTCTCAATTTTTTTTAAATTGTTTCCATGCAAATATTTGCTCAATCCTTTAGCCAATATAATTAAGTTATTCGGAAAGAGGAAGCTGATAATTAAATTCCTTCACGTTTTATGAAATTTGCTAGAGTGGATTTCACTGCTTATGAAAATCAGAGAACATCTTTCATATTTTATTGAATTTTTGGACTTCTTAAATTATCAGATACTATATTTCGACAGTTTTAGTATTCTTCGAGCCTGTTGCTATATTCGTCTATAATCCGGGTCAGACTTGGGCGACAAGTGTTTCCAGAATGTATGAATCTGTACGCAGTTCCTTATCAGCCTTACATGATTGTATGGATGACATGTTGAGGTTACAGGTGTCAGCAAGAATAGAATTTCGAGTTTTATTTAAGGCTTAACCACATTGGGTGATGGGTGCCCTTGTAAGACCCAGGGGGAACAGGGAATTGGAAAATTTATAAAGAACATAATAAATAAAAATTGGTGCAAATGGCCTGTAGTAATATTGAAGAATATAACTTGGAATTAAGAATAATAATGATTTTTCTAACGGTAATATAATTCGAAACTAATTTTTAGTTAACTGCTAGAGACTACTGCAGGGAAGTACGGATAAAAAACACCAAAAGTAATATTCAATACAAAAACAAGTAGTCTTTGCTCGATTTAGAATTGGCCATAAAAACATTAGCCGTACCCATACTGGAGGAATCTCCACCTACCTGTTTATGTTCAACTCACGGTAAATAATGTTTTGGTAGTATTTATGGGAGAATATTAGGGGTTGCTTAAGCCCCCAAAACATATATTTTAATCGGTATCAATTTGTCATAAAAAACCTCGAAAATAAATTATATACAATCACATTGTTCAGAAAAAATATTTATTTATTTTAGTATAATAGCGTTTTAGTTTTCTAACTATTTCAATTTATATATTTTTACTATTCCATACCCTCCTAATCCCTCGTTACTCCCAGCCCCCCCCCCCATATTATTTCCTATATACGCCTCTGCTAGTATTACGAACTAACAACAAACTTAAACAAATATTACCACCTTTAGAGGACGTAGAAATATTTTTCGCTAGAAGGACGAGGCTATCGCTTGGAGGACGAGGTAGATTATATCAGATTTACAAGAAAGGACAATATCCAATCAGGGATCTGAGACTAACAATAACAACTTGTTGATTTTCCTTCATTCTACTTGGAAGATGCTGGAGCTGTAAAGACCGCAGATGTAGATACTGCTCCGAAAGGCCGAAGGTTTTGAGCCGAACAGCTAGCGATAAAGGAAGCGGGAATGGAAGTGTTGTTGTGAGAATTAGATGGTTACATCCTAAAGGAGGTGAATTTCCGGACCCGATGAAAGAGCCAGGAGGGGAGGCACGCTGCCTGGAGTTGACGTCGACGACAAGCCTCTTTGTCCCGGGAACATCCTCTCCACGTCCCGGTCTCTATACATCCCGTCCCGATTCAACCTTTACAATATCCCAGGCCCGTTTACCAGCTAGGATCGATACGGCACTCGCCCGTCTACCAGCTAGAATCGATACGGTATTCGCCCGTCTACCACCTAAGATCGATACGGCACTCGCCCGTCTACCAGCTAGGATCGATGCGGTATTCGCCCGTCTACCACCTAGGATCGATACGGCACTCGCCCGTGTACCAGCTAGGATCGATACGGTACTCGCCCGTCTACCAGCTAGTATCGATACAGTACTCCTTATCTGATATCTCTAATCATCCTCATATCAATTAACATATTTAGGAGTATATTACTTCAGGGTTTTCCACTTGAAGAAGACGATTTGGGAATTGGTAATTATTTCTAATTATTATAGAATTTTCATGTTTCATGACATTCTTTAGAGAATTTTTATGTTATATTTAGTAATTTTGAAAAGCATTCAGATTAACCCCATTTGCAACTGTGTTGGAGCGCGGTTCCTCCGTCCTTCCATAGGGAGGTAACTTGCTTTGGAGGTTGACCTCATGACGGAATCCTGAAGTGCCGACCAGACAAATTTACCTCTCCTTCTACTTTAAGTTTCTTTCCACCAGGCACATTTCTTCACAACATATAATTACTAAGCTCCGAAGATACACACGAAGTTACAAAGCAAAGCTACAGCTCTAACAGGTGACTAGGATATCCCTTGTCGATGTTATCACCAGTGTACTCTGGATGAGAGATCGAAACCTTCCATGTGTATAATTACTAAGCTCCGAAGATACACACGAAGTTACAAAGCAAAGCTACAGCTCTAACAGGTGACTAGGATATCCCTTGTCGATGTTATCACCAGTGTACTCTGGATGACATTTCGAAGCCTTGCGTGTGTATAATTACTAAGCTCCGAAGATACACACGAAGTTACAAAGCAAAGCTACAGCTCTAACAGGTGACTAGGATATCCCTTGTCGATGTTATCACCTGTGTACTCTGGATGAGAGATCGAAACCTTGCATGTGTATAATTACTAAGCTCCGAAGATACACACGAAGTTACAAAGCAAAGCTACAGCTCTAACAGGTGACTAGGATATCCCTTGTCGATGTTATCACCAGTGTACTCTGGATGAGAGATCGAAACCTTGCATGTGTATAATTACTAAGCTCCGAAGGTGCACACGAAGTTACAAAGCAAAGCTACAGCTCTAACAGGTGACTAGGATATCCCATGCGATGTTATCACCAGTGTACTCTGGATGAGAGATCGAAACCTTGCATGTGTATAATTACTAAGCTCCGAAGATACTCACGAAGTTACAAAGCAAAGCTACAGCTCTAACAGGTGACTAGGATATCCCTTGTCGATGTTATCACCAGTGTACTCTGGATGACAGATCGAAACCTTGCATGTGTATAATTACTAAGCTCCGAAGATACACACGAAGTTACAAAGCAAAGCTACAACTCTTACAGGTGACTAGGATATCCCTTGTCGATGTTATCACCAGTGTACTCTGGATGACAGATCGAAACCTTCCATGTGTATAATTACTAAGCTCCGAAGATACACACGAAGTTACAAAGCAAAGCTACAGCTCTAACAGTTGACTAGGATATCCCTTGTCGATGTTACCACCAGTGTACTCTGGATGAGAGATCGAAACCTTCCATGTGTATAATTATCTGATGTATTTTTCTGTTTTCTCATGATTTATTTTACATTGCAGGTAAGGAGTTTTCTATTTGGGCTTGAGAATGTAGCCGTTCGGTGAGTAGAAGTAACAGTTCGGTGATTAGAAGTAACAGTTCTTGCATGGAAATAATTTATGTTAATTAAAGGATTATTATAAACTATTTGTTTACATTTGTGTTCGTTGTAATAAAGTCTATTGATAACGGCAGTATGGATTGATATGGACGTTCCTTGACAGTCTATCGATAACGGCAGTATGGATTGATATGGACGTTCTGTGATATTAGGTGGAATGGATTAATTTATAGAAACAGTTGTTTTGATTTCACAGATGTTTTTGGTTGGTTATGTTCGATTAAACTTGAAATTAGTGAATAAAATGAGATAAATATTTAAACTGCGTTTAAATACTATATTGGCGACGAGGATGCCGAGAAAACAATCTGTCCCACTGAGGATGGAAGAAGAAGGAAGGGAGGAGTTTAGTTTGGCACGGCGGATTGCTGCCTTCAGTTTCCAGGCTTTCGATAATTCAGTAAGTTGGAAATGTTATATAAATCATTTTGAGCGTATTTGCAGGCTAAAAGGTTTTGGATCACCAGAGCAGAGTGAAATAAGAAAAGAGCTTCTACTTGCGTATGTAGGGACTACATGTTTAGCTGCAATTCAGAATTACTTTTTTCCTAAAAGCTTGGACGACTGTACCTATTCAGAAGTAGTGAATGGATTCACAGCAATATATATGCCTTCAACTACGATTTTTACTAGCCGTATAAATTTTGAGCAAGCAAATAGGTCTGTTGGAGAGTCTATTATGGAGTATTCAAATCGATTGAAGGAGCTTAGCTCGTTCTGTTCGTATGGGGCTAGCCTGGACGAAAGACTCCGAGACCGTTTTGTGGCTGGTGTTGGCCACCTTAAATTTGAAGCCGATGTGAGACAAAGATGGCCGGATGGAGTCGACACTGCCAACAAGCCCGTGTCATTTCAGCAGGTCTTACAGTTAGGATTAGTGTTAGAGAAGTCAGAGAAGGAAACCGAGAAAGACAAGGGAACTTTCTCTATTGAGAAGGTTAGTTCATTTTCCAAATCCCCGACATGCCAGGCCTGCGGGTTTGAAAAGCACCGAGTTGGGAGCTGTCCAGCCGAGAAGGTTGTGTGTAGACGCTGTTCTAGACGAGGTCATTATGCTAGATGTTGCAAGCGTTCGGACAAAGGAGTGAGGGCTGTGACTACAGGAAGTAGGAGTAGTGGAAGCGAAGATGAGGTGGAGCCCACAGTCGTTCGGGCAATCGAGACAAAAGCACCAAGGGCCACAATCGATGTTAAGCTTAATGGACAGTGGTGCAGAATGGAGTATGATTCAGGGGCACGTGTGTCGACAATCAACAGATATTGGTGGGAGAAATTAGGGTGCCCAAAATTATCCAAGTACAGAGGCTCGCTAACAGGGTATGGAAAAAAGATTTTAAAATCGTTGGGCACGACGAACTTGAAGGTTGAGCTGGATCAGCGGACGTTAAGTCTTCCTGTAGTAGTTATGGATGAGAATGATGGGCCTCTATTTGGATTACCATGGTCTCTGGCATTTGAACTGAGCTTACCAAAGCATGTGACAGTCAGAAAAGTAGGTTCAGCTAATTCCACCTCTCCAAACAATAGACCTCAGAAAGAGCGACCTTTAGGGAAAAATATTACTAATCTATTGAACGAATTTCAAGATATTTTTAGACCTGAGTTGGGCACGGTTCGTGGAGTAAAAGTGCAGCTGCATCTTAACGAGTCTGCTGTCCCGAAAGCTTTTAAAGCTAGACGCGTCCCTTTTTCACTGAGAAAGCCGGTGGAGCAGGAGCTACGTCGACTGGAGTCTCAGGGGATTATTGAAAAGGTGGATCCAGCGATGACTCCGATAGAATGGGCGACTCCAACGGTAAATATAGATAAGGGAAACGGAGCAGTGAGAATCTGCGGTGACTTTCGAGTGACTCTGAACCCTGTGTTAGCTGAAGAGTTTTATATAATGCCGACTTTTGACGACCTAGTATCCAAACTGGTAGGGTCAACTGTTTTTACGGTTGTCGATTTACGGGATGCGTACCTACAGTTGGAGGTGGCAGACGAATCCCGGAAACTACTAACCATTGCGACCCACGTAGGATATTATCGTTACCGTCGCATGTGTTTCGGGTTAACGAACGCCCCTGCTAGATTTCAAAGATTTATGGATGATTTGCTGGCGGGAGTGTCCAAAGTAGCGGTCTTACTTGATGATGTAGTGGTGGGGGGAGAAAATATGACGGAACATCTGCGTCTTCTTAAGGAGGTTTTTGCACGAATAAGGGCAGCGGGACTACGGTTAAAGCTGGAAAAATGTCAGTTTGTACAAGATTCGGTGCAATACCTAGGCCATCAGCTCGACAGAGAGGGCATTCACCCGACACCAAACAAAGTTCAAGCAATTAAGGACACCCCCTCTCCGAAAACGGTTAAGGAGCTTCGGGCTTTCCTTGGTTTGGTAAACTTTTATGAAAAATTTATCCCCCACCTCCATGCAATTTGCGCGGATCTCCATAAGTTGACCAGCAATAAAATGCGATGGAGATGGACTGAAAAGGAGGAAGGTGTCTTCCAGCGAATAAAGGATACGCTCGCAACCAGTGACAATATTGTTCCTTATGACATAAATAAACAGCTGATTTTGCGTTGCGATGCCTCGGAAGCAGGTTTAGGAGCGGTACTTTTACATCGTATGGAAGACGGGTCGGAGCGACCGATAGCTTTTGCCTCAAGAAAGTTGAATAAATCTGAGGAACACTACGCATCCATTGATCGTGAGGCACTGGCGTTAGTGTTCGGAGTAAAGAAATTTCATCAATTTGTCTGGGGAAGGAAATTTCAGCTGATCAGTGATCATAGGCCTCTATTGCGTATATTTGGTGAGAAGAGGGATTTGCCAAAAGTAACAAATAATAGGTTAATCCGATGGGCTATACTGCTGATGGGGTATGACTATGAAGTGGTTTATTGTAAAGGGCAAGACAATACGTTAGCTGATTCATTGTCAAGATTACCGCAAAACACGTTGGACTTATCGGAGGAAGAACGGTTGGAAATCAAATCTCTCAGAGCACTGCAAAATGAGAAGATTGACACATTGACGGACCGACATCTACTACAAAAGGAAACTAGGGACGACCCACTACTGAGGAAAATTAAGGAATTTATTCAGCTCGGTTGGCCGAGAAAGGTAGCAGAAGACCAAGCTCTTCGACCATATTGGCTGAAAAAGGAGGAACTGGCCGTAGAAGAAGGAGTCATAACTAGGTTAGGACGGTTTATTCCACCAAATTCGTTAAGAAAGGCGGTTTTAAAAATCCTACACGCAGGACATCCTGGAATCGAGGGAATGAGATCTCTGGCTCGATACTACACATGGTGGCCGGGGATGGATCTGGATCTCGAGCAGTATGTGAAACGGTGCCAAAGTTGCCAGGAAGGAAGAGACCAAGAACCAGAAGTACCTCTGTATCCTTGGAATCTCCCGGACGCCCCTTGGGAGAGAGTTCATTTGGATTTGGCAGGTCCTTTTGCCGGCAGGCAGTGGTTGGTAGGTGTAGACGGACTGACGAAGTGGCCCGAAGTTGAAATGCTTCAGAAAACAACCTCTCAGATTCTTGTAAACAAGCTAAGGTCGTGGTTTTCCAGATGGGGAGTACCCAAGACATTAGTGACAGATAACGGGCCGCAATTCACTTCACAGGAATTTAGGAAGTTCTGCTCAGATAATGGCATTCGACATGTCACATCTACTCCTTACCACCCCAAAACGAATGGATTAGTGGAGCGGTTCATTCGAACTTTTAAGAGAAGATGGTTGGCTTGTAAGAAAGAAGTTGGCGATTCCCTCTTAGCTCTGCAACGCTTCCTGTTGTCTTATAGGAATACCCCTCACAAAACAACTGGTATGTCACCTGCCGCCTTATTTCTTGGAAGACGACTTCCGACGTTATTGGATCGGGTGTCTCCAAACTTTCGAGATGGGGTAGAAGATAGAATGTGGAAACAGAAGGCCTATCACGACAGATCTGCACGACCTAGAGAGTTCCAGGCAGGGGAAGAAGTCTGGATTCAGTCAGAGAAGAAGGACGGTTGGACTGCAGGGATCATTCTCAAGAGAACATCAGACCTATCCTATGAAGTACTCGTCGAAGGCCTGAAGAAGAGGAAACACGCGGACCAGTTGAGGCGAAGGGTCGGGGCTGTCGAAGACAATCCAGGGTCGGGGCTGTCGAAGACAATCCACAACCATCCTCTTGAAGGAGGGAGAAGTGTGATATTAGGTGGAATGGATTAATTTATAGAAACAGTTGTTTTGATTTCACAGATGTTTTTGGTTGGTTATGTTCGATTAAACTTGAAATTAGTGAATAAAATGAGATAAATATTTAAACTGCGTTTAAATACTATACGTTCCTTGACAGTCTATCGATAACGGCAGTATGGATTGATATGGACGTTCCTTGACAGACTTTCATGTGAGAAACGGTTTATTTATTAATATTTTTACCTAATCTTTGTTGAAAGAACATTTTCCATTTTGGTTCATCCCGTCCTGACCCACCGTCCTGGCCCAAAATATTGGTACTTGATCGTGTTTGCAAAGCGACTCACCAGGAATATATTGATACTTGGTAATTCAAGCCTGAGCCACTCACCACGAGAATATATTGCTACTTGATCATGTAAGGATTAAGTGACTACGATACGAAGGTTAACATTCATTCCTAAGTGAGTTTTATCTTCTAGCTCTAGACTGTCAAGCCTGAGCCACTCACCACGAGAATATATTGCTACTTGATCATGTAAGGATTAAGTGACTACGATACGAAGGTTAACATTCATTCCTAAGTGAGTTTTATCTTCTTGCTCTAGACTGTCAAGCCTGAGCGACTCACCACGAGAATATATTGCTACTTGATCATGTAAGGATTAAGTGACTACGATACGAAGGTTAACATTCACTCCTAAGTGAGTTTTATCTTCTAGCTCTAGACTGTCAAGCCTGAGCCACTCACCACGAGAATATATTGCTACTTGATCATGTAAGGATTAAGTGACTACGATACGAAGGTTAACATTCATTCCTAAGTGAGTTTTATCTTCTTGCTCTAGACTGTCAAGCCTGAGCGACTCACCACGAGAATATATTGCTACTTGATCATGTAAGGATTAAGTGACTACGATACGAAGGTTAACATTCACTCCTAAGTGAGTTTTATCTTCTAGCTCTAGACTGTCAAGCCTGAGCCACTCACCACGAGAATATATTGCTACTTGATCATGTAAGGATTAAGTGACTACGATACGAAGGTTAACATTCACTCCTAAGTGAGTTTTATCTTCTAGCTCTAGACTGTCAAGCCTGAGCCACTCACCACGAGAATAGAATGGACCACTGGTCGTACTGCAAACTGGAACATGAATAGCCTCCTTAAAATACACACAATCAGATAAACTCAAGATATGTTGGAGAAACTAAGTCTAAAATATTGACCTACAACAGAAATACAACAAAACAACTGTAATATAAATATTGTAGAAATTTTACAATTAAATTTTTTGTTGAAAAAGTCCGAAATGTGACAAAGTTATTTATGAATGTTGGAAGAATTAATGCAAAATACTCAACTCAGTGATAGTCGACCGATGATATTGATAAGGTGTTGCTAACACAAGTTGACGCTGCTTTGGTAACACGGAAGAGAACCACCAATTAGCGAGTTTACGGTTCTGCTCAATCCAAATCTCACATTAGTTCATTCCCAATACGTCAACTTTTTAAAATATAGGGCTTTTAACTTTTTTTTATAGCAATGAATCTTAAAATGTAGGGCTTTTAACTTGTTTTTATAGCAATGAATCTTAAAATGTAGGGCTTTTAACTTGTTTTTATAGCAATGAATCTTAAAATGTAGGGCTTTTAACTTGTTTCTATAGCAATGAATCTTAAAATGTAGGGCTTTTAACTTGTTTTTATAGCAATGAATCTTAAAATATAGGGCTTTTAACTTGTTTTTATAGCAATACTCCACATATTCCATGGAAAATATGGCAGTAGTATCTTGTAGGGTAGAAATAGGCTGGTTCTCCCCTACTGTAGGGCCCAGCCTCTACTTTCTTATCCCCTCACATAGCAATACTACACATATTCCATGGAAAATATGGCAATAGTATCCTGTAGGGTAGAAACAGGCTGGTTCTCCCCTACTGTAGGGCCCAGCCTCTTCTTTCTTTTCCCCTCACATAGCAATACTACACATATTCCATGGAAAATATGGCAATAGTATCTTGTAGGGTAGAAACAGGCTGGTTCTCCCCTACTGTAGGGCCCAGCCTCTTCTTTCTTATCCCCTCACATAGCAATACTACACATATTCCATGGAAAATATGGCAATAGTATCCTGTAGGGTAGAAACAGGCTGGTTCTCCCCTACTGTAGGGCCCAGCCTCTTCTTTCTTATCCCCTCACATAGCAATACTACACATATTCCATGGAAAATATGACAATAGTATCCTGTAGGGTAGAAACAGGCTGGTTCTCCCCTACTGTAGGCCCAGCCTCTTCTTTCTTATCCCCTCAAATAGCAATACTACACATATTCCATGGAAAATATGGCAATAGTATCTTGTAGGGTAGAAACAGGCTGGTTCTCCCCTACTGTAGGGCCCAGCCTCTTCTTTCTTATCCCCTCACATAGCAATACTACACATATTCCATGGAAAATATGGCAATAGTATCCTGTAGGGTAGAAACAGGCTGGTTCTCCCCTACTGTAGGACCCAGCCTCTTCTTTCTTATCCCCTCACATAGCAATACTCCACATATTCCATGGAAAATATGACAATAGTATCCTGTAGGGTAGAAACAGGCTGGTTCTCCCCTACTGTAGGGCCCAGCCTCTTCTTTCTTATCCCCTCACATAGCAATACTCCACATATTCCATGAAAAATATGGCAATAGTATCCTGTAGGGTAGAAACAGGCTGGTTCTCCCCTACTGTAGGGCCCAGCCTCTTCATTCTTAACCCCTCACATAGCAATACTACACATATTCCATGGAAAATATGGCAATAGTATCCTGTAGGGTAGAAACAGGCTGGTTCTCCCCTACTGTAGGACCCAGCCTCTTCTTTCTTATCCCCTCACATAGCAATACTCCACATATTCCATGGAAAATATGACAATAGTATCCTGTAGGGTAGAAACAGGCTGGTTCTCCCCTACTGTAGGGCCCAGCCTCTTCTTTCTTATCCCCCCACATAGCAATACTACACATATTCCATGGAAAATATGACAATAGTATCCTGTAGGGTAGAAACAGGCTGGTTCTCCCCTACTGTAGAGCCCAGCCTCTTCTTTCTTATCCCCTCACATAGCAATACTACACACATTCCATGGAAAATATGGCAATAGTATCCTGTAGGGTAGAAACAGGCTGGTTCTCCCCTACTGTAGGGCCCAGCCTCTTCTTTCTTATCCCCTCACATAGCAATACTACACATATTCCATGGAAAATATGACAATAGTATCCTGTAGGGTAGAAACAGGCTGGTTCTCCCCTACTGTAGGGCCCAGCCTCTTCTTTCTTATCCCCTCACATAGCAATACTACACATATTCCATGGAAAATATGGCAATAGTATCTTGTAGGGTAGAAACAGGCTGGTTCTCCCCTACTGTAGGGCCCAGCCTCTTCTTTCTTATCCCCTCACATAGCAATACTACACATATTCCATGGAAAATATGACAATAGTATCCTGTAGGGTAGAAACAGGCTGGTTCTCCCCTACTGTAGAGCCCAGCCTCTTCTTTCTTATCCCCTCACATAGCAATACTACACACATTCCATGGAAAATATGGCAATAGTATCCTGTAGGGTAGAAACAGGCTGGTTCTCCCCTACTGTAGGGCCCAGCCTCTTCTTTCTTATCCCCTCACATAGCAATACTACACATATTCCATGGAAAATATGGCAATAGTATCTTGTAGGGTAGAAACAGGCTGGTTCTCCCCTACTGTAGGGCCCAGCCTCTTCTTTCTTATCCCCTCACATAGCAATACTACACTTATTCCATGGAAAATATGGCAATAGTATCCTGTAGGGTAGAAACAGGCTGGTTCTCCCCTACTGTAGGGCCCAACCTCTTCTTTCTTATCCCCTCACATAGCAATACTACACATATTCCATGGATAATATGGCAATAGTATCTTGTAGGGTAGAAACAGGCTGGTTCTCCCCTACTGTAGGCCCAGCCTCTTCTTTCTTATCCCCTCACATAGCAATACTACACATATTCCATGGAAAATATGACAATAGTATCCTGTAGGGTAGAAACAGGCTGGTTCTCCCGTACTGTAGGGCCCAGCCTCTTCTTTCTTATCCCCTCACATAGCAATACTACACATATTCCATGGAAAATATGACAATAGTATCCTGTAGGGTAGAAACAGGCTGGTTCTCCCCTACTGTAGGGCCCAGCTTCTTCTTTCTTATCCCCTCACATAGCAATACTACACATATTCCATGGAAAATATGGCAATAGTATCCTGTAGGGTAGAAACAGGCTGGTTCTCCCCTACTGTAGGGCCCAGCCTCTTCTTTCTTATCCCCTCACATAGCAATACTACACATATTCCATGGAAAATATGACAATAGTATCCTGTAGGGTAGAAACAGGCTGGTTCTCCCCTACTGTAGGGCCCAGCCTCTTCTTTCTTATCCCCTCACATAGCAATACTACACATATTCCATGGAAAATATGGCAATAGTATCTTGTAGGGTAGAAACAGGCTGGTTCTCCCCTACTGTAGGGCCCAGCCTCTTCTTTCTTATCCCCTCACATAAGAATACTACACATATTCCATGGAAAATATGGCAATAGTATCTTGTTGGGTAGAAACAGGCTGGTTCTCCCCTACTGTAGGGCCCAGCCTCTTCTTTCTTATCCCCTCACATAGCAATACTACACATATTCCATGAAAAATATGGCAATAGTATCCTGTAGGGTAGAAACAGGCTGGTTCTCCCCTACTGTAGGGCCCAGCCTCTTCTTTCTTATCCCCTCACATAGCAATACTACACATATTCCATGGAAAATATGACAATAGTATCCTGTAGGGTAGAAACAGGCTGGTTCTCCCCTACTGTAGGGCCCAGCCTCTTCTTTCTTATCCCCTCACATAGCAATACTACACATATTCCATGGAAAATATGGCAATAGTATCCTGTAGGGTAGAAACAGGCTGGTTCTCCCCTACTGTAGGCCCAGCCTCTTCTTTCTTATCCCCTCACATAGCAATACTACACATATTCCATGGAAAATATGGCAATAGTATCTTGTAGGGTAGAAACAGGCTGGTTCTCCCCTACTGTAGGGCCCAACCTCTTCTTTTTTATCCCCTCACATAGCAATACTACACATATTCCATGGAAAATATGGCAATAGTATCTTGTAGGGTAGAAACAGGCTGGTTCTCCCCTACTGTAGGGCCCAGCCTCTTCTTTCTTATCCCCTCACATAGCAATACTACACATATTCCATGGAAAATATGGCAATAGTATCCTGTAGGGTAGAAACAGGCTGGTTCTCCCCTACTGTAGGGCCCAGCCTCTTCTTTCTTATCCCCTCACATAGCAATACTACACATATTCCATGGAAAATATGGCAATAGTATCCTGTAGGGTAGAAACAGGCTGGTTCTCCCCTACTGTAGGGCCCAGCCTCTTCTTTCTTATCCCCTCACATAGCAATACTACACTTATTCCATGGAAAATATGGCAATAGTATCCTGTAGGGTAGAAACAGGCTGGTTCTCCCCTACTGTAGGGCCCAGCCTCTTCTTTCTTATCCCCTCACATAGCAATACTACACATATTCCATGGAAAATATGGCAATAGTATCCTGTAGGGTAGAAACAGGCTGGTTCTCCCCTACTGAAGGGCCCAGCCTCTTCTTTCTTATCCCCTCACATAGCAATACTACACATATTCCATGGAAAATATGGCAATAGTATCCTGTAGGGTAGAAACAGGCTGGTTCTCCCCTACTGTAGGGCCCAGCCTCTTCTTTCTTATCCCCTCACATAGCAATACTACACATATTCCATGGAAAATATGGCAATAGTATCTTGTAGGGTAGAAACAGGCTGGTTCTCCCCTACTGTAGGACCCAGCCTCTTCTTTCTTATCCCCTCACATAGCAATACTACACATATTCCATGGAAAATATGGCAATAGTATCCTGTAGGGTAGAAACAGGCTGGTTCTCCCCTACTGTAGGGCCTAGCCTCTTCTTTCTTATCCCCTCACATAGCAATACTACACATATTCCATGGAAAATATGGCAATAGTATCTTGTAGGGTAGAAACAGGCTGGTTCTCCCCTACTGTAGGGCCCAGCCTCTTCTTTCTTATCCCCTCACATAGGAATGGACGAATTCTACTGGGTAACCATCCTGCCCATTCAAATTAGAATAAACATTCTTGCAAGTTTCACAAGTTTTCATCAAACTCAGACCATTTGGTGGCTGCTACAAAGCGGACATATATATATATATATATATATATATATATATATATATGGTATATATATATATATATATATATATATATATATATATATATGTGTATGTTTGATGTTATTTTTCGTCGCTGGGATAGTATTTTTGGATGGAACGGCATTTTTCTCCAGCGGTGGTACTCCTCCTCACTTCTTCCTGGAATATTTCGATGGATTCATCTCCATCTTCTTCAGCCAGGTACTTGTTTCTTCCTCGGTGGTAGCCAAGGGAATGACATTTTTCTCGATCTGGGCTTCTTTTCTCCCATCTAGCCACAGTATCGGCGGACGAATGGTGTTGAAGCTCCCTGGTGTAGTTGGGATACTGTCCGTTAGTAGCGCTGATGGTATTGCGTCTTTTTTTTTTTTTCCTCCTGCTTCTATTTTCCTCTATATAAAACCTTACGGCGAGGAAAATAGAAGCAGGAGGAAAAAAAAAAAGACGCAATACCATCAGCGCTACTAACGGACAGAATCCCAACTACACCAGGGAGCTTCAACAGCATTCGTCCGCCGATACTGTGGCTAGATGGGAGAAAAGGAGCCCAGATCGAGAAAAATGTCATTCCCTTGGCTACCACCGAGGAAGAAACAAGTACCTGGCTGAAGAAGATGGAGATGAATCCATCGAAATATTCCAGGAAGAAGTGAGGAGGAGTACCACCGCTGGAGAAAAATGCCGTTCCATCCAAAAATACTATCCCAGCGACGAAAAATAACATCAAACATATATATATATATATATATATATATATATATATATATATATATATATATATATAAGTGATAAATGGCTTCTATTTCTGCGTGAATGAATGCTATATAGACGTGACCTACTTTAGTTGGGTCATCACCGCGGTCTGAGTAGCTGGCAGCCATGTTTGAAGTTCCCTCGTAAGTAAATATCTTTGGGTTAATATTCTTAGGTCTATTTCTTTCATTACCTAAGATATTGTTTCGAGTGTTTCATAATAAAAGAAATACAGTTTATCATATAATCATATATATATATATATATATATATATATATATATATATATATATATATATATATATATATATATATCAGTTTATCATATAATCGTAAGCTCTGTGTAGAATAAAGCTAGTTCAAAAATGTCTGTATATGTTAGGATCATAACATCTTTAGGACATAACTAAACCCATAAGACATAATTCTTGCTTATATTGGTTTTAGGATGAGAATCTACAGAAGCAAGACAACAAGACATAGTATTTCCCTGCCTAATGTTGAGTTGATGTTGTCAAGTTTTATTTCACTCACAGCTGGTGCTCAGGGTACAATGTATATAGTACAAATTAGAAACATGTATTTTTTAGCTCGAAACAAGCCGTCGAGATAAGGGGTTGGCTAGGAATTGGCCACGAAACAAGCCGTCGAGATAAGGGGTTGGCTAGGAATTGGCCACGAAACAAGCCGTCGAGATAAGGGGTTGGCTAGGAATTGGCCACGAAACAAGCCGTCGAGATAAGGGGTTGGCTAGGAATTGGCCACGAAACAAGCCGTCGAGATAAGGGGTTGGCTAGGAATTGGCCACGAAACAAGCCGTCGAGATAAGGGGTTGGCTAGGAATTGGCCATGAAACAAGCCGTCGAGATAAGGTGTTTGCTAGGAATTGGCCATGAAAGTCAGTCAGAATTTCGGAATAATCTAAAATCTGGACATTTCGGCATGCTCAGCCTGCTTCAGCAAAAAAATAATTATCCATATATAAAAATCACGTGTCTGTTGTTCCTCATACAAATCCACACCGTTTGACCGACTTTGACCAAACGTGTCACACAGGTAGGTCTTGATTCGGGGAAAGTCATAGGCTAGGTCAAATAGTCTAGGACTAACAGTTCGGAGATCACAGGTTCGATACTGTGATCCCAAGTAGTTACAGATTTGGGTTATTAGATTTTAATATTACCTACTTTGTTTCTAGGTTATATTAAATTGTGTTATTAGATTTTAATATTACCTACTTTGTTTCTAGGTTATATTAAATTGTGTTATTAGATTTTAATATTACCTACTTTGTTTCTAGGTTATATTAAATTGTGTTATTAGATTTTAATATTACCTACTTTGTTTCTAGGTTATATTAAATTGTGTTATTAGATTTTAATATTACCTACTTTGTTTCTAGGTTATATTAAATTGTGTTATTAGATTTTAATATTACCTACTTTGTTTCTAGGTTATATTAAATTGTGTTATTAGATTTTAATATTACCTACTTTGTTTCTAGGTTATATTAAATTGTGTTATTAGATTTTAATATTACCTACTTTGTTTCTAGGTTATATTAAATTGTGTTATTAGATTTTAATATTACCTACTTTGTTTCTAGGTTATATTAAATTGTGTTATTAGATTTTAATATTACCTACTTATTTAGTTTTTAATTTATTTTTGCTTCTCTACAAGCAGAAAATAGGTGTAGCATAGAACCCCGGGTAACAGCTAGTATCAAATAAATGAAGAAAATTATCAAAACAGTAAACAAAATATATTAGATCAAGAAAATCGGCTATAAACAATTTTTGTTACTTGCATATTAAGTAACTAAACATTTATAAACACAAAATGTTAATAAATGTTCGTTTTATACAGAGCATAGCTAATTGTAAAATACAAAATCGGAGGAAGTTACCCCACTATCAGTAAAAAAGTCCGACTCGCAGGAACTGCATCATCTTAGCGCGGTTCCATTCACACACAAACAGTAATTACTTTGTTTAGATCATTCTTAATGTTAACACATATTCCAAAGAAAAGCAAGATTGTCGGCAAGGCACAAGAACCTATTCTAAGCGGAAATTACTCTTTCCGCCGTTCCAAGTTTCGCTCTACGAAGACTCAACTAGGAATATGTTTCTAATTGACTTAACTTGCTTTACTAACATATCCATTTTAGTGTTAAAGGCAATTAAAAACACTAAACTACTCATTTTAGTGTTAAATGCAATTAAAAGCACTAAACTACTCATTTTACTGTTAAATGCAATTAAACAAAAAAAAATTGTACAAGAAAATTAGAACGTAGTGTTATATTTTAATGTATTACGCCACATACAACCACAAAATATAATTATATTTCTACTATAGCATTTGGCTGCATGACTTACTACAGGTAAAATATCTGTCAACTCCTGATTTATGAAGTGCAATAAAAGCCTGCCTGCCTGGTAGCTCGACCCGGGCAGGTGTCTGACCCTACACAGAGTGTTATCTTTCACATTCTCTTGCAGCAGGAACTGCGTCATCTTAAGACGTATCCGGTGTCATCCATAACTTAAAATAGAACTAAAATTTTTTTGTTTTATTTTATGAAAATTGCTAACACCCACAGGTTAGAAGCGGAAATTCCTCAATCTAAAGCAAGACTCTCAAAGTCAATTCAAAATACAAACACGCTTTTCAATTACTTATCATGTTTTATTGAAACAAATGCAATCAAAATAACAGCAAGCAATTAAAAACTAAGGCAAACCGAGAAAAACAAAAAACAATTAAAAACGAAGGTAAACAGAGACAAAAAAAGAGGAGTAGATACAATTATTAGTTTGTTTTGATCTTTCGTAAAAAATTAAAAATATCTTTTCCATTTTCTTATCTTGTTTTACTCCTACAAGAAGCAATAATAAAATAACAAGAAATAAAAACAGACAAAAAGAACCGTTCAAATAAACGAAAGTTTTATGCACTTATTTCTCCGATTGACATCGCTTCATCAAAAAATTCTTCACAATCTTTTTTGTGGAGCATTTAGTAAGCTTTCTAATGGTAACCTTCCACTTACCTAGATTCTCAACCGTTTTCGAGATATTAAGGAAAATATACGAAGGGGGCCTAATAGATATTCATACTGCATCTGAGAATCCCAAGATTCCGTAAAAACAAAATATTGTTTCTACTTATACGTATCCTGTTTTATTGACAAATACATTTGACATAAGCAATTACAAAAATAACGAGCAGTGAAAAATAGACTGCGGGAAACACACAAATAGATCCGTTTATATAAACGAAAATAACTAACTAAGTTTTGAGGGCTTATATCTCCTGATGTGACGACCCAATCAAAAATTCCTTCAAAACATTTTTTGTAGAGAATTTAGTAAGCTTTCGAACTGTTACATTTCACTTGCCACGATTTCCAAACCGTTTTCGAGGTATTAATGAATGTATACGAAGATCCCAAAACTTTTCATGTCTGTTTATAAAATATTTTATTCTAACCCTTCCTTTACTCCAAACGTAACCAAAATTTCAACATATTAGTCTTGATGAAAGTTGAACATGCAGAAAATGTTTCAACTAAATCCCATAATTCTAAGTACCAAAATCAAAGACAAAAGAACAGTTCGAATAAGCGAAATCAATTACTTTAAACTTTTAAGCACTTATTTCTCCAATTGACATCGCCTATTCAAAACTTTCATTAGAACCATTTTTGTCGAACATTTAGTAAGCTTTCTAATGGTAACTTTCCGTTTACCAAGATTCTCAACCTTTTTCGAGATATTGAGGAAAGTATACAAAGTTACCAACATTTTTTATGTCTGTTAATAAAATATTTTATTCTAACCCTTCCTTAACTCCAAACTTAACAAAAATTTCAACATATTAGTTTTAATGAAAGTAGAACATGCAGAAAATGTTTCAACTGAATCCCATGATTCTAAGTACCCAAAACAAAAACGGTATTCAAAAACTATTTTTCCAATTTTCTCGAAAACGGTTAAAGCTATCGTCTTGAAAATGGTTTCATTTGTTTTTCTAGCCCAAGAAGCCTATTAAACGAGTACTTACAAGTTTATGAACTCAAAAACGTAAGTGTTACGATTTTTTTTGCGCGAATATCGCCCCAAACGCCATCTTCCAGCGGACGGATTCTGCTGGTTAACGAACTTGACCTTTCAAATTAGACGAAAGATTTTTGTACCAAATTTCGTCAAAATCGGACCATTCGTCTTCGACCTACAGAGCGAACAGACAAATATATACACACATATATATATATATATATATATATATATATATATATATATATATATACATTTTTGGTCTCTAGGGGTTCTGGCACAAAATTTTCTAGTCGGCACTTCCGGATTGTTTCATTGTGTCAACCTTATAAGCGGGGTTCCTCCCTAGGGGGAGGGAGACACCGCGCTAAAAACCGCCCCTTCATAGAGTAAATTGAAACTTTCTAATTATTTGTATAATACAGCCCATAGATTTATTGATATTAAATGGCTTAGTGTTATAAAAAATTAATGTGAAATGTTTATGGAATATATGGTTTCTAACTCCATAATCCATGAATATTACATTCACAATGTAGGTGCTATCTACCCCCGCCCTTAACTTCGTAATAAAGTTATATCAAGAAAATAACGTCATTTAAGGATTCTGAGTCGTGAAATATTCTAGTCGGCACCTGACTGAATGATGAAGCCAACCTCTTATGCAGGTTTTCCCGATCCTAGCAGATTTCCTTCATTTTGTTGAAGTTCTTCTTTATCGACAAGAAGACCGAGCTAAGAAAGCAGCGAGTTGAAGTGAGCTGAGAACCCAGAGGCTTGTTCTAACAACCTGTTTTCCATCAAGGATTCTTCCTTCAACTGCTGTTGCCGGAAAACAATTAGGCAGAATCTAAGTTTTAATAGAATCCATCATGACTTCTCTTTTTAATGATCTTATTATCCACCGGTCTGTACATAGGTAACTTTCTCAAACAGATACCAGAAGGGCTGTTCGCATTCAAAACTCTTATTGACCAACCTATGCTCGGGTAGCTTTGTCAGTGAGCCTCCTCGCCTCGCCACCAGAAGGCCTTTTCGGTATCCAAATGCTTCAAGGGACTCTGCTAATGCGCCCTACTAATGTGCATAAAGGGACTCTGCTAATGAGCCCTACTAATATGCTTAAAGGGCCTCTGCTAATGAGCCCTACTAATGTGCATAAAGGGACTCTGCTAATAAGCCCTACTAATATGCTTAAACGGCCTTTGCTAATGAGCCCTACTAATGTGCATGAAGGGACTCTGCTAATGAGTCCTACTAATATGCTTAAAGGGACTCTGCTAATGAGCCCTACTAATATGCTTAAAGGGACTCTTCTAATGAGCCCTACTTATATGCCTAAAGGGCCTCTGCTAATGAGCCCTACTAATATGCTTAAAGGGGCTTTACTAATGAGCCCTACTAATGTGCATAAAAGGCCTCTGCTAATGAGCCCTACTAATATGCTTAAAGGGCCTCTGCTAATGAGCCCTACTAATATGCTTAAAGGGACTTTACTAATGAGCCCTACTAATGTGCATAAAAGGCCTCTGCCAATGAGCCCTACTAATATGCTTAAAGGGCCTCTGCTAATGAGCCCTAATAATAAATCCGATTCAGCCACGGAATATCTATTATTCAATTACGATGACATAAGTCCGTTAGACACGCGAACAATAAATATACATTAGACCTAAATATGCTTTGTGATAACAGGACTTGAACACGATATGCAATCAGCTGTTCTTATCAAGTCTAAGTACTCTACTTGGGGTACTTAGGCGGTCTTAGGAAGAAGCTATAAAATATCACGTTTTTTTTAATCGTCTTTGAAAGGTGTTGTATTCCAGCGCTGGCGATCATGGGCACCCATCAAAGAAAGGAGTTTACATGGAAGCTGAACAGCTTGAATTAAAGTGGGAAAAGATAATTTAAAAAAACTCCGACTCGCAGGAACAGCGTCATTCCGTGGAAATCTAAGAAATGGAATACATTAGCATCCCAATTCACAGGAAACTGACACTAGCCAACTTACACAGAAGCGGATAATTCTTAATCTGTATAAGTCAATACAATTGTGTACTGAAAACATACTTACTCTTCGACTACAGCTGAGACGGCTCTATTCTAAACAACCAAAATTTGTTGTCATTTTTAAGTTTCTTGTTTTACTAGTTTTATTTTACTGTTGTAATCAACTGCAAATAGGTGCTTCATGGCGAATAAAATGCCATTGTCTCGTGGGTTAAATCTTTATATAAAAAAAAATATAATGATAAATTCAGTTGTTGCAGTACGAGGAAGGTTATATAGTTAGGAGAATTCAAAACAAACTATGCATACGCCATCATGATTAGCCACAGCCATCTTGATTACCACAGCCACTCCAAACTTATTACCAATAATTTTCATAGTTTCTTGCTTTTTTTTTACTAAAATACTAATTTCACTGATAAATGCAATTTAAAACAGCCAATTAAATAGTGAGATAAACAAAGAAAAAAAACCTGTTCAAAAGATAAAAAAAAAACAAAACACTTTTTAAGTTTTAAGCGCTTATATCT
>OX328130.1:81401556-81488383 GCA_946811695.1 Gonocerus acuteangulatus | reverse complement strand
TGAGCGAAAATCCAACAATTAGCTGGACTGTCCATCTTAGGCCCAATAATCATTGACTCGTTTACGACGCACAGTGAGCGAAAATCCAACAATTAGCTGGACTGTCCATCTTAGGCCCAATAATCATTGACTCGTTTACGACGCACAGTCAGCGAAAATCCAACAATTAGCTGGACTGTCCATCTTAGGCCCAATAATCATTTACTCGTTTACGACGCACAGTGAGCGAAAAATCCAACAATTAGCTGGACTGTCCATCTTAGGCCCAATAATCATTGACTCGTTTACGACGCACAGTCAGCGAAAATCCAACAATTAGCTGGACTGCCCATCTTAGGCCCAATAATCATTGACTCGTTTACGACGCACAGTGAGTGAAAATCCAACAATTTGCTGGACTGTCCATCTTAGGCCCAATAATCATTGATTCGTTTACGACGCACAGTCAGCGAAAATCCAACAATTAGCTGGACTGTCCATCTTAGGCCCAATAATCATTGACTCGTTTACGACGCACAGTCAGCGAAAATCCAACAATTAGCTGGACTGTCCATCTTAGGCCCAATAATCATTGACTCGTTTACGACGCACAGTGAGCGAAAATCCAACAATTAGCTGGACTGTCCATCTTAGGCCCAATAATCATTGACTCGTTTACGACGCAGTCAGCGAAAATCCATTTTTAGTTGGACAAAATTATTCTGTTGTGTTGATGAATGTTTTTTGAAGGTCACTGAGTAAGGGAAAATCTTTAAAAAATATGGAGCTGTAAATCTTGGACCCAAGAATCATTGAATCCTTCATGGCACTGACGCTGACCTTCCGAAGGAAATAATAATAATAAAAGGCAAATCTTTGAGATATCTGGAATCGCAGCGCTGTGTAAACTCAGCCGAATGAAGTTGAGTAATATATTGGTTGCTTGGTGATGGTTTAGTGTCGCAGGCAATTTTAATCTTGTTCGGTTAAGAAAAAGACATAAGGTGTTTTAGGGATTGAACCAAGAGATAACCTGGAATCAGAAACTGACGGTCTGTGCACGGAGATAGAACTTAACCGAACATTGAATACATCCAGATGGCTGGTCTCTTGCATCCATCAGGAGCATTCGTGGGAAACTTCGTAGAATTACTTGGGCATCGCTCCAGGTTAGTTCTTACTTATGATGAGGGCGTCGAAAGACAAAGAGGAAGCCTTAGACATCTATAGAAGCTGTGATGCTGATGCACTGTGAGGTCCCTGCCAATGGTCACCCATCCATCTTCATCTATATCTTCATCTACTTGAGTCTTTAAGATGTCTTAGCTGTCTAAAGGTTGGGCAATTTGCTGATAGATGCCGTCAAAAGAGAAGAAGTGGGTTGGTGGTCACCCAGCCAATATTCCGAATATGATTGAACCCATAAATCTATATCTTGTGACTCCATTCAATATTTAGTAAGAAAAACAGACCGAAAAAATGAAATTATACTTTCAAATAAACAAGATAGACAAGCTGCAATCCAAATAGGATCCATATCTACAATAATTCTTTAATATAATAACTCCATGTTGACTAGAGGCCCAATACTGTCCAAAGTCTCTGGGTGCCAGAACATCAAGGCATAGAGGGTAAAGGAATGAAATAGCGAGGCAAGATAGATAAGCTGCAATCCAAATAGGATCCATATCTGCGATAATTCTTTAATATAATAACTCCATGTTGACTAGAGGCCCAATACTGTCCAAAGTCTCTGGGTGCCAGAACATCAAGGCATCGAGGGTAAAGGAATGAAATAGCGAGGCAAGATAGATAAGCTGCAATCCAAATAGGATCCATATCTGCAATAATTCTTTAATATAATAACTCCATGTTGACTAGAGGCCCAATACTGTCCAAAGTCTCTGGGTGCCAGAACATCAAGGCATCGAGGGTAAAGGAATGAAATAGCGAGGCAAGATAGATAAGCTGCAATCCAATTAGGATCCATATCTGCAATAATTCTTTAATATAATAACTCCATGTTGACTAGAGGCCCAATACTGTCCAAAGTCTCTGGGTGCCAGAACATCAAGGCATCGAGGGTAAAGGAATGAAATAGCGAGGCAAGATAGATAAGCTGCAATCCAAATAGGATCCATATCTGCAATAATTCTTTAATATAATAACTCCATGTTGACTAGAGGCCCAATACTGTCCAAAGTCTCTGGGTGCCAGAACATCAAGGCATCGAGGGTAAAGGAATGAAATAGCGAGGCAAGATAGATAAGCTGCAATCCAAATAGGATCCATATCTGCAATAATTCTTTAATATAATAACTCCTTGTTGACTAGAGGCCCAATACTGTCTAAAGTCTCTGGGTGCCAGAACATCAAGGCATCGAGGGTAAAGGAATGAAATAGCGAGGCAAGATATATAAGCTGCAATCCAAATAGGATCCATATCTGCAATAATTCTTTAATATAATAACTCCATGTTGACTAGAGGCCCAATACTGTCCTAAGTCTCTGGGTGCCAGAACATCAAGGCATCGAGGGTAAAGGAATGAAATAGCGAGGCAAGATAGATAAGCTGCAATCCAAATAGGATCCATATCTGCAATAATTCTTTAATATAATAACTCCTTGTTGACTAGAGGCCCAATACTGTCCAAAGTCTCTGGGTGCCAGAACATCAAGGCCTCGAGGGTAAAGGAATGAAATAGCGAGGCAAGATAGATAAGCTGCAATCCAAATAGGATCCATATCTGCAATAATTCTTTAATATAATAACTCCATGTTGAGTAGAGGCCCAATACTGTCCAAAGTCTCTGGGTGCCAGAACATCAAGGCATCGAGGGTAAAGGAATGAAATAGCGAGGCAAGATAGATAAGCTGCAATCCAAATAGGATCCATATCTGCAATAATTCTTTAATATAATAACTCCTTGTTGACTAGAGGCCCAATACTGTCCAAAGTCTCTGGGTGCCAGATCATCAAGGCCTCGAGGGTAAAGGAATGAAATAGCGAGGCAAGATAGATAAGCTGCAATCCAAATAGGATCCATATCTGCAATAATTCTTTAATATAATAACTCCATGTTGAGTAGAGGCCCAATACTGTCCAAAGTCTCTGGGTGCCAGAACATCAAGGCATCGAGGGTAAAGGAATGAAATAGCGAGGCAAGATAGATAAGCTGCAATCCAAATAGGATCCATATCTGCAATAATTCTTTAATATAATAACTCCATGTTGACTAGAGGCCCAATACTGTCCAAAGTCTCTGGGTGCCAGAACATCAAGGCCTCGAGGGTAAAGGAATGAAATAGCGAGGCAAGATAGATAAGCTGCAATCCAAATAGGATCCATATCTGCAATAATTCTTTAATATAATAACTCCATGTTGACTAGAGGCCCAATACTGTCCAAAGTCTCTAGGTGCCAGAACATCAAGGCATCGAGGGTAAAGGAATGAAATAGCGAGGCAAGATAGATAAGCTGCAATCCAAATAGGATCCATATCTGCAATAATTCTTTAATATAATAACTCCTTGTTGACTAGAGGCCCAATACTGTCCAAAGTCTCTGGGTGCCAGAACATCAAGGCATCGAGGGTAAAGGAATGAAATAGCGAGGAAAGATATATAAGCTGCAATCCGAATAGGATCCATATCTGCAATAATTCTTTAATATAATAACTCCATGTTGACTAGAGGCCCAATACTGTCCTAAGTCTCTGGGTGCCAGAACATCAAGGCATCGAGGGTAAAGGAATGAAATAGCGAGGCAAGATAGATAAGCTGCAATCCAAATAGGATCCATATCTGCAATAATTCTTTAATATAATAACTCCTTGTTGACTAGAGGCCCAATACTGTCCAAAGTCTCTGGGTGCCAGAACATCAAGGCCTCGAGGGTAAAGGAATGAAATAGCGAGGCAAGATAGATAAGCTGCAATCCAAATAGGATCCATATCTGCAATAATTCTTTAATATAATAACTCCATGTTGAGTAGAGGCCCAATACTGTCCAAAGTCTCTGGGTGCCAGAACATCAAGGCATCGAGGGTAAAGGAATGAAATAGCGAGGCAAGATAGATAAGCTGCAATCCAAATAGGATCCATATCTGCAATAATTCTTTAATATAATAACTCCATGTTGACTAGTGGCCCAATACTGTCCAAAGTCTCTGGGTGCCAGAACATCAAGGCATCGAGGGTAAAGGAATGAAATAGCGAGGCAAGATATTTCAACATGATGAGACTTAGTCATCATCTGTAGGTCGGACAATCTAACAAATAGATATTTATATACTAGTTTAAATTATTTAAATAATATATATATATATATATATATAAAATAAATATGATTTGGGAGAAAGTAGTAAATACATTTAAATAACAAACATAGTAAATAGAAAAAAAATTGAATAATAAAAAAAATAGAATTAAATTAATAAAATGAAAGAGTCAAAAATGCCATAATTTCGTTGATGGTTAATATCATTAACTTATGTATTGAATAAAAAAAAAATATTTTTGTTATAAATTAAAAGAATGTTGAGTATTTGAATTTGAGGGATTACTGAAGGATTGTATATTGAAGGATTACCAGAGGAATCTATAAAGAAGAGAAGGTTTTCTCCAAGATATTACCGACCGAATATCGGGTTTTACATTTTCTTATTAGTCAGCTGGGGAAATGTTGGAAAGTTTAAAGCTTGAAATGAGATGAAGCCGGTATCAAGATCCGGAGGGGGATTTATTCAAAAAACAAATTTACCTAAGTAATGATTAAGTTTTTAATTAAGCCAGGTTTAAGTTAGATAGAAGATTAAACTTAAAATTACATCATTAAAGATTTAAAATTTATAATATTCTTGTTGAAGTAGCTAGACATTCAGTAATGACCAACAAAAACTACTAATGAACAAAAACAAGCGTTTTAAATTCATCTTGTTTTTATCTGGAAACTACATGAAGCAATTTCCCAACAAACCAAGTCAATAAAAAGGTTTAGTACCTAATAATAAAGGTTATTGAAGATTCTGAGTCCAATCAAAATTAGGCTGTTATTAAAGGTAAAATTTAAAAAATCCCGATAATTTGTGTTTGACTCCGCTCCCGGGGGGAGGGGGGGGGTGCTAATTTTGTTTTTCCTTTGAGGACCCATCATTCCTGCCGAAACCCACCACGTGGAGTATCAAATGAATCTTATCGGCCAGGAGAATCTAAAACGGAAGGGAAAATACCGAAGTTCTCCCTGGGCTTTTCGTTTATACTCAAAAATACAACAGGATTAGACAACTTATGATAACAATATCTACTATTTATGGTCCATACTTTTTTACGACGCATCATCACAAATCTTGGCCATTATAGTAAATATGATCCATAATGCTTTATTTATATTGAATAAAGAGCTTGCAAAAGAAGCGATTCGCTCTTTTTCATATGTTGGCGGTAGAAACCACTGACAAACCAATATATATATATATGATCCATAATGAAAGAAAAAAAAGTCCGTCACGCAGGAGCTGCATAACTAAGCACTTTCCTTACAATTTTTGTAGTGTAGACTACATTACTGAATAATTTGCTGTAAATAACCTATATAAATAAAATAAAAACGTTAATAGTTCTGCTCATTTACATTTCTTATGAGAACTGTTCAATTATTAACTTTGTAATTAATTTGCTTCCAGAGTTATGTTAATACATGATACTGTACTACTTAATAAATACACAAAAACTTCATTTTCCGTGTTTTGAACTGACGCAGGAACAGGATACAGCCCCCCTAATGGGACATAGCGCTCCTCGTGGTGGCTTTGGGAACCTACGTGTGTCTGGTTAAATGAAACAGAGTTTAAAGTAAACCCCCCTTTCCGATTGACCGATTTACTTAATTTTTACAACACTTCTTTCTCATGAGATACCCACGAAGTATACCGCTTTTCGTTTCAATACAGCAGAAATTACGACCGGTATGAGTATATTAGTACTTTAGGTCCGGATTAACCCCCCCCCCTTCAAATAACCCGATTTAGTTTATTTTTACAACCCATTTTTCTCTGTTGATTACCACCGCGAATACCAAGTTTCGTCGAAATGTAACAAAAATTACGGGTGGCAGTGGCAAATTGGTATTGTGGGTCCGGAGTAAACCCCCCCTCCCTTCTAATGAACCGATTTAGTTTATATTTACAACGCGTTTCTCTCTTTAGATCAAAATAACGAATACCGAGTTTCGTTGAAATATAACAAAAACTACGGCTGGTATGGTCAAATTAGTGTTTTGGGTCCGGGGTAAGCCCCCCCTCCCGGTGGACCGATTTTGGTGGTTAACGAACTCGTTCAATCGTTTGCTATTTGAACGCTATATGCCACGTTTCGTGAAGAAAAAACAAAAACTCTGGCCGCTATCCTGTTAAAAGACATATATATATATATATATATATATATATATATATATATATATATATATATATATATATAAATTTTAACGGGGGTCATTTTCCGTGTCTACTAGGTAGGATCGATAAAGATTCGAAGAAATTTTTCAAAAATTCTGTCATGAGTGCAACCTCAATAGCTACTTTCCTTCGGAGGAAAGTGCTAAAATTACATCCTTCGGATTGTCTGCGAAATCCTCACTAAGAAAGAATATTTCAGAATCTAAAAGCGAGGAAAAAAAACTAATTATAATTCCTATCCGAAAACAACATGAAATCACTCTTTAATAAAATCCATGGAAGTTAGGCTCCACAAATTAATGATGTTGCTAAAGAACACAGCTCAACAACCAATCCCCGGGATAATGAAGTATTCAGAATGAGTTAGGAAGTTCGGATTTGGAGATTGTGTATATTTCCTTGATGTTATGATTGTCCTACATCAGAATGTGTATATTTCCTTGATGTTATGATTGTCCTACATCAGAATGTGTATATTTCCTTGATGTTATGATTGTCCTACATCAGAATGTGTATATTTCCTTGATGTTATGATTGTCCTACATCAGAATGTGTATATTTCCTTGATGTTATGATTGTCCTACATCAGAATGTGTATATTTCCTTGATGTTATGATTGTCCTACATCAGAATGTGTATATTTCCTTGATGTTATGATTGTCCTACATCAGAATGTGTATATTTCCTTGATGTTATGATTGTCCTACATCAGAATGTGTATATTTCCTTGATGTTATGATTGTCCTACATCAGAATGTGTATATTTCCTTGATGTTATGATTGTCCTACATCAGAATGTGTATATTTCCTTGATGTTATGATTGTCCTACATCAGAATGTGTATATTTCCTTGATGTTATGATTGTCCTACATCAGAATGTGTATATTTCCTTGATGTTATGATTGTCCTACATCACAATGTGTTCTAAAAAAGTGTTCATATTAAAGATTCAACCGTGAATATGTTGGCTGATGATTTCCCTTTTTAACTCTTCCTTGGTTGGACTATTACTGAAATGAAGAGATTGCCAATTCAGGAAGAAGCTAAACAGTTCGCCTATAAATAGGTTAGGTTAGGCGTTGGGAACATAACCGTATTCAAGAATATGAAACTAGCTGTGCATTGATGCAATACAGCATTAACGTTTCAAGATTAAAGAGGACCACGTCCTTAACCAGGGAAACTCCCGTCCGGGAATCAGTAATTAAATCATATTTGTTATCTGTAAATTTAATCGCATTTCAAAAACGAGATTGACTTTACTCATGAAATAACTGAAGTAAGTGTTAGAGTATAATTGAATTGTATTTGAAGGTTGTCAAGCGATGGCTACATGTACTTCGCCGAACCGACCGAGATCAAAACGGGATTAAAGGAAAGGAGAAAACAGACCTACAACTTGAAACACAGGGTTGATTGGACAGGAATCCAAGGACAAAGAACACGGAGAACTGGATGGAGTTCTCAAGAACCCGCTACGAAAAGGATTTAAAGAAATCAGAACAAAGCAGCTTAACCAGCTGAACAGATGTAACAAGAAACCGTCCTATTACTGCTGTTAAACGCATTGGTGACGTTATTTCATCCGTGATCCGTCAGGAATGTTCGGTTTGAACCTAGCTTCAACCAATCTGGATGTTATAAGAAATACTTGTCAGGTACATTAGTGTTAACAACGACTTCTTGTCGGGACTTTACTACTATCAGTGCTTCCTAGGAGGACTGAGGAGAGATAGATACTATCAGTGCTGCCTAGGAGAACTGAGGAGAGATAGATACTATCAGTGTTGCCTAGGAGAACTGAGAAGAGAAAGATACTATCAGTGCTGCCTAGGAGGACTGAGAAGAGATAGATAGTATCAGTGCTTCCTAGGAGGACTGAGAAAAGAGAGATACTATCAGTGCTGCCTAGGAGGACTGAGAAGAGATAGATACTATCAGTGCTTCCTAGGAGGACTGAGGAGAGATAGATACTATCAGTGCTGCCTAGGAGAACTGAGGAGAGATAGATACTATCAGTGCTGCCTAGGAGAACTGAGAAGAGAAAGATACTATCAGTGCTGCCTAGGAGGACTGAGAAGAGATAGATAGTATCAGTGCTTCCTAGGAGGACTGAGAAGAGATAGATACTATCAGTGCTGCCTAGGAGGACTGAGAAGAGATAGATACTATCAGTGCTTCCTAGGAGGACTGAGGAGAGATAGATACTATCAGTGCTGCCTAGGAGAACTGAGAAGAGAAAGATACTATCAGTGCTGCCTAGGAGGACTGAGAAGAGATAGATAGTATCAGTGCTTCCTAGGAGGACTGAGAAGAGATAGATACTATCAGTGCTGCCTAGGAGAACTGAGAAGAGATAGATACTATCAGTGCTGCCTAGGAGGACTGAGAAGAGATAGATAGTATCAGTGCTGCCTAGGAGGACTGAGAAGAGATAGATACTATCAGTGCTGCCTAGGAGGACTGAGAAGAGATAAATACTATCAGTGCTGCCTAGGAGGACTGAGAAGAGATAGATACTATCAGTCCTGCCTAGGAGGACTGAGAAGAGATAGATACTATCAGTGCTGCCTAGGAGGACTGAGAAGAGATAGATACTATCAGTGCTGCCTAGGAGGACTGAGAAGAGATAGATACTATCATTGCTGCCTAGGAGGACTGAGAAGAGATAGATACTATCAGAGCTGCCTAGGAGAACTGAGAAGAGATAGATACTATCAGAGCTGCCTAGGAGGACTGAGAAGAGATAGATAGTATCAGTGCTTCCTAGGAGGACTGAGAAGAGATAGATACTATCAGTGCTTCCTAGGAGAACTGAGAAGAGATAGATACTATCAGTGCTGCCTAGGAGGACTGAGAAGAGATAGATACTATCAGTGCTGCCTAGGAGGACTGAGAAGAGATAGATACTATCAGTGCTGCCTAGGAGGACTGAGAAGAGATAGATACTATCAGTGCTTCCTAGGAGGACTGAGAAGAGATAGATACTATCAGTGCTGCCTAGGAGGACTGAGAAGAGATAGATACTATCAGTGCTGTCTAGGAGGACTGAGAAGAGATAGGTACTATCAGTGCTGCCTAGGAGGACTGAGAAGAGATAGATACTATCAGTGCTGCCTAGGAGGACTGAGAAGAGATAGATACTATCAGTGCTGCCTAGGAGGACTGAGAAGAGATAGATACTATCAGTGCTTCCTAGGAGGACTGAGAAGAGATAGATACTATCAGTGCTGCCAAGGAGAACTGAGAAGAGATAGATACTATCAGAGCTGCCTAGGAGGACTGAGAAGAGATAGATACTATCAGTGCTGCCTAGGAGGACTGAGAAGAGATAGATACTATCAGTGCTGCCTAGGAGGACTGAGAAGAGATAGATACTATCAGTGCTGCCTAGGAGGACTGAGAAGATATAGATACTATCAGTGCTGCCTAGGAGGACTGAGAAGAGGTAGATACTATCAGTGCTGCCTAGGAGGACTGAGAAGAGATAGATACTATCAGTGCTGCCTAGGAGGACTGAGAAGAGATAGATACTATCAGTGCTGCCTAGGAGGACTGAGAAGAGATAGATACTATCATTGCTGCCTAGGAGGACTGAGAAGAGATAGATACTATCAGAGCTGCCTAGGAGAACTGAGAAGAGATAGATACTATCAGAGCTGCCTAGGAGGACTGAGAAGAGATAGATAGTATCAGTGCTTCCTAGGAGGACTGAGAAGAGATAGATACTATCAGTGCTGCCTAGGAGGACTGAGAAGAGATAGATACTATCAGTGCTTCCTAGGAGGACTGAGAAGAGAAAGATACTATCAGTGCTGCCTAGGAGGACTGAGAAGAGATAGATACTATCAGTGCTGCCTAGGACGACTGAGAAGAGATAGATAGTATCAGTGCTTCCTAGGAGGACTGAGAAGAGATAGATACTATCAGTGCTGCCTAGGAGAACTGAGAAGAGATAGATACTATCAGAGCTGCCTAGGAGGACTGAGAAGAGATAGATAGTATCAGTGCTTCCTAGGAGGACTGAGAAGAGATAGATACTATCAGTGCTGCCTAGGAGAACTGAGAAGAGATAGATACTATCAGTGCTGCCTAGGAGGACTGAGAAGAGATAGATACTATCAGTGCTTCCTAGGAGGACTGAGAAGAGATTGATACTATCAGTGCTTCCTAGGAGGACTGAGAAGAGATAGATACTATCAGTGCTGCCTAGGAGGACTGAGAAGAGATATATACTATCAGTGCTGCCTAGGAGGACTGAGAAGAGATAGATACTATCAGTGCTGCCTAGGAGGACTGAGAAGAGATAGATACTATCAGTGCTGCCTAGGAGGACTGAGAAGAGATAGATACTATAAGTGCTTCCTAGGAGGACTGAGAAGAGATAGATACTATCAGTGCTGCCTAGGAGGACTGAGAAGAGATAGATACTATCAGTGCTGCCTAGGAGGACTGAGAAGAGATAGATACTATCAGTGCTGCCTAGGAGGACTGAGAAGAGATAGATACTATCAGTGCTGCCTAGGAGGACTGAGAAGCGATAGATACTATCAGTGCTGCCTAGGAGGACTGAGAAGAGATAGATACTATCAGTGCTTCCTAGGAGGACTGAGAAGAGATAGATACTATCAGTGCTGCCAAGGAGAACTGAGAAGAGATAGATACTATCAGAGCTGCCTAGGAGGACTGAGAAGAGATAGATACTATCAGTGCTGCCTAGGAGGACTGAGAAGAGATAGATACTATCAGTGCTGCCTAGGAGGACTGAGAAGAGATAGATACTATCAGTGCTGCCTAGGAGGACTGAGAAGATATAGATACTATCAGTGCTTCCTAGGAGGACTGAGAAGAGATAGATACTATCAGTGCTGCCTAGGAGGACTGAGAAGAGATAGATACTATCAGTGCTGCCTAGGACGACTGAGAAGAGATAGATAGTATCAGTGCTTCCTAGGAGGACTGAGAAGAGATAGATACTATCAGTGCTGCCTAGGAGAACTGAGAAGAGATAGATACTATCAGAGCTGCCTAGGAGGACTGAGAAGAGATAGATAGCATCAGTGCTTCCTAGGAGGACTGAGAAGAGATAGATACTATCAGTGCTGCCTAGGAGAACTGAGAAGAGATAGATACTATCGGTGCTGCCTTGGAGGACTGAGAAGAGATAGATACTATCAGTGCTTCCTAGGAGGACTGAGAAGAGATAGATACTATCAGTGCTTCCTAGGAGGACTGAGAAGAGATAGATACTATCAGTGCTGCCTAGGAGGACTGAGAAGAGATAGATACTATCAGTGCTGCCTAGGAGGACTGAGAAGAGATAGATACTATCAGTGCTGCCTAGGAGGACTGAGAAGAGATAGATACTATCAGTGCTGTCTAGGAGGACTGAGAAGAGATAGATACTATCAGTGCTTCCTAGGAGGACTGAGAAGAGATAGATACTATCAGTGCTGCCTAGGAGGACTGAGAAGAGATAGATACTATCAGTGCTGCCTAGGAGGACTGAGAAGAGATAGATACTATCAGTGCTGCCTAGGAGGACTGAGAAGAGATAGATACTATCAGTGCTGCCTAGGAGGACTGAGAAGAGATAGATACTATCAGTGCTTCCTAGGAGGACTGAGAAGAGATAGATACTATCAGTGCTGCCAAGGAGAACTGAGAAGAGATAGATACTATCAGAGCTGCCTAGGAGGACTGAGAAGAGATAGATACTATCAGTGCTGCCTAGGAGGACTGAGAAGAGATAGATACTATCAGTGCTGCCTAGGAGGACTGAGAAGAGATAGATACTATCAGAGCTGCCTAGGAGAACTGAGAAGAGATAGATACTATCAGAGCTGCCTAGGAGGACTGAGAAGAGATAGATAGTATCAGTGCTTCCTAGGAGGACTGAGAAGAGATAGATACTATCAGTGCTGCCTAGGAGGACTGAGAAGAGATAGATACTATCAGTGCTGCCTAGGAGGACTGAGAAGAGATAGATACTATCAGTGCTGCCTAGGAGGACTGAGAAGAGATAGATACTATCAGTGCTTCCTAGGAGGACTGAGAAGAGATAGATACTATCAGTGCTGCCTAGGAGGACTGAGAAGAGATAGATACTATCAGTGCTGCCTAGGAGGACTGAGAAGAGATAGATACTATCAGTGCTGCCTAGGAGGACTGAGAAGAGATAGATACTATCAGTGCTGCCTAGGAGGACTGAGAAGAGATAGATACTATCAGTGCTGCCTAGGAGGACTGAGAAGAGATAGATACTATCAGTGCTGCCTAGGAGGACTGAGAAGAGATAGATACTATCAGTGCTGCCTAGGAGGACTGAGAAGAGATAGATACTATCAGTGCTTCCTAGGAGGACTGAGAAGAGATAGATACTATCAGTGCTGCCAAGGAGAACTGAGAAGAGATAGATACTATCAGAGCTGCCTAGGAGGACTGAGAAGAGATAGATACTATCAGTGCTGCCTAGGAGGACTGAGAAGAGATAGATACTATCAGTGCTGCCTAGGAGGACTGAGAAGAGATAAATACTATCAGTGCTGCCTAGGAGGACTGAGAAGAGATAGATACTATCAGTGCTGCCTAGGAGGACTGAGAAGAGATAGATACTATCAGTGCTGCCTAGGAGGACTGAGAAGAGATAGATACTATCAGTGCTGCCTAGGAGGACTGAGAAGAGATAGATACTATCAGAGCTTCCTAGGAGGACTGAGAAGAGATAGATACTATCAGTGCTGCCTAGGAGGACTGAGAAGAGATAGATACTATCAGTGCTGCCTAGGAGGACTGAGAAGAGGTAGATACTATCAGTGCTGCCTAGGAGGACTGAGAAGAGATAGATACTATCAGTGCTTCCTAGGAGGACTGAGAAGAGATAGATACTATCAGTGCTGCCTAGGAGGACTGAGAAGAGATAGATACTATCAGTGCTGCCTAGGAGGACTGAGAAGAGATAGATACTATCAGTGCTGCCTAGGAGGACTGAGAAGAGATAGATACTATCAGTGCTGCCTAGGAGGACTGAGAAGAGATAGATACTATCAGTGCTTCCTAGGAGGACTGAGAAGAGATAGATACTATCAGTGCTTCCTAGGAGGACTGAGAAGAGATAGATACTATCAGCGCTGCCTAGGAGGACTGAGAAGAGGTAGATACTATCAGTGCTGCCTAGGAGGACTGAGAAGAGATAGATACTATCAGTGCTTCCTAGGAGGACTGAGAAGAGATAGATACTATCAGTGCTGCCTAGGAGGACTAAGAAGAGATAGATACTATCAGTGCTGCCTAGGAGGACTGAGAAGAGATAGATACTATCAGTGCTGCCTAGGAGGACTGAGAAGAGATAGATACTATTAGTGCTGCCTAGGAGGACTGAGAAGAGATAGATACTATCAGTGCTTCCTAGGAGGACTGAGAAGAGATAGATACTATCAGTGCTTCCTAGGAGGACTGAGAAGAGATAGATACTATCAGTGCTGCCTAGGAGGACTGAGAAGAGATAGGTAATGAACAATAACTTGGCATGGGTTTGTCCTGTGCCTTCGCCATGAGGACGATATACGAGGTATTCAATAGATAAGGAAAGAGTCTGGGATGAATAGCGTAACGACGCAAGCCCCCCCCCGGATTCGGAAACCAATACCCCCCCCCCCCCCCCTGAAATCCCCCCTCTCCCTCGACGGGCTCGAGTCCCGAATTACCTCTTCTCATCCAATCACGGCCAATAATCAAGAACCGAAGGAGAGATTTGAATTAGAACTTTCTTCGGATTAGTTTCTCCTTTTGTGTCGGATTCCAATTCTTCCTGATCCCCTCATCTCCCCTTCTTCTCGATTCCCAAATACTTCATCACTCTCATTCCTTTATCCTTCAACAAGATTAATCAACAAGTCGCGAACAAATATCATTAGAATCGAAGGGCATTTCATTTGCTTGATAGCTTCAATTGTAACCTCTCCAGGTTTTGGTTTTAAGACACTGTCTTAATAACAAAACTGATTTCTCGCCTCAACGGAAGACGTGCCTTGCTGACTGTAAACGGATGTGGCACCTCAACGGAAGACGTGCCCTGCAGTCTGTAAACGGATGTGGCGCCTCACCGGAAGACGTGCATTGCAGACAGTAAACGGGCGTGGCATCACACCCGAAGACTTGTTCTGCAGACTATAAACGGATAAGGCACCCCACCGGAAGACGTGTCCTGCAGACTGTAAACGGATGTGAAACCTCACCGGTAGACGTGCTCTGCAGACTGTAAACGGATGTGGCACCTCAACGGAAGACGTGCCATGCTGACTGTAAACGGATGTGGCACCTCAACGGAAGACGTTCCCTGCAGACTCTAAACGGAAGAGGTATTCCGCCGGAAATCGTGCCCTGCAGACTCTAAACGGAAGAGGTACTCCGTACTCCCTGCAGATATCCCGTCGCAAGACGTGACCTGCAAACACACCGTTGGAAGACGTGACCTACACACACGCAGTCGGAAGACGTGACCTGCAAACACAACGTCCGAAGACGTGACCTGCAAACACACCGTCGGAAGACGTGACCTGCAAACTCACCGTCGGAAGACGTGACCTACACACACGCAGTCGGAAGACGTGACCTGCAAACACCCCGTCGGAAGACGTGACCTACAAACACCCCGTCGGAAGATGTGACCTACACACACGCAGTCGTAAGACGTGACCTACACACACCCCGTTGGAAGACGTGACCTGCAAACACAACGTCGAGAGACGTGACCTACACACACGCAGTCGGAAGACGTGACCTGCAAACACCCCGTCGGAAGACATGCCCTGCAAACACCCTGTCGGAAGACGTGACCTGCAAACACCCCGTCGAAAGACATGCCCTGCAAACACTCCGTCGGAAGACGTGACCTACACACACGCAGTCGGAAGACCTGACCTGCAAACACAACGTCGGAATTCCTGACCTGCAAACACCCCGTCGGAAGACATGCCCTGCAAACACAACGTCGGAATACCTGACCTGCAAACACCCCGTCGGAAGACATGCCCTGCAAACACCCCGTTGGAAGACGTGACCTTCACACATGCAGTCGGAAGACCTGACCTGTAAACACAACGTCGGAAGACCTAACCTGCAAACACCCTGTCGGAAGACATGCCCTGCAAACACCCCGTCGGAAGACGTGACCTACACACACGCAGTCGGAAGACCTGACCTGCAAACACAACGTCGGAAGACTTGCCCTGCAAACACTTGTCACTATTCTGGCATCATACATTTTTTTATCTTTCTACCATGTGGGGAAAATGTCTAGAAACCTGATAATGAATTTTAGAATTATCTGCAGCTAGTCCTGATAGTGATTAGGGTGTGAATATCGGTCAACAAGAAGATTCGGATTTGTTTTTTATTTTATTCAATTTTGTTAAAAATAGTAGCTTTCTATTTATATGGAGGCACGCCCTTCTCATATAAATGTGTCCCGGTTTCATTCACCAAAGATATGGCAAGCCTGCAAATAGGGCAGCTGGCTGGACCAGGTCTCTCGTGAGCCAGTTAACCCGAAGGACTGACCGTAATTCATTCTACAACGACTAGATAGGCCACACCTGAAGGAAGATGAAGAGTGCATCTGTTGCCTCCAGAATATAACCCGACTAGGGATAGGCCACACCCGAAGGAAGCTGAAGACGTGAATCTGTCGATGAGTTCTCATCATCTTAGCAGCTATAGCCGCCGGGGTTTGCAGAAGGGATCGGACGTACCCCAGGCAATATTGGAGTATTAAAAAAGTAATACCCTCACAGATAGTAATTTAAAAAGGATATTCTCTTGAGTCCGAGGACTTATACACTTAATTACGCCGACTATCTCAAGAATTCATTAATTTTCTTCGAATCAATTTAGTCTTGAAGCAAACTCATTAATTATACCTTTATTGAAAAGTTCCCTTTTTCTTCTTTTAGATTTCAGCTTTTTTATCATTTTATTATATCACCGGTTATAAGAATTGGGGACAAGGGCCGGAGAAAACTTATATACAAGCCAATTCTTGAGATCTGATTTCATACAATAATTTAAGAAATGTCTTGCAACAAAACAAGCAAGGTATCTCAACTAAACAAGCTATTTCCTATAATAAAGGCAGGTAGACCTTAAATAACGCGTGCTAGCGCTAACAATAACAGATGATAGTTCGTAAAATAGAGCAGCAAGCTAGTAATAAAACAAGCAAGGTATCTCAACTAAACAAGCTATTTCCTATAATAAAGGCAGGTAGACCTTAAATAACGCATGCTAGCGCTAACAATAACAGATGATAGTTCGTAAAATAGAGCAGCAAGCTAGTAATAAAACAAGCAAGGTATCTCAACTAAACAAGCTATTTCCTATAATAAAGGCAGGTAGACCTTAAATAACGCATGCTAGCGCTAACAATAACAGATGATAGTTCGTAAAATAGAGCAGCAAGCTAGTAATAAAACAAGCAAGGTATCTCAACTAAACAAGCTATTTCCTATAATAAAGGCAGGTAGACCTTAAATAACGCATGCTAGCGCTAACAATAACAGATGATAGTTCGTAAAATAGAGCAGCAAGCTAGTAATAAAACAAGCAAGGTATCTCAACTAAACAAGCTATTTCCTATAATAAAGGCAGGTAGACCTTAAATAACGCATGCTAGCGCTAACAATAACAGATGATAGTTCGTAAAATAGAGCAGCAAGCTAGTAATAAAACAAGCAAGGTATCTCAACTAAACAAGCTATTTCCTATAATAAAGGCAGGTAGACCTTAAATAACGCGTGCTAGCGCTAACAATAACAGATGATAGTTCGTAAAATAGAGCAGCAAGCTAGTAATAAAACAAGCAAGGTATCTCAACTAAACAAGGTATTTCCTATAATAAAGGCAGGTAGACCTTAAATAACGCGTGCTAGCGCTAACAATAACAGATGATAGTTCGTAAAATAGAGCAGCAAGCTAGTAATAAAACAAGCAAGGTATCTCAACTAAACAAGGTATTTCCTATAATAAAGGCAGGTAGACCTTAAATAACGCATGCTAGCGCTAACAATAACAGATGATAGTTCGTAAAATAGAGCAGCAAGCTAGTAATAAAACAAGCAAGGTATCTGAACTAAACAAGCTATTTCCTATAATAAAGGCAGGTAGACCTTAAATAACGCATGCTAGCGCTAACAATAACAGATGATAGTTCGTAAAATAGAGCAGCAAGCTAGTAATAAAACAAGCAAGGTATCTGAACTAAACAAGCTATTTCCTATAATAAAGGCAGGTAGACCTTAAATAACGCGTGCTAGCGCTAACAATAACAGATGATAGTTCGTAAAATAGAGCAGCAAGCTAGTAATAAAACAAGCAAGGTATCTGAACTAAACAAGCTATTTCCTATAATAAAGGCAGGTAGACCTTAAATAACGCGTGCTAGCGCTAACAATAACAGATGATAGTTCGTAAAATAGAGCAGCAAGCTAGTAATAAAACAAGCAAGGTATCTGAACTAAACAAGGTATTTACTATAATAAAGGCAGGTAGACCTTAAATAACGCATGCTAGCGCTAACAATAACAGATGATAGTTCGTAAAATAGAGCAGCAAGCTAGTAATAAAACAAGCAAGGTATCTCAACTAAACCAGCTATTTCCTATAATAAAGGCAGGTAGACCTTAAATAACGCATGCTAGCGCTAACAATAACAGATGATAGTTCGTAAAATAGAGCAGCAAGCTAGTAATAAAACAAGCAAGGTATCTCAACTAAACAAGCTATTTCCTATAATAAAGGCAGGTAGACCTTAAATAACGCATGCTAGCGCTAACAATAACAGATGATAGTTCGTAAAATAGAGCAGCAAGCTAGTAATAAAACAAGCAAGGTATCTGAACTAAACAAGCTATTTCCTATAATAAAGGCAGGTAGACCTTAAATAACGCGTGCTAGCGCTAACAATAACAGATGATAGTTCGTAAAATAGAGCAGCAAGCTAGTAATAAAACAAGCAAGGTATCTCAACTAAACAAGCTATTTCCTATAATAAAGGCAGGTAGACCTTAAATAACGCATGCTAGCGCTAACAATAACAGATGATAGTTCGTAAAATAGAGCAGCAAGCTAGTAATAAAACAAGCAAGGTATCTGAACTAAACAAGCTATTTCCTATAATAAAGGCAGGTAGACCTTAAATAACGCATGCTAGCGCTAACAATAACAGATGATAGTTCGTAAAATAGAGCAGCAAGCTAGTAATAAAACAAGCAAGGTATCTCAACTAAACAAGCTATTTCCTATAATAAAGGCAGGTAGACCTTAAATAACGCATGCTAGCGCTAACAATAACAGATGATAGTTCGTAAAATAGAGCAGCAAGCTAGTAATAAAACAAGCAAGGTATCTCAACTAAACAAGCTATTTCCTATAATAAAGGCAGGTAGACCTTAAATAACGCATGCTAGCGCTAACAATAACAGATGATAGTTCGTAAAATAGAGCAGCAAGCTAGTAATAAAACAAGCAAGGTATCTCAACTAAACAAGGTATTTCCTATAATAAAGGCAGGTAGACCTTAAATAACGCATGCTAGCGCTAACAATAACAGATGATAGTTCGTAAAATAGAGCAGCAAGCTAGTAATAAAACAAGCAAGGTATCTGAACTAAACAAGCTATTTCCTATAATTAAGGCAGGTAGACCTTAAATAACGCATGCTAGCGCTAACAATAACAGATGATAGTTCGTAAAATAGAGCAGCAAGCTAGTAATAAAACAAGCAAGGTATCTGAACTAAACAAGCTATTTCCTATAATAAAGGCAGGTAGACCTTAAATAACGCGTGCTAGCGCTAACAATAACAGATGATAGTTCGTAAAATAGAGCAGCAAGCTAGTAATAAAACAAGCAAGGTATCTGAACTAAACAAGCTATTTCCTATAATAAAGGCAGGTAGACCTTAAATAACGCGTGCTAGCGCTAACAATAACAGATGATAGTTCGTAAAATAGAGCAGCAAGCTAGTAATAAAACAAGCAAGGTATCTGAACTAAACAAGGTATTTACTATAATAAAGGCAGGTAGACCTTAAATAACGCATGCTAGCGCTAACAATAACAGATGATAGTTCGTAAAATAGAGCAGCAAGCTAGTAATAAAACAAGCAAGGTATCTCAACTAAACCAGCTATTTCCTATAATAAAGGCAGGTAGACCTTAAATAACGCATGCTAGCGCTAACAATAACAGATGATAGTTCGTAAAATAGAGCAGCAAGCTAGTAATAAAACAAGCAAGGTATCTCAACTAAACAAGCTATTTCCTATAATAAAGGCAGGTAGACCTTAAATAACGCATGCTAGCGCTAACAATAACAGATGATAGTTCGTAAAATAGAGCAGCAAGCTAGTAATAAAACAAGCAAGGTATCTGAACTAAACAAGCTATTTCCTATAATAAAGGCAGGTAGACCTTAAATAACGCGTGCTAGCGCTAACAATAACAGATGATAGTTCGTAAAATAGAGCAGCAAGCTAGTAATAAAACAAGCAAGGTATCTCAACTAAACAAGCTATTTCCTATAATAAAGGCAGGTAGACCTTAAATAACGCATGCTAGCGCTAACAATAACAGATGATAGTTCGTAAAATAGAGCAGCAAGCTAGTAATAAAACAAGCAAGGTATCTCAACTAAACAAGCTATTTCCTATAATAAAGGCAGGTAGACCTTAAATAACGCATGCTAGCGCTAACAATAACAGATGATAGTTCGTAAAATAGAGCAGCAAGCTAGTAATAAAACAAGCAAGGTATCTCAACTAAACAAGCTATTTCCTATAATAAAGGCAGGTAGACCTTAAATAACGCATGCTAGCGCTAACAATAACAGATGATAGTTCGTAAAATAGAGCAGCAAGCTAGTAATAAAACAAGCAAGGTATCTCAACTAAACAAGCTATTTCCTATAATAAAGGCAGGTAGACCTTAAATAACGCATGCTAGCGCTAACAATAACAGATGATAGTTCGTAAAATAGAGCAGCAAGCTAGTAATAAAACAAGCAAGGTATCTCAACTAAACAAGCTATTTCCTATAATAAAGGCAGGTAGACCTTAAATAACGCATGCTAGCGCTAACAATAACAGATGATAGTTCGTAAAATAGAGCAGCAAGCTAGTAATAAAACAAGCAAGGTATCTGAACTAAACAAGCTATTTCCTATAATAAAGGCAGGTAGACCTTAAATAACGCATGCTAGCGCTAACAATAACAGATGATAGTTCGTAAAATAGAGCAGCAAGCTAGTAATAAAACAAGCAAGGTATCTGAACTAAACAAGCTATTTCCTATAATAAAGGCAGGTAGACCTTAAATAACGCATGCTAGCGCTAACAATAACAGATGATAGTTCGTAAAATAGAGCAGCAAGCTAGTAATAAAACAAGCAAGGTATCTCAACTAAACAAGCTATTTCCTATAATAAAGGCAGGTAGACCTTAAATAACGCGTGCTAGCGCTAACAATAACAGATGATAGTTCGTAAAATAGAGCAGCAAGCTAGTAATAAAACAAGCAAGGTATCTCAACTAAACAAGCTATTTCCTATAATAAAGGCAGGTAGACCTTAAATAACGCATGCTAGCGCTAACAATAACAGATGATAGTTCGTAAAATAGAGCAGCAAGCTAGTAATAAAACAAGCAAGGTATCTCAACTAAACAAGCTATTTCCTATAATATAGGCAGGTAGACCTTAAATAACGCGTGCTAGCGCTAACAATAACAGATGATAGTTCGTAAAATAGAGCAGCAAGCTAGTAATAAAACAAGCAAGGTATCTCAACTAAACAAGCTATTTCCTATAATAAAGGCAGGTAGACCTTAAATAACGCATGCTAGCGCTAACAATAACAGATGATAGTTCGTAAAATAGAGCAGCAAGCTAGTAATAAAACAAGCAAGGTATCTCAACTAAACAAGCTATTTCCTATAATAAAGGCAGGTAGACCTTAAATAACGCATGCTAGCGCTAACAATAACAGATGATAGTTCGTAAAATAGAGCAGCAAGCTAGTAATAAAACAAGCAAAGTATCTGAACTAAACAAGCTATTTCCTATAATAAAGGCAGGTAGACCTTAAATAACGCATGCTAGCGCTAACAATAACAGATGATAGTTCGTAAAATAGAGCAGCAAGCTAGTAATAAAACAAGCAAGGTATCTCAACTAAACAAGCTATTTCCTATAATAAAGGCAGGTAGACCTTAAATAACGCGTGCTAGCGCTAACAATAACAGATGATAGTTCGTAAAATAGAGCAGCAAGCTAGTAATAAAACAAGCAAGGTATCTCAACTAAACAAGCTATTTCCTATAATAAAGGCAGGTAGACCTTAAATAACGCATGCTAGCGCTAACAATAACAGATGATAGTTCGTAAAATAGAGCAGCAAGCTAGTAATAAAACAAGCAAGGTATCTCAACTAAACAAGGTATTTCCTATAATAAAGGCAGGTAGACCTTAAATAACGCATGCTAGCGCTAACAATAACAGATGATAGTTCGTAAAATAGAGCAGCAAGCTAGTAATAAAACAAGCAAGGTATCTCAACTAAACAAGCTATTTCCTATAATAAAGGCAGGTAGACCTTAAATAACGCATGCTAGCGCTAACAATAACAGATGATAGTTCGTAAAATAGAGCAGCAAGCTAGTAATAAAACAAGCAAGGTATCTCAACTAAACAAGGTATTTCCTATAATAAAGGCAGGTAGACCTTAAATAACGCGTGCTAGCGCTAACAATAACAGATGATAGTTCGTAAAATAGAGCAGCAAGCTAGTAATAAAACAAGCAAGGTATCTCAACTAAACAAGCTATTTCCTATAATATAGGCAGGTAGACCTTAAATAACGCGTGCTAGCGCTAACAATAACAGATGATAGTTCGTAAAATAGAGCAGCAAGCTAGTAATAAAACAAGCAAGGTATCTCAACTAAACAAGCTATTTCCTATAATATAGGCAGATAGACCTTAAATAACGCATGCTAGCGCTAACAATAACAGATGATAGTTCGTAAAATAGAGCAGCAAGCTAGTAATAAAACAAGCAAGGTATCTCAACTAAACAAGCTATTTCCTATAATAAAGGCAGGTAGACCTTAAATAACGCATGCTAGCGCTAACAATAACAGATGATAGTTCGTAAAATAGAGCAGCAAGCTAGTAATAAAACAAGCAAGGTATCTCAACTAAACAAGCTATTTCCTATAATAAAGGCAGGTAGACCTTAAATAACGCGTGCTAGCGCTAACAATAACAGATGATAGTTCGTAAAATAGAGCAGCAAGCTAGTAATAAAACAAGCTAGGTTTTGCAAAGAAACAAGCTAGGTTTTGCAATGAAACAGGCTAGTTTTTGCAATAAAACAAACTATTTCCTATAATAAAGTAAGCTAGTACTTACAATAAAGGAGGCTAGAACATACAATCAGGCAAGATAGTTCTTTAAATAAATTTAATTTAAGATAAGAGTAATTGAAGACAGTACTTGAAATAACAAATGCTAGGTCCTAGCTAAAGGATGGTCCGTCATAAGCACTTACAAGGGATGAAGCTTATTCTTATAATGAAGCAAGTAAACACTTACAATGCAGCAAGCACTTACAGTGAAGCAAGCAAGCACTTACAATGCAGCAAGCAAGCACTTACAATGCAGCAAGCAAGCACTTACAATGAAGCAAGCTAGTTCTTATAATAACGCATGCTGGATATTTTTTTTCCTTCTTGTTCAATCAGGTATATATTTGTCAAATACCACTCACTTGCGGAATGACTAACCTATTATCGCCCAGCCCAAAACATTGGACAAAAATATTTGAAATTTTGCGTGGACACTTCCTTCGAGATGTAAACACTGGCTAACAATTTTTTTTTAATATTCCAATTTTTAAGTATTTTTAGAGGAGGTTTGAATTTTTAGTTTAAAATAGAGCATGCACGCCTAGGTTGCTAGGGCGATTACAGATCAACTGTTACCTTACATTATCTGTTTCATAGTATTATTTTTATTTGCGGTTGATTTTAACTATGATGGCAGACCTTGAATTACTAGAAATAAACTGTGATTTTGTCCCTCATAGAGTTTATGTTAAACCTGGTCACAACACTTCTTGGTAATGCTTGCAAATATAATGGGTGTTTCCAAATGACATCTGAGAAACATAAATTTTTAAAATTTGACGTACATGTATTACTAACAACGAATTTTAACCTGTACTGGTATAACTACTGTTACTGGTAACCTATAGATATCGGGTTATTTCTAGGTTATCTGTTTCTTGACACTGGTGCGAAGCGCCCCAGTGTGTAGAAACATTATACTTTAATTACTTATCAATTGATGAATATTATGACGGGACCCGTGCTATAATAAACTGGAAAAATTATATAGTAGCGTTAATTTTGTTGATACATTATTTAATAGAATAAAGAAAGTCCTGGTTTGCCGTGACGAAGCACGGGCATTCAGCTAGTGTAATAATGTAATTAAGTTTATGGTTTTTCCAAGGATAAAAAAATGGTCGAAAATTCCCACAAGTGTTTTATTGGCAAAACGTTTTCAGGGACTAAGCCCCATTTTCAATGCCCTGTGACACAATACAGTAATTAAAACAGGTTCAATTTAAAACAGATTAAAATAACAAAACAATAATAACAAAAAACAATCGTAAAACCTGAGACTACATATTAAAATAACATAAAACCCCATTTTGTCCAATTATTTAAAAGTCAAGTCAATAAAAAGTTAAAACACACATTCAAACAATAAATAATAAATACTTTCATTCTATCACACAAACACACATGCAGGAATAAATAAGTCTAAAATAGGATACAATGATATGAAAAACATATGAAAAAACTAGAGAGAAGGCTAAGTACCCACCATGCATTGGCTCTTATTCAGCCGAGCCTTGCTCCTAGACTGGCTTTTGAAAGCAGCGAGGGACTGTAGGGCTGAGGTTGAAACAAGAATGAGGTTGAAGAATAAAATTTACCCTTGAGTTGGAAAGTGAAGGCGGACTGAATTTCCTTGTTGTTGAGATACGGAGAGATGGCGGTACCCATATTTTTGATATTTATAGGAAACCAACAGCAACCGATCTTCTCATCCCGTCGGACTCTTTCCATCACCCACAATATAAAGTCTCGGGCCTAATCTTTATGATAGATCGACTCTTGAATGTTCCCTTGTCAGAGGAGAAGTTCAACAGGGAATTAAATTACATTAAGCATTTGGCTATATCCAACGGTTATAAATGTGATTTAGTCGATAAGCTCTTGGAAAGGCGCTATAGGAAAAAGATTAAGCGGGATTCAGAAGTGGAACAGGAGGGGGAGTTAATAAAAAACGGGGGGTACTTTTTGAGTATACCTTACCTTGGCCGAGTATCGGAAAGAGTTGGACGAATGCTAAGAAAGGTAGGGGTGCAGACAGCATATAGGAGCAGGGGAACTTTGAAAAACCGGCTACCAAAAACGAAGGATGTCATCCAGCCGCTGGACAAGTCGGGAGTCTACCGAGTGTCGTGTACTTCCTGTGGGTCTTTGTATGTTGGTCAAAGTGGTAGAAAATTAAAAGTACGGATTAAAGAGCATTTGACCAGAAAGGATTCGGAGATGAGGAAACATGTACTTAAAGAAAACCATGACACAGATTTCCTCGACTGTACTGGAGACATTGAGGAAGGGAAGAAAGATGGACATGGCAGAAAAGGTTTGGATTAAAATTGATGCTGTCTCGGAGAAGAATGTTAACGTAAAAGGAGACGGCGATACGTTGAAGCATGTTTCAACCTCAGCCCTACAGTCCCTCGCTGCTTTCCAAAGCCAGTCTAGGAGCAAGGCTCGGCTGAATAAGAGCCAATGCATGGTGGGTACTTAGCCTTCTCTCTAGTTTTTTCATATGTTTTTCATATCATTGTATCCTATTTTAGACTTATTTATTCCTGCATGTGTGTTTGTGTGATAGAATGAAAGTATTTATTATTAATTGTTTGAATGTGTGTTTTAACATTTTATTGACTTGACTTTTAAATAATTGGACAAAATGGGGTTTTATGTTATTTTAATATGTAGTCTCAGGTTTTACGATTGTTTTGTTATTTTAATCTGTTTTAAATTGAACCTGTTTTAATTACTGTATTGTGTCACAGGGCATTGAAAATGGGGCTTAGTCCCTGAAAACGTTTTGCCAATAAAACACTTGTGGGAATTTTCGACCATTTTTTCATCCTTGGAACATCAATTTTCCACCATCCAGCATTCTCCAACAATTTATGGTTTTTGTTACAGGTAAGAATCTACTTTGCAAACTACATCACTTGATGTTTCACTTCTGCAGGTCTCCATTGGAGTCGTGTCCAGCTGAAATAGGTAAGAATCTACTTTGCAAACTACATCACTTGATGCTTCACTTCTGCAGGTCTCCATTGGAGTCGTGTCCTGCTGAAATAGGTAAGAATCTACTTTGCAAACTACATCACTTGATGTTTCACATCTGCAGGTCTCCATTGGAGTCGTGTCCAGCTGAAATAGGTAAGAATCTACTTTGCAAACTACATCACTTGATGTTTCACATCTGCAGGTCTCCATTGGAGGTGTGTCCAGCTGAAATAGGTAAGAATCTACTTTGAAAACTACATCACTTGCTGTTTCACTTCTTCAGGTCTCCATTGGAGTCGTGTCCTGCTGAAATAGGTAAGAATCTACTTTGCAAACTACATCACTTGATGTTTCACTTCTGCAGGTCTCCATTGGAGTCGTGTCCTGCTGAAATAGGTAAGAATCTACTTTGCAAACTACATCACTTGATGTTTCACTTCTGCAGGTCTCCATTGGAGTCGTGTCCTGCTGAAATAGGTAAGAATCTACTTTGCAAACTACATCAATTGATGTTTCACATCTGCAGGTCTCCATTGGAGTCGTGTCCTGCTGAAATAGGTATTTTTTTTTAGCACTTTCCTCCGAAGGAAAGTAGCTATTGAGGTTGGACTCATGACGGAATTTTTGAAAAATTTCTTCAAATCTTTATCGATCCTACCTAGTAGACACCGAAAATGACCCCCGTTAAAATTTATATATATCTATATATATATATATATATATATATATGCATATATATATATGTGTCTGTTAACACGATAGCGGCCAGAGTTTTTGTTTTTTCGTCACGAAACTTGGTATATAGCATTCAATTAGCAAACGATTGAACGAGTTCGTTAACCACCAAAGTCGGTCCACCGGAAGGGGGGGTTTACCCCGAACCCAAAACACTAATTTGACCATGTCAGCCGTAGTATTTGTTATATTTCAACGAAACTTGGTATTCGTAGTGGTAATATAGAGAGAAATGTGAGATATAAAAATGAACTAAATCGGTTCAGTAGAAGGGGGGGTTTACTCCGGACCCACAATACCAATTCGCCACTACCAGGCGTGATTTTTGGTATATTTCAACGGAACTCGGTATTCGTAGTGGTAATACACAGGTAAATAACTGTTGTAAAAATAAACTAAATCGGTTCATTAGGAAGGGGGGTTTACTCCGGACCCACAATACCAATTCGCCACTACCAGCCGTGATTTTTGGTATATTTCGACGAAACTCGGTATTCGTAGTGGTAATCTACAGGTAAATATGTGTTGTAAAAATAAACTAAATCGGTTCATTAGAAGGGGGGTTTACTCCTGACCCAAATTCTTAATATACTCATACCGGTCGTAATTTCTGCTGTATTGTAACGAAACGCGGTATACGTCGTGGGTAACTCATGAGAAAGAAGTGTTGTAGAAATGAGCTGAATCGGTCAATCGGAAAGCGGGGGTTTAATTTGTAATATATTTCAATAGAAAAGCCCGTCAGACGTAGGTTCACAAAGGCGCCGCAAGGAGCGCTAGAGGGACTGTATCCTGTTCCTGCGTTAGATCAAAATACGATAATATGAGGTTTTTTGTATTTATTACGAAGTGTAATAGGTACCATGTGTAAACATAACTCTGGAAGCAAATTATTAATTGATCAGTTACTCATTACAAATTTAAAAGAGAACTATTCATGTTTTTATTTTATTTATGTAGGATATTTTAAGCAAATTGTTCTGGAAAGCAGTCTACACTACCCAAATTCTGAGGAAAGTGCTTAGTTATGCAGCTCCTGCGTGACGGACTTTTTAATTTATTTATGAGCAGCCCGCATTGAAAGCGTTTCACCCAAGTACTCATATAAAATGGAAAAACATATTCATCCAATTACATAATAATTATAAATCCTTAATAATTAGCATATTACATAATAATTATAAATCCTTAATAATTAGCATATTACAAAATAATTATAAATCCTTAATAATTAGCATATTACATAATAATTATAAATCCTTAATAATTAGCATATTACATAATAATTATAAATCCTTAATAATTAGCATATTACAAAATAATTATAAATCCTTAATAATTAGCATATTACAAAATAATTATAAATCCTTAATAATTAGCATATTACATAATAATTATAAATCCTTAATAATTAGCATATTACATAATAATTATAAATCCTTAATAATTAGCATATTACAAAATAATTATAAATCCTTAATAATTAGCATATTACATAATAATTATAAATCCTTAATAATTAGCATATTACATAATAATTATAAATCCTTAATAATTAGCATATTACAAAATAATTATAAATCCTTAATAATTAGCATATTACAAAATAATTATAAATCCTTAATAATTAGCATATTACATAATAATTATGAAACCTTAATAATTAGCATATTACAAAATAATTATAAATCCTTAATAATTAGCATATTAAAAAATAATTATAAATCCTTAATAATTAGCATATTACATAATAATTATAAATCCTTAATAATTAGCATATTACATAATAATTATAAATCCTTAATAATTAGCATATTACAAAATAATTATAAATCCTTAATAATTAGCATATTACATAATAATTATAAATCCTTAATAATTAGCATATTACATAATAATTATAAATCCTTAATAATTAGCATATTACAAAATAATTATAAATCCTTAATAATTAGCATATTACAAAATAATTATAAATCCTTAATAATTAGCATATTACATAATAATTATAAATCCTTAATAATTAGCATATTACATAATAATTATAAATCCTTAATAATTAGCATATTACAAAATAATTATAAATCCTTAATAATTAGCATATTACATAATAATTATAAATCCTTAATAATTAGCATATTACATAATAATTATAAATCCTTAATAATTAGCATATTACAAAATAATTATAAATCCTTAATAATTAGCATATTACATAATAATTATAAATCCTTAATAATTAGCATATTACAAAATAATTATAAATCCTTAATAATTAGCATATTACATAATAATTATAAATCCTTAATAATTAGCATATTACATAATAATTATAAATCCTTAATAATTAGCATATTACAAAATAATTATAAATCCTTAATAATTAGCATATTACAAAATAATTATAAATCCTTAATAATTAGCATATTACAAAATAATTATAAATCCTTAATAATTAGCATATTACATAATAATTATAAATCCTTAATAATTAGCATATTACAAAATAATTATAAATCCTTAATAATTAGCATATTACATAATAATTATAAATCCTTAATAATTAGCATATTACAAAATAATTATAAATCCTTAATAATTAGCATATTACATAATAATTATAAATCCTTAATAATTAGCATATTACATAATAATTATAAATCCTTAATAATTAGCATATTACAAAATAATTATAAATCCTTAATAATTAGCATATTACATAATAATTATAAATCCTTAATAATTAGCATATTACATAATAATTATAAATCCTTAATAATTAGCATATTACAAAATAATTATAAATCCTTAATAATTAGCATATTACATAATAATTATAAATCCTTAATAATTAGCATATTACATAATAATTATAAATCCTTAATAATTAGCATATTACAAAATAATTATAAATCCTTAATAATTAGCATATTACAAAATAATTATAAATCCTTAATAATTAGCATATTACATAATAATTATAAATCCTTAATAATTAGCATATTACAAAATAATTATAAATCCTTAATAATTAGCATATTACATAATAATTATAAATCCTTAATAATTAGCATATTACAAAATAATTATAAATCCTTAATAATTAGCATATTACATAATAATTATAAATCCTTAATAATTAGCATATTACATAATAATTATAAATCCTTAATAATTAGCATATTACAAAATAATTATAAATCCTTAATAATTAGCATATTACAAAATAATTATAAATCCTTAATAATTAGCATATTACATAATAATTATAAATCCTTAATAATTAGCATATTACAAAATAATTATAAATCCTTAATAATTAGCATATTACAAAATAATTATAAATCCTTAATAATTAGCATATTACATAATAATTATAAATCCTTAATAATTAGCATATTACAAAATAATTATAAATCCTTAATAATTAGCATATTACATAATAATTATAAATCCTTAATAATTAGCATATTACAAAATAATTATAAATCCTTAATAATTAGCATATTACATAATAATTATAAATCCTTAATAATTAGCATATTACATAATAATTATAAATCCTTAATAATTAGCATATTACAAAATAATTATAAATCCTTAATAATTAGCATATTACAAAATAATTATAAATCCTTAATAATTAGCATATTACATAATAATTATAAATCCTTAATAATTAGCATATTACAAAATAATTATAAATCCTTAATAATTAGCATATTACAAAATAATTATAAATCCTTAATAATTAGCATATTACATAATAATTATAAATCCTTAATAATTAGCATATTACAAAATAATTATAAATCCTTAATAATTAGCATATTACAAAATAATTATAAATCCTTAATAATTAGCATATTACATAATAATTATAAATCCTTAATAATTAGCATATTACAAAATAATTATAAATCCTTAATAATTAGCATATTACATAATAATTATAAATCCTTAATAATTAGCATATTACAAAATAATTATAAATCCTTAATAATTAGCATATTACATAATAATTATAAATCCTTAATAATTAGCATATTACATAATAATTATAAATCCTTAATAATTAGCATATTACATAATAATTATAAATCCTTAATAATTAGCATATTACAAAATAATTATAAATCCTTAATAATTAGCATATTACAAAATAATTATAAATCCTTAATAATTAGCATATTACATAATAATTATAAATCCTTAATAATTAGCATATTACAAAATAATTATAAATCCTTAATAATTAGCATATTACATAATAATTAAGGCCTTATAGGTCAAAAAATTGCTTCAACACTTCTTTTATATCATTATATTCATGTCGACTAGTTTCTGGCAACTTGGTCTCTCATCAGAGACAAACATTTCTTATACAACGTAGTCGTATAACATCGTAAAAAACAAACGAAAAAAATTTAACACTTAGTTAGTGGCGTGCTTTTTCTTCCATAATTAGTGGCGTCGGGTCACCAGTGACCCGAATTTTAAATTGATTTTTTTTTTGGTATTGTAATTTAAAAAAAATAATTATAAACACAAATATATGTAATTTAATAAAATAATACAATAGTTACATAAAAAAATAGTCCTGAATGGAAGGTATGAAAATGACGGCGTTGTTTGTTTACAAAATGAAAATTTATATAGTTTTCATTCTTAAGGCTTTCGTTACTTGCAAAAAAGTGAGGACTGGCCATTACACACACATTCAGTAAGATACAATGGAAAAACTTAAGGCTTACGTTACTTGTAAAAAAGTGAGGACTGGCCATTACACACACATTCAGTAAGAAACAATGAAAAAACTTAAGGCTTTCGTTACTTGCAAAAAAGTGAGGACTGGCCATTACACACACATTCAGTAAGATACAATGGAAAAACTTAAGGCTTACGTTACTTGTAAAAAAGTGAGGACTGGCCATTACACACACATTCAGTAAGAAACAATGAAAAAACTTAAGGCTTACGTTACTTGTAAAAAAGTGAGGACTGGCCATTACACACACATTCAGTAAGAAACAATGAAAAAACTTTAGGCTTTCGTTACTTGTAAAAAAGTGAGGACTGGCCATTACACACACATTCAGTAAGAAACAATGAAAAAACTTAAGGCTTACGTTACTTGTAAAAAAGTGAGGACTGGCCATTACACACACATTCAGTAAGAAACAATGAAAAAACTTTAGGCTTTCGTTACTTGTAAAAAAGTGAGGACTGGCCATTACACACACATTCAGTAAGAAACAATGAAAAAACTTAAGGCTTACGTTACTTGTAAAAAAGTGAGGACTGGCCTTTACACACACATTCAGTAAGAAACAATGAAAAAACTTAAGGCTTTCGTTACTTGTAAAAAGTGAGGACTGGCCATTACACACACATTCAGTAAGATACAATGGAAAAACTTAAGGCTTACGTTACTTGTAAAAAAGTGAGGACTGGCCATTACACACACATTCAGTAAGAAACAATGAAAAAACTTAAGGCTTACGTTACTTGTAAAAAAGTGAGGACTGGCCTTTACACACACATTCAGTAAGAAACAATGAAAAAACTTAAGGCTTTCGTTACTTGTAAAAAAGTGAGGACTGGCCTTTACACACACATTCAGTAAGAAACAATGAAAAAACTTAAGGCTTACGTTACTTGCAAAAAAGTGAGGACTGGCCTTTACACACACATTCAGTAAGAAACAATGAAAAAACTTAAGGCTTTCGTTACTTGTAAAAAAGTGAGGACTGGCCATTACACACACATGCAGTATGAAACAATGAAAAAACTTAAGGCTTACGTTACTTGCAAAAAAGTGAGGACTGCCCTTTACACACACATTCAGTAAGAAACAATGAAAAAACTTAAGGCTTTCGTTACTTGTAAAAAAGTGAGGACTGGCCATTACACACACATGCAGTAAGAAACAATGAAAAAACTTAAGGCTTTCGTTACTTGTAAAAAAGTGAGGACTGCCCTTTACACACACATTCAGTAAGAAACAATGAAAAAACTTAAGGCTTACGTTACTTGCAAAAAAGTGAGGACTGGCCTTTACACACACATGCAGTAAGAAACAATAAAAAAACTTAAGGCTTACGTTACTTGCAAAAAAGTGAGGACTGGCCTTTACACACACATTCAGTAAGAAACAATGAAAAAACTTAAGGCTTTCGTTACTTGTAAAAAAGTGAGGACTGGCCATTACACACACATGCAGTATGAAACAATGAAAAAACTTAAGGCTTACGTTACTTGCAAAAAAGTGAGGACTGGCCTTTACACACACATTCAGTAAGAAACAATGAAAAAACTTAAGGCTTTCGTTACTTGTAAAAAAGTGAGGACTGGCCATTACACACACATGCAGTATGAAACAATGAAAAAACTTAAGGCTTACGTTACTTGCAAAAAAGTGAGGACTGCCCTTTACACACACATTCAGTAAGAAACAATGAAAAAACTTAAGGCTTACGTTACTTGCAAAAAAGTGAGGACTGGCCTTTACACACACATTCAGTAAGAAACAATGAAAAAACTTAAGGCTTTCGTTACTTGTAAAAAAGTGAGGACTGGCCATTACACACACATGCAGTATGAAACAATGAAAAAACTTAAGGCTTACGTTACTTGCAAAAAAGTGAGGACTGGCCTTTACACACACATTCAGTAAGAAACAATGAAAAAACTTAAGGCTTTCGTTACTTGTAAAAAAGTGAGGACTGGCCATTACACACACATGCAGTATGAAACAATGAAAAAATTTAAGGCTTACGTTACTTGCAAAAAAGTGAGGACTGCCCTTTACACACACATTCAGTAAGAAACAATGAAAAAACTTAAGGCTTACGTTACTTGCAAAAAAGTGAGGACTGGCCTTTACACACACATGCAGTAAGAAACAATAAAAAAACTTAAGGCTTACGTTACTTGCAAAAAAGTGAGGACTGGCCTTTACACACACATTCAGTAAGAAACAATGAAAAAACTTAAGGCTTACGTTACTTGCAAAAAAGTGAGGACTGGCCTTTACACACACATTCAGTAAGAAACAATGAAAAAACTTAAGGCTTACGTTACTTGTAAAAAAGTGAGGACTGGCCTTTACACACACATGCAGTAAGAAACAATGAAAAAACTTAAGGCTTACGTTACTTGCAAAAAAGTGAGGACTGGCCTTTACACACACATTCAGTAAGAAACAATGAAAAAACTTAAGGCTTACGTTACTTGTAAAAAAGTGAGGACTGGCCTTTACACACACATTCAGTAAGAAACAATGAAAAAACTTAAGGCTTACGTTACTTGTAAAAAAGTGAGGACTGGCCTTTACACACACATGCAGTAAGAAACAATGAAAAAACTTAAGGCTTACGTTACTTGTAAAAAAGTGAGGACTGGCCTTTACACACACATGCAGTAAGAAACAATGAAAAAACTTAAGGCTTACGTTACTTGCAAAAAAGTGAGGACTGGCCTTTACACACACATTCAGTAAGAAACAATGAAAAAACTTAAGGCTTACGTTACTTGTAAAAAAGTGAGGACTGGCCTTTACACACACATTCAGTAAGAAACAATGAAAAAACTTAAGGCTTACGTTACTTGTAAAAAAGTGAGGACTGGCCTTTACACACACATGCAGTAAGAAACAATGAAAAAACTTAAGGCTTACGTTACTTGTAAAAAAGTGAGGACTGGCCTTTACACACACATGCAGTAAGAAACAATGAAAAAACTTAAGGCTTACGTTACTTGCAAAAAAGTGAGGACTGGCCTTTACACACACATTCAGTAAGAAACAATGAAAAAACTTAAGGCTTACGTTACTTGTAAAAAAGTGAGGACTGGCCTTTACACACACATTCAGTAAGAAACAATGAAAAAACTTAAGGCTTACGTTACTTGTAAAAAAGTGAGGACTGGCCATTACACACACATTCAGTAAGAAACAATGAAAAAACTTAAGGCTTACGTTACTTGCAAAAAAGTGAGGACTGGCCATTTCACACACATTCAGTAAGAAACAATGAAAAAACTTAAGGCTTTCGTTACTTGTAAAAAAGTGAGGACTGGCCATTACACACACATTCAGTAAGAAACAATGAAAAAACTTAAGGCTTTCGTTACTTGTAAAAAATTGAGGACTGGCCTTTACACACACATTCAGTAAGAAACAATGGAAAAACTTAAGGCTTACGTTACTTGTAAAAAAGTGAGGACTGGCCTTTACACACACATTCAGTAAGAAACAATGAAAAAACTTAAGGCTTACGTTACTTGTAAAAAAGTGAGGACTGGCCATTACACACACATTCAGTAAGAAACAATGAAAAAACTTAAGGCTTACGTTACTTGCAAAAAAGTGAGGACTGGCCATTTCACACACATTCAGTAAGAAACAATGAAAAAACTTAAGGCTTTCGTTACTTGTAAAAAAGTGAGGACTGGGCATTACACACACATTCAGTAAGAAACAATGAAAAAACTTAAGGCTTACGTTACTTGTAAAAAAGTGAGGACTGGCCATTACACACACATTCAGTAAGAAACAATGAAAAAACTTAAGGCTTTCGTTACTTGTAAAAAAGTGAGGACTGGCATTTACACACACATTCAGTAAGAAACAATGAAAAAACTTAAGGCTTTCGTTACTTGTAAAAAAGTGAGGACTGGCCTTTACACACACATTCAGTAAGAAACAATGAAAAAACTTAAGGTTTTCGTTACTTGTAAAAAAGTGAGGACTGGCCTTTACACACACATTCAGTAAGAAACAATGAAAAAACTTAAGGCTTACGTTACTTGTAAAAAAGTGAGGACTGGCCATTACACACACATTCAGTAAGAAACAATGAAAAAACTTAAGGCTTTCGTTACTTGTAAAAAAGTGAGGACTGGCCTTTACACACACATTCAGTAAGAAACAATGAAAAAACTTAAGGCTTACGTTACTTGTAAAAAAGTGAGGACTGGCCATTACACACACATTCAGTAAGAAACAATGAAAAAACTTTAGGCTTTCGTTACTTGTAAAAAAGTGAGGACTGGCCATTACACACACATTCAGTAAGAAACAATGAAAAAACTTAAGGCTTACGTTACTTGTAAAAAAGTGAGGACTGGCCATTACACACACATTCAGTAAGAAACAATGAAAAAACTTTAGGCTTTCGTTACTTGTAAAAAAGTGAGGACTGGCCATTACACACACATTCAGTAAGAAACAATGAAAAAACTTAAGGCTTACGTTACTTGTAAAAAAGTGAGGACTGGCCTTTACACACACATTCAGTAAGAAACAATGAAAAAACTTAAGGCTTACGTTACTTGTAAAAAAGTGAGGACTGGCCATTACACACACATTCAGTAAGAAACAATGAAAAAACTTTAGGCTTTCGTTACTTGTAAAAAAGTGAGGACTGGCCATTACACACACATTCAGTAAGAAACAATGAAAAAACTTAAGGCTTACGTTACTTGTAGAAAAGTGAGGACTGGCCTTTACACACACATTCAGTAAGAAACAATGAAAAAACTTAAGGCTTACGTTACTTGTAAAAAAGTGAGGACTGGCCTTTACACACACATTCATTAAGAAACAATGAAAAAACTTAAGGCTTTCGTTACTTGTAAAAAAGTAAGGACTGGCCATTACACACACATTCAGTAAGAAACAATGAAAAAACTTAAGGCTTACGTTACTTGTAAAAAAGTGAGGACTGGCCATTACACACACATGCAGTAAGAAACAATGAAAAAACTTAAGGCTTTCGTTACTTGCAAAAAAGTGAGGACTGGCCTTTACACACACATTCAGTAAGAAACAATGAAAAAACTTAAGGCTTACGTTACTTGTAAAAAAGTGAGGACTGGCCATTACACACACATTCAGTAAGAAACAATGAAAAAACTTAAGGCTTACGTTACTTGTAAAAAAGTAAGGACTGGCCATTACACACACATTCAGTAAGAAACAATGAAAAAACTTAAGGCTTACGTTACTTGTAAAAAAGTGAGGACTGGCCATTACACACACATGCAGTAAGAAACAATGAAAAAACTTAAGGCTTACGTTACTTGTAAAAAAGTGAGGACTGGCCATTACACACACATTCAGTAAGAAACAATGAAAAAACTTAAGGCTTACGTTACTTGTAAAAAAGTGAGGACTGGCCATTACACACACATTCAGTAAGAAACAATGAAAAAACTTAAGGCTTACGTTACTTGTAAAAAAGTGAGGACTGGCCTTTACACACACATTCAGTAAGAAACAATGAAAAAACTTAAGGCTTTCGTTACTTGCAACAAAGTGAGGACTGGCCATTACACACACATTCAGTAAGAAACAATGAAAAAACTTAAGGCTTACGTTACTTGTAAAAAAGTGAGGACTGGCCATTACACACACATTCAGTAAGAAACAATGAAAAAACTTAAGGCTTACGTTACTTGTAAAAAAGTGAGGACTGGCCTTTACACACACATTCAGTAAGAAACAATGAAAAAACTTAAGGCTTTCGTTACTTGTAAAAAAGTGAGGACTGGCCTTTACACACACATTCAGTAAGAAACAATGGAAAAACTTAAGGCTTTCGTTACTTGCAACAAAGTGAGGACTGGCCATTACACACACATTCAGTAAGAAACAATTAAAAAACTTAAGGCTTTCGTTACTTGTAAAAAAGTGAGGACTGGCCTTTACACACACATTCAGTAAGAAACAATGAAAAAACTTAAGGCTTTCGTTACTTGTAAAAAAGTGAGGACTGGCCTTTACACACACATTCAGTAAGAAACAATGAAAAAACTTAAGGCTTTCGTTACTTGTAAAAAAGTGAGGACTGGCCTTTACACACACATTCAGTAAGAAACAATGAAAAAACTTAAGGCTTACGTTACTTGTAAAAAAGTGAGGACTGGCCTTTACACACACATTCAGTAAGAAACAATGAAAAAACTTAAGGCTTTCGTTACTTGTAAAAAAGTGAGGACTGGCCTTTACACACACATTCAGTAAGAAACAATGAAAAAACTTAAGGCTTTCGTTACTTGTAAAAAGTGAGGACTGGCCTTTACACACACATTCAGTAAGAAACAATGAAAAAACTTAAGGCTTTCGTTACTTGTAAAAAAGTGAGGACTGGCCATTACACACACATTCAGTAAGAAACAATGAAAAAACTTAAGGCTTTCGTTACTTGTAAAAAAGTGAGGACTGGCCTTTACGCACACATTCAGTAAGAAACAATGAAAAAACTTTAGGCTTTCGTTACTTGTAAAAAAGTGAGGACTGGCCATTACACACACATTCAGTAAGAAACAATGAAAAAACTTAAGGCTTTCGTTACTTGTAAAAAAGTGAGGACTGGCCTTTACACACACATTCAGTAAGAAACAATGAAAAAACTTAAGGCTTACGTTACTTGTAAAAAAGTGAGGACTGGCCATTACACACACATTCAGTAAGAAACAATGAAAAAACTTAAGGCTTTCGTTACTTGTAAAAAAGTGAGGACTGGCCATTACACACACATTCAGTAAGAAACAATGGAAAAACTTAAGGCTTACGTTACTTGTAATAAAGTGAGGACTGGCCATTACACACACATTCAGTAAGAAACAATGAAAAAACTTAAGGCTTACGTTACTTGTAAAAAAGTGAGGACTGGCCTTTACACACACATTCAGTAAGAAACAATGAAAAAACTTAAGGCTTTCGTTACTTGTAAAAAAGTAAGGACTGGCCATTACACACACATTCAGTAAGAAACAATGAAAAAACTTTAGGCTTACGTTACTTGTAAAAAAGTGAGGACTGGCCTTTGCACACACATTTGCACATGTGTCGGAAAATAAAGGATTTTTATTGTTTTTAGTAGAAGGACAAAAACTACACATTTTCCTTTTCTTTCTCCTTCATTCTCCCGCTTCATCTTCATTACCTGGCTGCGTATCCATCAATCCTTGTTCTTCCATACATATCATAATCTTTTGTTTAAGAGGCCTGGGTAGAAAAAGAATTTGCTACGAACATATGCTATAATTCTTGATGAACTACGTCTCCCCCTTCATTTTAATCTCTTTCTCCAACTTATTCCTCTTCTTCACATTCCTGTCTATCGAATTCCACCTATATTTCCTCAAAAGTACTAAATCATTTAAATTTAGCGATTTAGAAGAGTAAAAATACTTTAAAAACAGTAAATTACGTCCTATAAATTTTAGGAAGTAAACACTGGCGTCGGGTCATAATGGCCTCACGTGAAGGTACACACTGGCGTCGGGTCAAATAGTCAAATAGACACAGAAATACTCCTTTAATGAAGATGTCACTAATACTGAAACTTGAAGAAAGCAGTTCTAGGAGATTACAATGGATAGGGAAAGCAATTACAAGGAGTTAAAAAGAAAAACTCGAATTAATAAATACCTTGGGGTCAATATGACCCGACTTCACTAATTAAGAGTTAATTTATTTTCGTTTGTTTTTGAGGATGTTATAAATGACGACTAAGTTGTATAAGAAATGTTTGTCTCTGATGAGAGGCCAAGTTGCCAGAAACTAGTCGACATGAATATCTAGGCGCACGGTAGTGCGCCAGGCCAAGTTCCGGCCTAAGCATACTGTGTGTATATTACAGGCGGTCTTAGAGCCGATTTTTACTCTCTCATAACTTTCAACCAGGTAAAGATAAAGTTATGAAATTTCACAGAGGTATTATACTACTGGATGTAAGTAAAACTGGAAATTTTCATAATTCTACATCGAATAGTTTCTGAGATATAAGCGATCGAAAATCGGGATTTATAGGACTCACTCACTCACTCACTCACTGACTCATCAAAATTATTAGGCACTTCCCATAATGCTAGAGACTTGAAATTTTGCAGGATGATAGATTTTAAGGTGTTATTAAAGGAAAAAATCGAAAAATCCTGAAAAGTTGTGTTTGACGCTGCTTCCGGGGCGGGGGCGTGCCAGTTTTGTACTTCCTTCGTAAACCCATCATTTCGTCCGAAACCCATGATGTGGGGTATCAAATGAATCGTCTCGGTATGAAGAACCTATATTTGATGTTTTAAGAAACATTTAGGCGCATATAGGCTTGGTAAAAATCGTACACCAGCTGTCTGTCTGTATGTTTGTTCCTTATATAAATCTGAACCGTTTGCTCGATTTTGACCAAACTTGGGACACAGATGGGTCTTGATACGGGGAGAATCATAGGCTAGTTTAATATCATCTATCAGCTGTTTGCCTAACTGTTTATTCCTTATACAAATCCACACGATTTCACCGATTTTGACCAAACATGGTACACAGGTAGGTCTTTATCCGGGTAGTGTCATAGGTTAGGCCAAAGTCGTCTATCAGCTGTCTGTCTCCATGTTTGTTCCTTACACAAATTCACACCGTTTGACCGATTTTGACCAAACTTGGCACACAGGTAGGTTTGGTCCGGGGAATGCACTAGGAAAGGTAAAAAAGGTCTTTCAGCTGTCTGTCTGCATGTTCGTTCCTTACACAAATTCACACCGTTTGGCCTATATTTACCAAACTTGGGACTCAGGTGGGTCTTAATACGGAGAATGCACTAGGATAGGTAAAAAAGGTCTTTAAGCTGTCTGTCTGCATGATCGTTCCTCACACAAATTCACACCGTTTGGCCTATTTTGACCAAACTTGGCACGCAGGTAGGTCTTGATACGGGAGAGTCATATTACCTATGACGTTTTGTACTTTTTGTTCCATCGGAAAGCCATCATTCCTTCTGAAACCCATCATGTGGGGTATCAAATGAATCGTCTTGGTAAGGAGAACCTATATTTGATGTTTTAAGAAATATTTTGATGCATCTTAACAACAACACGTGTGACTTCTTTCTTAAATGTTGTAAATAAAGTCGTAGTATGCTTGAAAGCAGATACTAAGTTTTTCAAAGTCACCTAAATTACAAAGTTTAGGACAACAAACCCAAAATGTATCGTCTTAGTTCTTTTCTTTTTCTTGAAGGCCTTCTACACTTTCCTCGTGGTGACCTTTATCCTCGGGATGAAGTTCCTGTGTTTTACAGTGTAATAGTTTAGTTAGGCGAGCAATCAATTTGACCTCTAGAGTACTGTCATCTGGAAAAGCTTCTAACTTTTCTAGTCTAGTGATTAGATGTATGTAGGTTGATTATTGGTATCAAATATCAAGCATTAAGGAGAACTTTATGCAGAATCCAAAGACCCTGGTTTTATATGAAGTAAAAAAGCCAGTAGGTATGTGGCAACTAAATTTTATTTAATACTTAGAAAAAAGTAATGAGATCCCAAAAAAAAAACATAAATGTGAAATAGAGGCCAAGTTCCTCCCCCACAAAGAAACACTCCCTTCCCCAAAAAGCGAGAAATATCTCCTCCTAAAACCCCCAAAAAACGCCTTACCATCCTACACTCCAAAAAAAGTAGTTTGAGTTGGTGTATTAGGTGTACCATATTTTGAACCAAAAATATTTGCCAATACAAGAGATGATACAAGAAAGAAATGTCCAAGTTCATTACTTGGAAGACCTCATAGTTACTTACTAAGAACAGTAAAGACACTTCAACTGACCTTTAAAAACAACAATAAAAAAACTTATATACAGTTACTAAAATATCACTTTCCTCAACCAGGTATATTCTTAAACTTGGCAATGTTTTTTTTGTGCCGAAATTATATTTAGAGAGAAAACTAAACATTGCCAAGTTTAAGAATATACCTGGTTGAGGAATGTGATATTTTAGTAAATGGATATAAGTATTTTTATTGTTGTTTTTAAAGGTCAGTTAAAGTGTCTTTACTCTTCTTAGTAAGTAATTACGAGGTCTTCTAAGTAATGAACTTGGACATTTCTTTCTTGTATCATCTCTTGTATTGGCAAATATTTTTGGTTCAAAATATGGTACACCTAATACACCAACTCAAACTACTTTTTTTGGAGTGTAGGATGGTAAGGCGTTTTTTGGGGGTTTTAGGAGGAGATATTTCTCGCTTTTTGGGGAAGGGAGTGTTTCTTTGTGGGGGAGGAACTTGGCCTCTATTTCACATTTATGTTTTTTTTTTGGGATAATGATATAAAAGAAGTGTTGAAGCAATTTTTTGACCTATAAGGCCTCATTAAAAGAAGAGGATATATATATATATATATATATATATATATATATATATATATATATATAATGAAATTGTAACGAATTGCTGTGTGTACATGGAATATATTTGAGAAAAAACATGATTTGAGGCCTTTATCAACTCAATAGAACCCAAAACAATGATTATTAGAATAGTTGTCTGTTTGTCTGTATCTCCAAAACGGCTATCCGAGTTACATGCGGTGTTCAGTAATATATTGTGGTAAACTTCACTTAGTGTTTGATTCGTATCAATCGGTTCATAAAGTTGTGACAATGTAAAGAATCACGTCGAACATTTGACAAACGATACACACCATAGTTTTTGTTTTTCGCCACGATACTTGGTATGTAGTATTCCCCTAGCAAACGATTGAGCGAGCTCGTTAACCAGCGAAATCGGTCCATCTGGAGGGTTCCCAAAGTTGCGATTTGCCTATAGAGGCCGCAATTTTTGTTGTATTGGAACGAAACTCAGTATTCGTTGTAGTCATTTTAATAGAAAAATGTGTTCTAAAAATAATCTAAATCGGTTCATTAGTAGGGGGGGGGATACTCCAAAATTACTAATTTGCCTCTACCAGCCGTAATATTTCAACGAATCTCGGTATTCGGGGTGATCATCTACACAGAAAAAATATTATAAAAATAAATATAATATCTGTTTTTATTCCTTGGATTCTTGTTATTCCAAACAATTATGTTTGGCGAGTGAAACTTCAGGGCAGTATGTTGGCAGCAGTGAGCATCTAGATTCTCGATACTCACTGGTGCCAACATACTTCACTCAACTTTCCCTTGTTTCTGAGAGAGACTCTATACACACTAGGGGTTAACCATCCCTAAGGGGCCAGCTTTATGTGGCTCTGTCAGGTGTCAGCAATGCTAGCAGCCTCTAGGCTTGATCCCCGATGGCTATACCTCTAATATCGTATATATAGAAGGATTACTCTAAAGTAGATTTTTTTAAAAATACCCAAATGTCAGTATTTATAATCCAAAATAAACCAAAAGATACATCCAAAAATGCTGCCCTAAGTCACTATTCCACAAGGACCAAGTCGCGGGCTCTGCTAGTGTATATATATATATATATATATATATATATATATATATATATATATATATATATGTATATATACCTATCAGAAGGTTGAGAGTAAGCTGTTTTGAAAATGGAGCCAAAGTTTCTGGAAGTATTGAGTATTGTGTTAAGGAACAATAACGGATTGTGTATAGGCTGGGTTGATATTGTGTCGGCATTCCATTCTCCGTTCCGAGCATTTACATCTCCAAGAAGCATTCCATATGCTCCCAGTATTTAGAAACTTCCAATTTTTTTCAACGATTTAAACACTTTCAATTTGGATCTATTTTTCGTTGATTTTTGCTTGGATCAATATATTTTTATCTTTTTTTTTTTGCTTCTATTCAGACAGGTTTTATTGAATTTCCATGTTGGTGTTGTCAGACTGATGACCATCCTGGATCATATCCTGTCTTGGATCCTCTCGACGTATCGCTCCCACCACAACTCCTGGATTGGTGGGCTGGTTAATGTTCGCCCTTCTTCTACGCCATTCATCATTCTTCCCAGAAAGCAGTGAGACGGAAGGTTGATTGAGATTTTTAAATGTTTTTCTTCGCCGAGGAGGGAAGCAGTAATTAAATGAAAATAGCAAATGGAAATTTATCGCGGGAAAAAGCCCGAGGTTTAATCTTGGTTTTTTTAAACCTTTTTTCCAGAAAGCATTCCGCTTTATTTTCTTCTACTAACTGCTCATAATTTTCCTTCTTCGTTATTTACTGCTCCTTTGTATGAAAACTTTGCTATAATTCTAGCCTTTTAGAATTCCTCTTGATCTTGAAGAATGTCTGGATGTATTTATAAAGATTTGGTAAGATAGTATCCGTAAACTAGATTTATACAGATTCCGGGAATAGACATACACTAGATGCTAAATAATGGATCTAGGATTCTAAGTTATCCCTAATTCCTTTATAAATATTACAGAGTCGCGATCTGACGGGATAATAAGGAAACCTCCATATTGCCGGCGGCTGTTAAATAGAGTAATAGATCAAATTAAAGGAAGAATTTAGCCAGGGATAAATCATGGCGAACAGACTGTCACTCCCTCATTTATCATTTGATATTTGTTGATTTTTCTCAACAAGAAGGGGATTTCCGTGCCAATCAAGGCAGACAGCGTGGTGCCGTGCCAGGGGGGGGGGTCCCCGGACCTTGTACTAATAACTCCTCATTACTCTTCAAAGCACATCCATCTTTTTATCATTATTCTTATAGGCAATTTTTCATAAGACAACATTTATCCATCAGTTTTACTTTATTTTCAGAGACAATCTTTAGCCCGGAAATATTGCTTATATATAATTAGAGAGCATCGCGTAAACAGCGATATAATACTTAAAAAAATATAATATTTGGCTTATTTAGCTACGTTTGAGAGATTTCATGGCTCCAATCAGTAGCAGATTTATAAATGTGTACTACACTTGTAAATGTTGTATCCCCGCATATGTAAATGTTGTAGCCCCGTATATGTAAATGTTGATGCATCGCATATGTAAATGTTGTAGCCCCGTATATGTAAATGTTGTGGCATCGCATATGTAAATGTTGTAGCCCCGTATATGTAAATGTTGTGGCATCGCATATGTAAATGTTGTAGCATCTCATATGTAAATGTTGTGGCCCCGTATATGTAAATGTTGTATCCCCGCATATGTAAATGTTGTATCCCCGCATATGTAAATGTTGTAGCCCCGTATATGTAAATGTTGTGGCATCGCATATGTAAATGTTGTAGCATCTCATATGTAAATGTTGTGGCCCCGTATATGGAAATGTTGTATCCCCGCATATGTAAATGTTGTATCCCCGTATATGTAAATGTTGTAGCCCCGTATATGTAAATGTTGTGGCATCGCATATGTAAATGTTGTAGCCCCGTATATGTAAATGTTGTAGCCCCGTATATGTAAATGTTGTGGCAACGCATATGTAAATGTTGTAGCCCCGTATATGTAAATGTTGTAGCCCCGTATATATAAATGTTGTGGCATCGCATATGTGAATGTTGTAGCCCCGTATATATAAATGTTGTGGCATCGCATATGTAAATGTTGTAGCATCTCATATGTAAAAGTTGTAGCCCCGTATATGTAAATGTTGTAGCATCTCATATGTAAAAGTTGTAGCCCCGTATATGTAAATGTTGTAGCATGGTATATGTATTTGTTGTAGCATCGTATATGTAAGTGTTGTATCCGCGTATATGTAAATGCTGTAGTATCGCGTATGTAAATGTTGTAGCCCCGCATATTTAGATGTTTGAGCCCCTTATATGTAATTGTTGTAACCCCGTAAATGTCTAAAATATCACTTTCCTCAACCAGGTATATTCTTAAACTTGGCTATGTTTAGTTTTTCTCTAAAGATAATTTCGGGACAAAAAAAATAAAAAACATTGCCAAGTTTAAGATTATACCTGGTTGAGGAAAGTGATATTTTAGTAACTGGATATAAGTATTTTCATTGTTGTTTTTAAAGGTCAGTTGAAGTGTCTTTACTGTTCTTAGTAAGTAACTATGAGGTCTTCCAAGTAATGAACTTGGACATTTCTTTCTTGTATCATCTCTTGTATTGGCAAATATGTTTGGTTGAATTAATACACCAACTCATACTACTTTTTGGAGTGTAGAATGGTAAGGCGTTTTTGGGGGGTTTCAGGAGGGGATATTTTTGAGGAAGGGAGTGTTCCTTTGTGGGGCAGGAACTTGGCCTCTATTTCACATTTATGTTTTTTTTGGGATCTCATTACTTTTTTCTAAATATTAAATAGAATTTAGTTGCCGCATACCTACTGGCTTTTGTACTTCATATAAAACCAGGGTCTTTGGATTCTGCATAAGGTTCTCCTTACTGCTTGATATTTGATACCAATAATCAACCTACAGACATCTAATCACTAGACTAGAAAAGTTAGAAGCTCTTCCAGATGACATTACTCTAGAGGACAAATTGATTGCTCTCTTAACTAAACTTTTACACTGTAAAACACAGGAACCTTATCCTGAGGATAAAGATCACAATAGGGAAAGTGTAGAAGGCCTTCAAGAAAAATATAAGAACAAAGACGATACATTTTGGGTTTGTGATCCTAAACTTTGGAATTTAGATGTCTCTAAAAAACTTAGTATCTGCTTTGAAGTATATTATGCAGTTAACCCCTACGACTTTATTTACTACATTTAAGAAAGAAGTCACAACTGTTTTTGTTAAGATGCGTCGAAATGTTTTTTAAAACATCAAATATAGGTTCTCCTTACCAAGACGATTCATTTGATACCGCGCATGATGGGTTTCAGAAGGAATGATGGCATTTCGATGGAACAAAAAGTAAAAAACGTCATAGGTAATATGAAACCCCCGTATCAAGACCTACCTGCGTGCCAAGTTTGGTCAAAATAGGCCAAACGGTGTGAATTTGTATAAGGAACAAACATACAGACAGACAGCTGAAAGACCGTTTTTACCTAGCCTAGTGCATTCCCCGGACCAAGGCCTACCTGTGCGCCAAGTTTGGTCAAAATCGGTCAAATGGTGTGAATTTGTGTAAGGAACAAACATGCATACAGACAGCTGATAGACGATTTCGACTAGCCTATGACACTACCCGGAGAAAGACCGACATGTGTGTCAAATTTTGTCAAAATCGGTCAAACGGTGTGTATTTGTATAAGGAACAAACAGACAGACAGACAGCTGATAGACAATTTAACCTAGCCTATGATTCTCCAAGACCCCAAATATCAAGACCCATCTGTGTCCCAAGTTTGGTCAAAATCGGTCAAACGATACGGATTTGTCTGAGGAACAAACATACAGAGAGACAGCTGGTATAAGATTTTTACCGAGCCTATATGCGTCTAATTGTTTCTTAAAGATCATATATAGGTTCTTCGGACCGAGACAATTCATTTGATACCCCACATCATGGGTTTCGGACGGAATGATGGGTTTCCGAAGGAAGTACAAAACTGGCACACCCCCGCCCCGGAAGCGGAGTCAAACACAACTTTTCGCGATTTTTCGTTGTTTTCCTTTAATAACGTCTTCATATCTATCACCCTGCAAAATTTCAAGTCTCTAGCATCATGGGAAGTGCCTAATAATTTTGATGAGTCAGTGAGTGAATGAATGAGTGAGTGAGTCCTATCCCGATTTTCGATCGCTTATATCTCAGAAACTATTCGATGTAGAATTATGAGTTTTCAGTTTTACTCACATCTAGTAGTATAATACCTGTGTAAAATTTCATAACTTTATCTTTACCTGGTTGAAAGTTATGAGAGGGTAAAAATCGGCTATAAGATCGCCTGTAATATACACACAGTATGCTTAGGCCGGAACTTGGCCTGGCGCACTACCGTGCGCCTAGACTGTACAATAAAGCCCGAGAACCAATAAAAATGTATAATTTTTGTAAGTAATTTATAATTTAACAATCTTTATTGTTTCTGAAATTTAATGAATTATTTTAAATATTTTTTCCGAATAATTCCATTGCTTTTGAAAAGTTCAAAAATCCTGCCTTTATTTGACGGATTAACATTTTTCACAAAGTCCTGAATTTCCTGAAGAAGTTCCTTGTTATATTTTAATAATTCAAGCTAATTCAGATTTTCTTATTCCCCCCTTCTTTTGCTTTTCTATTTGCATCTGAATAGAATTAATAGGAAATATATTTCTGCAGAAACTTCCTTTTCTTTCCTTCAAGTTGTAATTCCTTTAAAGGTTTGAATAACCTGAAATAGATTCAGGTGGGTTTATCAACTCTTTCATAGGCTAGCTTCTAGAGGTTTATCAGTCATGGGCTTATACAGGAAATAATTTCGGGGGGGGGGGGGGGGGGTACCATTTCCGGGATATGAAATATTAACAATTTAGAACTTGGAATAGTTTTAGCCAACTAAAACGCTATTAGACTCAAAATAAAATATTTGTATTTATTTATTTTATCGTTGAGAGCCCGCTACAAGGGCTACAAGGGCAATTTGCTCTTTTGAACAAGTAGGATGAAAACAAGTAAAATATGTTTTATGCTTTTTATGAACTAAGTAATCTTATTTAATTTATTTTTAAAGGTTTTCAAAATCAAAATTTTGGGAGAGGGGGTGTATCCCCCTCATCCCTCCTCTTATTTACGCCCATGTTCTCGGTGGATATTATACGCCGATATCAGTAAGAGATTGAAGGAGTTGAAGGGGAGTCTTTGTTCGATCCCCACTAGGGGTGGTAGCTATTCTTACGAGTCCAAGTTCTGTCCCGTCGTGTAAACACTTAGATGCAATTTTACCCGACACTTGAACGCAAGTTGTCCCGCGAGCTCTCGCGCGAGTCACTGTCGCAAGTTGTTGCGGCTGAGAGCTAAAAATCCGTTTACATTGTGACACCGTTTGATGCAATTTCAACTCGCGCAAGCAGCTCATTCCAAGTCAATTTTGAGTTTCTTTCTCGCCATGACGCCGAGTAGACGTGTTAAAAATGCTGCCGCGCTTGTGATAATAGATTATTGGTTTCGATCAAAAGGACGGGAAAAGAAGAAGAATGTGGGTGAGAGAATGGATTAGGAGAAGATACGATTTAGGGGCCTTTACAAATTTAGCCAATGAGTTGAGAATGGAAGATTATCAACAATTTAGGAATTTCATACGGATGTCTGCTGTAGAGTTCCAAGATTTACTTCACATTCTTGGACCTAAAATCCAAAAACGCGATACCAACATGAGAGAATCGAAATCAGCAAGTGAGCGCTTAATGGTTACTCTACGCTTTCTCAGCACTGCTAAGTAATAAGTTTAATTTAATGGAAACAATTTTTTTAATTAAAAGTAACAATACATATTTAAAAAACATTCCTAACATTAACAATGCTAAATTTAAAAATACAATAAAAAAAGCGTAATATGAACAATATTAATTCTCGAAAACCCATTTTTCCCAGTTTTTCTTTTCGTCTTTTGTATTAACCCTTGGTTACTAACCTTTCCTTAACACCATTCATTCTACCGTTATTTATTACTCTAAAAATAATTAAAATATTGTAAATAAATATTGAGAAAGCAAAATGAAACTAAAAAAACAGATTAAATAATACTTAGGATAATCAAATTTATCATATAAATATAATATATATTCTTCAAAGAAGCCTCGGGTCAATTTGACCCGAGGTTAGTAACTAAGGGTGAAGTAACTAAATTCTTTGTAGGTGACTGTTATCATTCTTTGATGTACCTGTTCAGAATTACAGTATGTTCCATAAGTATATTCGTACCGGAAGTGTGTCAAGCAATTTTTGAAGGTAAGATTTTTGTTTGTTTACAATTACAAGATTTTTACTTATTTTGGATATATATGGCGTAGGTGAAAAATAGTACTTCATTTTTCTTTTGTACCTCTTTATTGTGTCTTTGCCCAACATGTTTCGTGGCTTTAATGCCACCTCCTCGGGGGTCATTACATCTTACACAATGTTTGAATTATATTTTAGTCATTCCAAAAATATAATTCAAAAAATTGTTTAGGAGGTAATGACCCCTGAGAAGGTGGCATTAAAGCCACGAAATATGTAGGGGAAAAAATGTGATACAAAAGGAAAATGTAGTACTATTTTTTTTTTTTTTTTGTTCTTGTTTTAAGACATGTCAGCCACACGGGCGATTTATGCCTTGATTGGGGTGACAGATAGCGCCACCACCACCGACAGGACCCGACCAGGCGAGAGCACGCCCACCGATATCGCAGGCCCCTCACTAGATGAGGGTTTACAGTATATTGCAGATATTACATGACATGAGCTTGTGGCCGAGGGTCTGTTCGGTGGGACCAGGCCGACCAGACCCTCCAAGCTCATGGACCCTTTGGTCCTGAGGGCCCACGACACCGGAAGACCCACCCCCACCCGACCGGCACCATGCCGGAGCAGGGTCACCCCCATCACCCCAATCAATAATAGGTAATTTTTACATGAGGCTGATTCTATGGATTAATATGTTTTAGAATTAATTATAATGAAATGAAATTGATGCTATTTAATTCACATGTTTCAGCAAATATATTTCTAAAATGACATCATAAAATTTACTTTTAGATTTTTCTTTTTGTACTATTTTAACTATTTAAATTTTTGAAATTAATTGGGTATTTTTTAGAAAAAGTAATAATTTATTGACTTGAATGGGACTGTTACCTAAGATTTCCTCGAAATCTGATGAGAGCCGAAGTTCATCTCTTTGTTCTTTATAAATTCGACACTCAATAAAAATATGCTTGACAGTTATAAATACTCCGCATGTTGGGCAAATGGGCTGTGCCTCTCTGGTCATCAGATATCCATGAGTCAGTCGGGTATGACCAATGCGCAGTCGTGCCAAAGCAACCTCATCCTTCCTCTGGCCTGTAAAAGAAGTCTTCCATGCCCTGACACCTGCTTTAATTTCCCTTAGCTTGTTATTGTTCTGCTCGTACCACCTAGCTTGCCAGGAAATCCACATCTTGGACTTTATGTGAGCGTGAATATCTGAAAAGGGGACTTTTTTGTATGGTATTCCATTAGAAACGGCTGACTTTGCTGCCCGGTCTACTTCCTCATTTTCGGTTATGCCACAGTGACCAGGAATCCAAGAAAAGACAACTGAAACATTGCTTGCTCTGAGTGTTTCTAGGCGTTCCAAAATGTTGACAACAAGTGGATGGTCAGAAAGAGGGTTATTTATTGCTAGGAGTGCTGAGAGTGAATCGGTGAAGATTGATACGTGTCTTTCCTGAGGGATTATTAGAGATAATGCTTTGTAAATAGCTAGAAGTTCAGCGGTAAATATGCTACTAATTGGATCTAATTGGAATTTATCTGATCTGATTTCACAATTGAATGCCGCTCCGACCCCGAAGTCATCTTTAGATCCGTCTGTGAATATATGAGTTGATGGGGGAAGTGATTTTTTTAGTTTAATATACTCTTTCTGAAATATAATAGGAACAGTGTTTTTCTTAAGGAATTTTGTGAGAGACAAATTAACTTTGGGTTGGGGTAATTTCCATGGCTCCTTTGCTGGGCTACAATTAAACAATATTTCTGGAGGGGTTATATCAAGTTCTGGTAAAAGAGCTTTAATTCTTCTTGGAAATGATCTTTTGATGTTATTACTCTGCCTGTGAGGGTGAATGAGTTGAAAGTTAGGAGAAAAATAATAATTTAAAGGGTGATTAGGGGACGCAAGAATATTATAATAAAAGGAAACTGCCAGGAAAATTCGTCGATATTGCAGCGGAGGTTCTCCTGCCTCAGCACACACGCTGATGACAGGACTAGACCGGAATGCACCAGTCACCAATCTCAGGCCTCAGCACACACGCTGATGACAGGACTAGACCGGAATGCACCAGTCACCAATCTCCTGCCTCAGCACACACGCTGATGACAGGACTAGACCGGAATGCACCAGTCACCAATCTCCTGCCTCAGCACACACGCTGATGACAGGACTAGACCGGAATGCACCAGTCACCAATCTCAGGCCTCAGCACACACGCTGATGACAGGACTAGACCGGAATGCACCAGTCACCAATCTCCTGCCTCAGCACACACGCTGATGACAGGACTAGACCGGAATGCACCAGTCACCAATCTCCTGCCTCAGCACACACGCTGATGACAGGACTAGACCGGAATGCACCAGTCACCAATCTCCTGCCTCAGCACACACACTGATGACAGGACTAGACAGGAATGCACCAGTCACCAATCTCAGGCCTGAGTTATGGATACTCTCTATCATGTTTAATACTCTCGGGGAAGCGGAATCATATGCTATACACCCGTAGTCAATTTTTGATCTTATGTAGCTCCGGTATAATGTCATCATACTTTTCCTATCAGCACCCCAAGATGTGTTAGTAAGGCATTTCAGCAGATTTAAAGATCTATTGCAATTATTTCTCAAGGATTTAATATGGGCAACCCAATTTAAAGATCTATCAAATAATACACCCAAATAACGAACGATATCTTTATTTTGGATTATTTGATCGTTAATTCGCAGACTGAGTTGTTCACTGACTTTCCTTCTTGTAAACAATATACTTTCAGTTTTTAAGGGAGAAATGCGAAAGCCACGATTTAGAAACCAATTGCTGATTTTGTCCAAATTCTGTTGCATTGTTTCATATAAGTAAACAACCGACTTGTCCGCAAGATATACAACTAAGTCGTCGGCGTATAACATGGATCTAACTGGTAAATCACTGTGACGGAGAACGGGACTGACAGCAATAGAGAAAAGAAGTGCAGACAGTACCCCGCCTTGAGGAACACCGTTTTCTTGCTTGAATTCTTGAGATAGAACAGAACCACACCGAACTTGAAAAGTCCTTTCTTTCAAATAATTGATAATAAATGCCAGCATGTGCCCCTGTATCCCTATTTCCTCTAGGCGATCAATAATATAACGCCGCCATACACGATCAAAAGCGTTTTCCAAGTCGATAAATACTGCAAGCACTTTTTTATTATTATTGAATGATTCATTTATATCAGTTTCAAGTCTAACAAGGTTATCCCTGGTACTTCGTCGATTCCTAAATCCACTTTGCCACGACTCTAGTAAACCTTTTGACTCTACGATCCATTTTAGCCTATTGATAATCATTTTTTCCAGTAATTTACAATCTGAGCAAGTTTGGGAGATGAAGCGATAACTAGCGGCTATATCTGTAGGCTTGTCTTTTTTCGGTATAGGAACGTTTACGGATTTTTTCCAGATATTAGGGAAGCTACCTGACAAATAGATTTTGTTTAAAAAAGCGAGAAATATTTTTTTATTATTTGGAGTCAGATTTTTAATCATACTAACTGTGATGTTATTAGGACCTGGTGTAGTATCTTTCCGCGATCTGAGCGCCAAGAGAAACTCACTGAAAGAAAAGGGGTTATTTAGAGAATCTAATGGATTTGTGTGTATTTCAATGGGGATAGCTTCTCTGTTTGATTTAATGTGTAGAAAATTGGCATTATAGTTTTCATTTGATGTGACATGTTGGTAATATTTACCGAGTTCATCTGCTATATTCTTAGGATCAGTATAAACGGAGTTTCCATTCTTCAATATATTTACAGGGGCATTGTGACCGCGACCTGTTATTTTTTTAACTGTGTTCCATATCTGAGCTGAAGGAGTGTTAAAGTTTATCTGAGACAGAAAATTTATCCACGATTCTTTTTTAGATTTTCTAATTATATAACGGGCATTTGTTCTAGCTTGCGTATAGTCACTAAGATGTTCTGTGCAGGGGCACGCTTTAAATTTTCTGAGGGCTTTTTTACGCGCTTTAACAGCTTGGTCGCATTCATTTGACCACCAGGGAACAATAACTTTGCTTGGATTAGATTTGGTTTTAGGAATTGATTGTGTTGCAGCGTTATTTAAAATCAGAAGTATTGCACTCGTGATTTCGTTAATATTGGAGTTGTCTAGGTTTATGTCAGTGAGTTGGGCTAGTTCTTCATACTTGTTCCAGTTTGCTTCTTTGATTTTCCATCTAACAGGTCGTTGGACGGGCGCTAGTCTATCAATGAAATCTAAGATTATAGGGAAGTGATCGCTTTGGTACAAATCATCTGCTGTCCTCCATCTGCATCTACTAATTAGACTAGGGCTAATGATGGACAGGTCTATAAAGGTTTGTGAAGCAGAAGTTCTATTGATGTGTGTGGGTGAGTTACCATTAAGTATTGCTAGTCCGCTCCTATCAAGGAAAGTTTCTACGATTTTACCTCTCGTGTCGAGAAATGATGAAAACCAAAGGGGGTTACTACTATTGAAATCACCGAGTAATGTTAGAGGTGTTGGTAGCTGAGAAAATAAATCCATTAGTTGTTGTAGAGTGAATGATTGTCCAGGAGGGAGATATATAGAACATACAGTGAAAGGAAAAGGTTTGAATATCCGAACTGCAACTGCTTGTAGCTGAGTAGCGAGAGGGACGCGTTCTGAGGGTAGAGCTTCAGAAACTAGTATGGATGCCCCGCCACACGCAATAAGGCCACCGCTGTAAATAAAATTGTAACTTTTAAAACCCTTGAAGATTAATTGATCGGATTCCTTTAGATGGGTTTCTTGAAGACATAATATGTTAAAGGAGAAGTCTTTGTGTAATATGGTTAATTCATGTTTCTTATTAAGCACTCCGTTGATGTTCCATTGAATAATACGCATTTGGAGTATGGAGAGATAGTTCTATAGTACTGAGATTCAATGTACACAAAAACACACAACTATACAGTGTGTATACAAGACAATTATATACACACTTCTGAATTACACATAAAGTATTCCAGTTAATGTTAATCAGAGATGCAAGGAAATACTTTTTATGAGTATTTATTTCCCTAATGTTACGCTGTAATATTCCACTGTATCTCAAGACAAACTGCAGGTTCATGCAGTGACCATTTTTTATGTTTGATTTTGAATAGAAATTTCGAGAATGAGAAGATATTATTATTGTATTATTAAGTACAATAAACAGTTTAGGGTTGTTTTTTATAAATCATTGTTTTTTATTTCTAGTTTTACCTCGAGGTGGTAGTGGCGATTCTGGTATGTTTCCTTTCCGCGGGTTAATTGTGCCGTTAACAGAAAAAACAGAATTTTGTGAGGGAGGTTTTTCAAGTTTTTCTCCTTTTTTGGAGTTTGAATCTTGGGGTAATTGTTTTACTGGAAGTTGGGATATTATATTATTTTTGACATTTGGAGTATTAGAAGGAGAGGGGATAATTTGGTTTTCTTGAATGGAATTGAGATTAGTTGGAGCTACACCATCTAAATTCGGGGGATCTGAATTATTTTTACTAAAAGATTTTTCAAGGATGGTTATTTTCTTTGATAGAATTTCGACAACATTTGCTAGTTTCTGTATTTGTGACACGAGAGAGCTTGAAGTGGAGGGAGCTGTAGCAGTTTGAGCATAGCTCTGAGAGCTAGGCGAATCTAAGGTTCTAGGCTCGAGTAATCTCTCAGCCTGTATATATGAGATTTTATTTAAGACTCTTAGCTCGACTAAACGTTTTTCTTTTTGGTACACTGGGCATGAAGCATACCATGATGGGTGAGGGCCGCTACAATTTATGCACTTGGTAGTAGCACATTCACCCTCATGCTTTGCACTTGCACATTTATCCAGTACTATTTTTGATCTACGCCATACATATCCAAAAAAGAGAAGATACTTAATTCATCAGACACACGTGGACTTCATTTTCTTCGTATAACATAATTAATTTTCTGGTCTCCAGGTCCGTCTATTTCTTGGTTGAATCATCTGAGGTAGTTTGGGTATGGCCACAATCCATAAGATACACTTCAGTCATGACAGTAGAATGAAAGCACAACCACTCGATACGCCAACATGCACTAAACTGTCGGGAAATATCTCCCACTGTTTGATCGGGCAACAGTGTGAGTGCGAGAAATTCCTAGAGCTGAGTTTCCTGTTTAGGCGAGCAAGTTCAAGTGTCAGACACTCCCACAACAAGCTCGTGACATCAGTTGCGCGAGTAGTTGCGACACTGCTCTCCAGGACGTTTACACATGCAATTGCGACAGAAAACTCGCGCAATTTCTCGCCCGTGTAAACGCAGCCTAAGGGTGGGTTTACACTTGCTAGTTATTGCAGGATATTTATCTCAGAGAGAAATTGCGACTATTGAAACCCGTTGTAAAATGTTTGTCTGCAATAAATTGCTCATGGTAGAATTTATTACAGACATACATGGGGTTTCAATAGTCGCAATTTCTCTCTGATATAAATATCCTGCAATACCTAGCAAATGTAAACCCACCCTAAGGAGTAGCATCGGCCTTCTCTAGGTTAGGAATGGTCGGAAGATGTACATGGTCGGACAAAGGCTATAGTGCGAAGCTATCAGCTGATGCGTACATTAACAGCTGATATCCTCCACATCCACCACCCTGCTATGCCGCCATCTTGTGGAGCAGCTGTGTAGTGTGAGTATCCCTCTTGAAATTCATCTGCTAATCTTCCTATTCGAAGGGCTTCCTAGACAGAGTTCAGTATTCCACGAATACTCGAAAGTCAGATTCTTTAATCTCTTCACGATATCTTCTCCTCATCTGATTGTAGATGACATTCCTTGGCAAAACTACCTTCAATATCTTTTACGATATCTTCTCCTCATCTGATTGTAGACGACATTCCTTGGCAAAACTACCTTCAATATCTTCCACGATATCTTCTCCTCATCTGATTGTAGATGACATTCCTTGGCAAAACTACCTTCAATATCTTCCACGATATCTTCTCCTCATCTGATTGTAGATGACATTCCTTGGCAAAACTACCTTCAATATCTTCTCCTCATCTGATTGTAGATGACATTCCTTGGCAAAACTACCTTCAATATCTTCCACGATATCTTCTCCTCATCTGATTGTAGACGACATTCCTTGGCAAAACTACCTTCAATATCTTCCACGATATCTTCTCCTCATCTGATTGTAGATGACATTCCTTGGCAAAACTACCTTCAATATCTTCCACGATATCTTCTCCTCATCTGATTGTAGATGACATTCCTTGGCAAAACTACCTTCAATATCTTCCACGATATCTTCTCCTCATTCGATTGTAGATGACATTCCTTGGCAAAACTACCTTCAATATCTTCCACGATATCTTCTCCTCATCTGATTGTAGACGACATTCCTTGGCAAAACTACCTTCAATATCTTCCACGATATCTTCTCCTCATCTGATTGTAGACGACATTCCTTGGCAAAACTACCTTCAATATCTTCTCCTCATCTGATTGTAGATGACATTCCTTGGCAAAACTACCTTCAATATCTTCCACGATATCTTCTCCTCATCTGATTGTAGATGACATTCCTTGGCAAAACTACCTTCAATATCTTCCACGATATCTTCTCCTCATTCGATTGTAGATGACATTCCTTGGCAAAACTACCTTCAATATCTTCCACGATATCTTCTCCTCATCTGATTGTAGACGACATTCCTTGGCAAAACTACCTTCAATATCTTCCACGATATCTTCTCCTCATCTGATTGTAGACGACATTCCTTGGCAAAACTACCTTCAATATCTTCTCCTCATCTGATTGTAGATGACATTCCTTGGCAAAACTACCTTCAATATCTTCTCCTCATCTTATTGTAGACGACATTCCTTGGCAAAACTACCTTCAATATCTTCCACGATATCTTCTCCTCATCTGATTGTAGACGACATTCCTTGGCAAAACTACCTTCAATATCTTCCACGATATCTTCTCCTCATCTGATTGTAGATGACATTCCTTGGCAAAACTACCTTCAATATCTTTTACGATATCTTCTCCTCATCTGATTGTAGACGACATTCCTTGGCAAAACTACCTTCAATATCTTCCACGATATCTTCTCCTCATCTGATTGTAGATGACATTCCTTGGCAAAACTACCTTCAATATCTTCCACGATATCTTCTCCTCATCTGATTGTAGATGACATTCCTTGGCAAAACTACCTTCAATATCTTCTCCTCATCTGATTGTAGATGACATTCCTTGGCAAAACTACCTTCAATATCTTCCACGATATCTTCTCCTCATCTGATTGTAGACGACATTCCTTGGCAAAACTACCTTCAATATCTTCCACGATATCTTCTCCTCATCTGATTGTAGATGACATTCCTTGGCAAAACTACCTTCAATATCTTCCACGATATCTTCTCCTCATCTGATTGTAGATGACATTCCTTGGCAAAACTACCTTCAATATCTTCCACGATATCTTCTCCTCATTCGATTGTAGATGACATTCCTTGGCAAAACTACCTTCAATATCTTCCACGATATCTTCTCCTCATCTGATTGTAGACGACATTCCTTGGCAAAACTACCTTCAATATCTTCCACGATATCTTCTCCTCATCTGATTGTAGACGACATTCCTTGGCAAAACTACCTTCAATATCTTCTCCTCATCTGATTGTAGATGACATTCCTTGGCAAAACTACCTTCAATATCTTCCACGATATCTTCTCCTCATCTGATTGTAGACGACATTCCTTGGCAAAACTACCTTCAATATCTTCCACGATATCTTCTCCTCTGATTGTAGATGACATTCCTTGGCAAAACTACCTTCAATATCTTCCACGATATCTTCTCCTCATCTGATTGTAGATGACATTCCTTGGCAAAACTACCTTCAATATCTTCCACGATATCTTCTCCTCATCTGATTGTAGATGACATTCCTTGGCAAAACTACCTTCAATATCTTCCACGATATCTTCTCCTCATCTGATTGTAGATGACATTCCATGGCAAAACTACCTTCAATATCTTCCACGATATCTTCTCCTCATCTGATTGTAGATGACATTCCTTGGCAAAACTACCTTCAATATCTTCCACGATATCTTCTCCTCATCTGATTGTAGATGACATTCCTTGGCAAAACTACCTTCAATATCTTCCACGATATCTTCTCCTCATCTGATTGTAGATGACATTCCTTGGCAAAACTACCTTCAATATCTTCCACGATATCTTCTCCAAATCTGATTGTAGACGACATTCCTTGGCAAAACTACCTTCAATATCTTCCACGATATCTTCTCCTCATCTGATTGTAGACGACATTCCTTGGCAAAACTACCTTCAATATCTTCCACGATATCTTCTCCTCATCTGATTGTAGATGACATTCCTTGGCAAAACTACCTTCAATATCTTCCACAATATCTTCTCCTCATCTGATTGTAGATGACATTCCTTGGCAAAACTACCTTCAATATCTTCCACGCTATCTTCTCCTCATCTGATTGTAGATGACATTCCATGGCAAAACTACCTTCAATATCTTCCACGATATCTTCTCCTCATCTGATTGTAGATGACATTCCTTGGCAAAACTACCTTCAATATCTTCCACGATATCTTCTCCTCATCTGATTGTAGACGACATTCCTTGGCAAAACTACCTTCAATATCTTCCACGATATCTTCTCCTCATCTGATTGTAGACGACATTCCTTGGCAAAACTACCTTTAATATCTTCCACGATATCTTCTCCTCATCTGATTGTAGACGACATTCCTTGGCAAAACTACCTTCAATATCTTCCACGATATCTTCTCCTCATCTGATTGTAGACGACATTCCTTGGCAAAACTACCTTCAATATCTTCCACGATATCTTCTTCTCATCTGATTGTAGACGACATTCCTTGGCAAAACTACCTTCAATATCTTCCACGATATCTTCTCCTCATCTGATTGTAGATGACATTCCTTGGCAAAACTACCTTCAATATCTTCCACGATATCTTCTCCTCATCTGATTGTAGATGACATTCCTTGGCAAAACTACCTTCAATATCTTCCACGATATCTTCTCCTCATCTGATTGTAGATGACATTCCTTGGCAAAACTACCTTCAATATCTTCCACAATATCTTCTCCTCATCTGATTGTAGATGACATTCCTTGGCAAAACTACCTTCAATATCTTCCACGATATCTTCTCCTCATCTGATTGTAGATGACATTCCTTGGCAAAACTACCTTCAATATCTTCCACGATATCTTCTTCTCATCTGATTGTAGATGACATTCCTTGGCAAAACTACCTTCAATATCTTCCACGATATCTTCTCCTCATCTGATTGTAGATGACATTCCTTGGCAAAACTACCTTCAATATCTTCCACGATATCTTCTCCTCATCTGATTGTAGATGACATTCCTTGGCAAAACTACCTTCAATATCTTCCACGATATCTTCTCGTCATCTGATTGTAGATGACATTCCTTGGCAAAACTACCTTCAATATCTTCTCCTCATCTGATTGTAGATGACATTCCTTGGCAAAACTACCTTCAATATCTTCTCCTCATCTGATTGTAGATGACATTCCTTCGCAAAACTACCTTTTCCAGATCACTTCTGACAGTTATCACAATTTTCATTTCATTATCACAAAGTTTGCTATGTGAGATATAATTATCTAACAATAACATGGCAATTGCATTTCACAAATTACTACTATACGTCCACTAAAACTAATATAAAGGACGTTTCTTGGGGTTTTGTGAAATGCTTTAAGAAGCCCATTGGATTGGGATTCCTGCCCGGTGTTACAGCTGGTGAGTAGAGAAGCTAAGTGTTCGAACGAAGCTGGTTAAGCCCGAAGACGAGGATAAAGAAACTCGTGAAACTAATTCTCTCTTCCTTTCTCCCGAAGAGGATGACAGCCCGAACCCAATCAGCTGTTTCTTCTCTTAGCGCCTTCTAGTCACAGTTCTTACTCCATCCTACATTCACCTCTTTCAAGCCGAGATGTTTACAAAGATTTATCATTGGAAAGGAAGTTCTAAGCATATACTTCCCGGAACTACGAGCCTGAGGATGATAGGGGATGATGTTGATGTAGCGGTGCTAGAGATGTCGAGGATGCGGATTACTTTAGCAGTAAATGAGGATGATGGATGTGGATGATAGGGGATGATGTTGATGTTAGCGGTGCTAGAGATGTCGAGGATGCGGATTACTTTGGCAGTGAATGAGGATGATGGATGTGGATGATAGGGGATGATGTTGATGTTAGCGGTGCGAGGGATGTTGAGGATGCGGATTACTATAGCAGTGAATGAGGATGTTGGATGTGGATGATAGGGGATGACGTTGATGTTAGCGGTGCTAGGGATGTTGAGGATGCGGATTACAATAGCAGTGAATGAGGAGGTTGGACGTGAATGATAGGGGATGACGTTGATGTTAGCGGTGCTAGGGATGTTGAGGATGCGGATTACTATAGCAGTGAATGAGGAGGTTGGACGTGAATGATAGGGGATGATGTTGATGTTAGCGGTGCTAGGGATGTTGAGGATGCGGATTACTATAGCAGTGAATGAGGAGGTTGGACGTGAATGATAGGGGATGACGTTGATGTTAGCGGTGCTAGGGATGTTGAGGATGCGGATTACTATAGCAGTGAATGAGGATGTTGGATGTGGATGATAGGGGATGACGTTGATGTTAGCGGTGCTAGGGATGTTGAGTATGCGGATTACTATAGCAGTGAATGAGGATGTTGGATGTGAATGATAGGGGATGATGTTGATGTTAGCGGTGCGAGGGATGTTGAGGATGCGGATTACTATAGCAGTGAATGAGGATGTTGGATGTGGATGATAGGGGATGACGTTGATGTTAGCGGTGCTAGGGATGTTGAGTATGCGGATTACTATAGCAGTGAATGAGGAGGTTGGACGTGAATGATAGGGGATGACGTTGATGTTAGCGGTGCTAGGGATGTTGAGGATACAGATTACTATAGCAGTGAATGAGGAGGTTGGATGTGTATGATAGGGGATGACGTTGATGTTAGCGGTGCTAGGGATGTTGAGGATGCGGATTACTATAGCAGTGAATGAGGAGGTTGGACGTGAATGATAGGGGATGACGTTGATGTTAGCGGTGCTAGGGATGTTGAGGATGCGGATTACTATAGCAGTGAATGAGGATGTTGGATGTGGATGATAGGGGATGACGTTGATGTTAGCGGTGCTAGGGATGTTGAGTATGCGGATTACTATAGCAGTGAATGAGGATGTTGGATGTGAATGATAGGGGATGATGTTGATGTTAGCGGTGCTAGGGATGTTGAGGATGCGGATTACTATAGCAGTGAATGAGGATGTTGGATGTGGATGATAGGGGATGACGTTGATGTTAGCGGTGCTAGGGATGTTGAGTATGCGGATTACTATAGCAGTGAATGAGGAGGTTGGACGTGAATGATAGGGGATGACGTTGATGTTAGCGGTGCTAGGGATGTTGAGGATACAGATTACTATAGCAGTGAATGAGGAGGTTGGATGTGGATGATAGGGGATGACGTTGATGTTAGCGGTGCTAGGGATGTTGAGGATGCGGATTACTATAGCAGTGAATGAGGATGTTGGATGTGAATGATAGGGGATGATGTTGATGTTAGCGGTGCTAGGGATGTTGAGGATGCGGATTACTATAGCAGTGAATGAGGATGTTGGATGTGAATGATAGGGGATGACGTTGATGTTAGCGGTGCTAGGGATGTTGAGGATGCGGATTACTATAACTGTGAATGAGGATGTTGGATGTGAATGATAGGGGATGATGTTGATGTTAGCGGTGCTAGGGATGTTGAGGATGCGGATTACTATAGCAGTGAATGAGGATGTTGGATGTGAATGATAGGGGATGATGTTGATGTTAGCGGTGCTAGGGATGTTGAGGATGCGGATTACTATAGCAGTGAATGAGGATGTTGGATGTGAATGATAGGGGATGATGTTGATGTTAGCGGTGCTAGGGATGTTGAGGATGCGGATTACTATAGCAGTGAATGAGGATGTTGGATGTGAATGATAGGGGATGATGTTGATGTTAGCGGTGCTAGGGATGTTGAGGATGCGGATTACTATAGCAGTGAATGAGGATGTTGGATGTGAATGATAGGGGATGATGTTGATGTTAGCGGTGCTAGGGATGTTGAGGATGCGGATTACTATAGCAGTGAATGAGGATGTTGGATGTGAATGATAGGGGATGATGTTGATGTTAGCGGTGCTAGGGATGTTGAGGATGCGGATTACTATAGCAGTGAATGAGGAGGTTGGATGTGGATGATAATATTCGGTCTAACTAAGAATGTTACAGGTGGCCGGCCATGTATGATTAGGATGAGGATGTCGGTCCTGGCTAATGATGTTTGTGGTGTCTGAGGACGTTGGTGCTGAATGAGGATGGCGGCGCTGGCTAAGGCTATTTGTGGCTACTGAGGATGCTGGTGCTGAACGAGGATGTTTTTTTTTTTTTTTTTTTTTTTTTTTTTTTTTTTTTTTTTTTTTTTTTTTTTACGGCGCATCTACTTCTAGGTCATTAGCGCCGAGGATGTTGGTGCTGAATGAGGATGTTGGTACTGAATGAGGATGTTCGTGGTAGCTAAGGATGTTGGTGCCGCCTAAGGATGTTGGTGCTGAATGAGGATGTTCGTGGTGGCTGAGGATGATGGTGCTGGCTAAGGATGTTCAAGGGGCTGAGGATGTTGGTGCTGACTAAGGATATTTGTGGTGGCTGAGGATGTTGGTGCTGGCTAAGGATGTTCAAGGGGCTGAGGATGTTGGTGCTGACTAAGGATATTTGTGGTGGCTGAGGATGATGGTGCTGGCTAAGGATGTTCAAGGGGCTGAGGATGTTGGTGCTGACTAAGGATATTTGTGGTGGCTGAGGATGTTGGTGCTGGCGAAGGATGATTGTGGCTACTGAGGATGTTGGTGCTGAACGAGGATATTGGTGCTGGCTAAGGATGTTAGTGCTGATTGAGGATGTTGGTGCTGATTGAGGATGTTGGTGCTGATTGAGGAGTTTGGTGCTGATTGAGGATGTCGGTGCTGGCTAAGGATGTTTGTGGCTACTGAGGATGCTGGTGCTGAACGAGGATGTTAGTTCTGGCTAAGGATGTTGGTGCTGGCTAAGGATGTTGGTGCTGATTGAGGATTTTGGTAATGGCTAAGGAAGTTCATGGGACTGAGGTAGTTGGTGCTGCCTAAGGATGTTGGTGCTGAATGAGGATTTTGGTGCCGGCTGAGGATGTTGGTGCTGAATGAGGATGTTGTTGCTGAATGAGAATGTTGTTGCTGATTGAGGATATTTTCGCTGAATGAGGATGTTGTTTCTGATTGAGGATGTTGTTGCTGAATGAGGATGTTGTTGCTGAATGAGGATGTTGTTGCTGAATGAGGATGTTGTTGCTGAATGAGGATGTTATTGCTGAATGAGTACGGAGGGAGTGCCGTGGTGTGCTGAAGGATTATAGTTCAAGAGAGCTTTAATTAGATCATGGACTTGAATGAGCTGAATGAGGATGTTGTTGCTGAATGAGGATGTGGTTGCTGAATGAGGATGTTGTTGCTGAATGAGGATGTTGTTGCTGAATGAGGATATTGTTGCTGAATGAGGATATTGTTGCTGAATGAGGATGTTGTTGCTGAATGAGGATGTTGTTGCTGAATGAGGATATTGTTGCTGAATGAGGATGTTATTGCTGAATGAGTGCGGAGGGAGTGCCGTGCTGTGCTGAAGGATTATAGTTCAAGAGAGCTTTAATGAGATCATGGACTTGAATGAGCTGAATGAGGATGTTGTTGCTGCATGAGGATGTTGTTGCTGAATGAGTACGGAGGGAGTACCGTGGTGTGCTGAAGGATTATAGTTCAAGAGAGCTTTAATGAGATCATGGACTTGAATGAGCTGAATGAGGATGTTGTTGCTGAATGAGGATGTTGTTGCTGAATGAGGATGTTGTTGCTGAACGAGGATGTTGTTGCTGAATGAGTACGGAGGGAGTACCGTGGTGTGCTGAAGGATTATAGTTCAAGAGAGCTTTAATGAGATCATGGACTTGAATGAGCTGAATGAGGATGTTGTTACTGAATGAGGATGTTGTTGCTGAATGAGTACGGAGGGAGTACCGTGGTGTGCTGAAGGATTATAGTTCAAGAGAGCTTTAATGAGATCATGGACTTGAATGAGCTGAATTAGGATGTTGTTGCTGAATGAGGAAGTTGTTGCTGAATGAGTACGGAGGGAGTACCGTGGTGTGCTGAAGGATTATAGTTCAAGAGAGCTTTAATGAGATCATGGACTTGAATGAGCTGAATGAGGATGTTGTTGCTGAATGAGGATGTTGTTGCTGAATGAGTACGGAGGGAGTTCCGTGGTGTGCTGAAGGATTATAGTTCAAGAGAGCTTTAATGAGATCATGGACTTGAATGAGCTGAGTGAGGATGTTGTTGCTGTATGAGGATGTTGTTGCTGAATGAGGATGTTGTTGCTGAATGAGTACGGAGGGAGTACCGTGGTGTGCTGAAGGATTATAGTTCAAGATAGCTTTAATGAGATCATGGACTTGAATGAGCTGAATGAGGATGTTGTTGCTGAATGAGGATGTTGTTGCTGAATGAGTACGGAGGGAGTTCCGTGGTGTGCTGAAGGATTATAGTTCAAGAGAGCTTTAATGAGATCATGGACTTGAATGAGCTGAGTGAGGATGTTGTTGCTGTATGAGGATGTTGTTGCTGAATGAGGATGTTGTTGCTGAATGAGTACGGAGGGAGTACCGTGGTGTGCTGAAGGATTATAGTTCAAGAGAGCTTTAATGAGATCATGGACTTGAATGAGCTGAATGAGGATGTTGTTGCTGAATGAGGATGTTGTTGCTGAATGAGGATGTTGTTGCTGAATGAGTACGGAGGGAGTACCGTGGTGTGCTGAAGGATTATAGTTCAAGAGAGCTTTAATGAGATCATGAACTTGAATGAGCTGAATGAGGATGTTGTTGCTGAATGAGGATGTTGTTGCTGAATGAGGATATTGTTGCTGAATGAGGATGTTGTTGCTGAATGAGGATATTGTTGCTGAATGAGGATGTTGTTGCTGAATGAGGATGTTGTTGCTGAATGAGGATGTTGTTGCTGAATGAGGATGTTGTTGCTGAATGAGGATGTTGTTGCTGAATGAGGATATTGTTGCTGAATGAGGATGTTGTTGCTGAATGAGGATGTTGTTGCTGAATGAGTACGGAGGGAGTGCCGTGGTGTGCTGAAGGATTATAGTTCAAGAGAGCTTTAATGAGATCATGGACTTGAATGAGCTGAATGATTTCCCTTGCATGGATGATCCAATGAAGGTTTTATCTTGACAAATTGGGCTGAAAGATGGCCCTGTGCAACCCCCTAGCCTTTACAAATTATCCTTTTAAACTAATCCCCGAAGCTACAGACCAATAGCCTTCCTTACCCTTCTCCGTAAAACAACTATATGCAATAGATTAGGCTTGCTCTCTCATCATTAATCACCCCAAAGGCCTTTCTCTCGCATTATTTTCCAATCTGGAACCTGAAACGTGGATCGAGTGAGTAAAACAGTCAATTTTCATTGATGTTTTTTGCAGATGTTGTTACATAACCGACACTTCCTTTTGCACATCAATCGTAAATATTCATGATCATTGTATATTCTTCATACTGTCTTGTACAACCTTCAATCATGTCATGGGCGTATATAAGGGAGGGGGGGGGGTTGAGGGGGCTGCTGCCCCCCCCAAACGTGGATCGAGTGAGTAAAACGTCAATTTTCATTGATGTTTTTTGGAGATGTTGTTACATAACCGACACTTCCTTTTGCACATCAATCGTAGATATTCATGATCATTGTATACTCTTCATACTGTCTTGTACAACCTTCCATCATGTCATGGGCGTATATAAGGGGGGCTGAGGGGGCTGCTGCCCCCCCCCCCGAAATTTTCCTCGCCCCTCCCGAAATTATTGCCTATATACTGCCCTGAATAATTTCCTATGTACGCTCCCAGCTGGAAATATGGATAAAGTATTCCTGGTGGGGATTGTACCGAAAATGCTGCTTCAGGAGGGCTGGTTTTCTGTTCCTGAAGTCGAATGTTAGAGGAAATCCCCATATAATATAAGGGTGCACCTGAGATGTTTTTAAGTTCTAAGTCGATTTCTCAATCAATTCCTGCAAAGTTCGCCATCAGAGATTCTATTGAAATGAAATAAGACGAGGTTTCGCGCCGTCCTACAGGTGCAGGAAGAAGATTTACAGACTTACAAGGGGAGTCGGGTCACCGATCTGGCTCATTTTTCGCTAAGCTATATAATTACTCGCTAAGAATATTTACCCGATTCAAACCAAACTTGGAGGGTCGATAAAGGCCATAATGTGACAAATTTCCTTCCAATCCCCGGGTGTTTCTACGTGTTCTAGGATCGACGATATATGCAAAAACGTTTACTGTTTATTTAAATTTTCAGAACCAAAAAGTACCTTCTTAGATAACACAATAGTCATTTGTATGGTTAGGAAATATAAATTTTTTTCTTTTTAAAGGTCTCAAGGATGTAAAATTGTATTATCTCAAGGCAAGATATCCAAAACGTCACGTTACTTTTTCCCTTACAAATTTCTAGTCTCTGCCAGACTAGGAAAAATTATTATTTTTGTTTTCGATGATATTTACCACATTACGAGTTTATATTTTAAATACGCTATTATTTTTGGTGTAAAAAATGTATAACACTACTTTACATGAAAACGTAAGCGTATTTTTGAATTTATTTGACGAAATATAAATTATTGTTCAAAGATTATATTTTTCCTTTAATCTACTCTCTAAAAAAAACAAACTGGCAAAATATTAATGTCGGTATCATTTGCTAAACTCGATATATAAAATAAAGCATTGTCACCCTATTTTATTTCATTTCTCGGCTAAGACGCATTGGACGGAACGCTCGACACATGTCAACTATTTTTCGATGTAGAATCACCAGAAGAATAAATGGGCCCCACCACTGTATACTCCCCTTGTTAGTCGTAATTAGGAAACCCTACCATGTAGATTATGTTCGAATATTGATTTGGTGAAGTTACATGGATTATGTTTAAATATTGATTTGGTGAAGTTACATGGATTATGTTTAAATATTGACTTGGTGAAGTCGTGTGGATTCTTTTGAAATATTGATTTGGTGAAGTCGTGTGGATTCCGTTGAAATATTGATTTGGTGAAGTCGTGTGGATTCTGTTGAAATATTGATTTGGTGAAGTTACATGGATTATGTTTAAATATTGATTTGGTGAAGTTACATGGATTATGTTTAAATATTGATTTGGTGAAGTCGTGTGGATTCTGTTGAAATATTGATTTGGTGAAGTCGTGTGGATTCTGTTGAAATATTGATTTGGTGGAGTCGTGTGGATTCTGTTGAAATATTGATTTGGTGAAGTCGTGTGGATCCTGTTGAAATATTGATTTGGTGAAGTTACATGGATTATGTTTAAATATTGATTTGGTGAAGTCGTGTGGATTCTGTTGAAATATTGATTTGGTGAAGTCGTGTGGATTCTGTTGAAATATTGATTTGGTGAAGTTACATGGATTATGTTTAAATATTGATTTGGTGAAGTTACGTGGATTATGTTTAAATATTGATTTGGTGAAGTCGTGTGGATTCTGTTGAAATATTGATTTGGTGAAGTCGTGTGGATTCTGTTGAAATATTGATTTGGTGAAGTCGTGTGGATTCTGTTGAAATATTGATTTGGTGAAGTTACATGGATTATGTTTAAATATTGATTTGGTGAAGTCGTGTGGATTCTGTTGAAATATTGATTTGGTGAAGTCGTGTGGATTCTGTTGAAATATTTGATTGACACAGAGTGAGTGAATATTTTATATTTTCCGATTTTAGTAAATGTACGCTCCGAAGCTAGAAGAATTTCTATTTCCCATTTCAGGGTTCCGCCTTTACCCGATCCTATTAACAGGAGACCTAAAGATGAAGTTGGATGAGAAAGAAAACAGAATAAAAAGAAGAACATTCTTAAAGCAATTAACTGTCGGTGGTTTTCTGCTTCAATAAAACCCCTGGATTGTCCCCGAATCGTATTTCGGCGGTTTCGCCGGAGCCATTATCCTGGCGGAACCCGATATTCTAGAATTGGTTTGTGTTTTTTCACCCCTCCCCCCCCTTGGCGTAATCAAGTGGCCAGCCTATTCCTAGTCTTGTGAGTTCCTCTTTTTGTCGCTGGATATAGTCGATACGGGCCTTTCTGTTTTTAGGGGCTTGTAGGAGTCGAACCCTCAATCCTACATTAAACTCGTTCACTTCTAGGCTTTATATATTCTCTTGTAGTGTTTTATTTATTACCAATTATTTCTTTATTTCATGTTCATTTTCTATTATATGTAATATATAGCTCGACTCGCAGGAACTCCGTCATCTTAGAGTCTTGCCGTTTCATAGCATCACACCATGTGTATATATATATATATATATATATATAAATATATGTATATATATATATATATATATATATATATATATATATATATATATACTTTGAGTAAATTGATTTGAGCCGAGAAAAACAAATTAATAAAAGTTATACTCGTATTGACATGTGAAATTTCTAGCGTTTCGTCTGAGTCGTAATATCATGAAACGTTTTAGCAGAATTTGGAGGAATTCAGAACCCGAGGAAGCACAGAAAAATATAAATATGGTTATTCATTTATATACTTTTCAGATATACACTGACTGTGTTCAGTTCACAGACTCTTACTACACTTTGTACAATGTGTTACAGCTTTCCTGTCTTTTTTACGATCAAAGACACCAAATCGTAAATATGGCCATCCTCTTTTTCACTCGTATCACATACTTCACCAATTTCACTGTCTTCACGATTCAAAACGTCTCCAAACTCTCTGTTTTTCTATTCTACAATTTATCAAAGCAACTCATTGTGAATTTCATCTTCAGTGAAAAATAATATATCGATAGACATACTACATTCGATAAACAAAAATATTACATAAACCCCAACGTGGGGTCGCCCCTGACCCAAAGGCTTTATATACGTTCACAGGGATAGGAATGAGAAAAGCCTGACTCTCTATTATGATCACCTTGTCAGGACAGGAAGGTAGAGGATCGGACATGTTTAACAGCTGGAATGTCTAGGAAATAACAAATATTTTCAGAACTCAGGGGTCCCGGGTGACCCCAAGTTGTGATTCCAGGGTTAAGGGTATTATAATTAATCAAAAAGTGGCGAAAAAATGTTTTTAAAAAATCACCGAATTATTGTTTTACGTCAAAAAAAAAAACAATTATATTTAATTGATTTGGCAAATGGCCAGGTATTTGCCCCCAAAACAATTCGACTTGCCACTCTTTTAGGAGAATATTGTCTAACTTCCAGCGTCGTCAGATCTTGCCGATTCGGTAGATATTCTATGTTTTCTCTTGATACCTGCGTGCCTTTATTAATCCAATTAGTGACTGGTTCCGTTCCTTCTAGGAATCTGCCTGATGTCTCCAGTCTCGGTACAATGGGAAACAAAACAAAGTATCATATATTTCAATTTGTTTAAATCAACAATATTAATTTTATGGATTATGACACGGCTTTGGAAAATGAACTAACTTATTTGGTTTTGCGATTAGAAAAAGTTCGAAGGACGGTTTCCTGGAGAAATTAAGAGAATGGTGCTACATTTTCAACTTAAATGGAATGATGTAAAGAGATCTTTAGATATTTTGAGGAAAAATCACGAAGGGCTTAACAGGGGCTTGATTTTCCAGAAGAATATTCTCAACAACTTCCATCTTCGTCTACTCCACCTATTCCTACTAGATCAATATCATTCGACCATTTGGCAGAAAGGCAAAAACATTTCAAAAAATGATTTCATTTAAAAAAATATATTCAAATCTGAAAATGCTCGTTGTAAATAATAAAAATACATTTTTTTTTAATATTATAAATTCTTAAACCTTAAAATTCTCATTATTATACAAAATAAATCGATTTATTTTAATTTTTACGCCTCGATATATTTTTGTTTATAGTTTTAGTTTTGCGTTTGTGAACTTATGAAAAAAAAAAAAAAAATAAATATACATATGTATATATGTAGATATAGATATGTATTTAGATATAAATATGTATGTAGATATAGAGATGTACGTAGATATAGATATGTATGTAGATATAAATATGTATGTAGATATAGATATGTATGTAGATATAGATATGTATGTAGATATAGATATGTATGTAGATATACATATGTATGTAGATATAGATATGTATGTAGATATAGATATGTACGTAGATATAGATATGTATGTAGATATAGATATGTATGTAGATATAGATATGTATGTAGATATAGATATGTATGTAGATATAGATATGTACGTAGATATAGATATGTACGTAGATATAGATATGTACGTAGATATAGATATGTATGTAGATATAGATATGTATGTAGATATAGAGATGTACGTAGATATAGATATGTATGTAGATATAAATATGTATGTAGATATAGATATGTATGTAGATATAGATATGTACGTAGATATAGATATGTATGTAGATATAGATATGTATGTAGATATACATATGTATGTAGATATAGATATGTATGTAGATATAGATATGTACGTAGATATAGATATGTATGTAGATATAGATATGTATGTAGATATAGATATGTATGTAGATATAGATATGTATGTAGATATAGATATGTACGTAGATATAGATATGTACGTAGATATAGATATGTACGTAGATATAGATATGTATGTAGATATAGATATGTACGTAGATATAGATATGTACGTAGATATAGATATGTATGTAGATATAGATATGTATGTAGATATAGATATGTATGTAGATATAGATATGTACGTAGATATAGATATGTACGTAGATATACATATGTATGTAGATATAGATATGTATGTAGATATAGATATGTATGTAGATATAGATATGTATGTAGATATAGATATGTATGTAGATATAGATATGTACGTAGATATACATATGTATGTAGATATAAATATGTATGTAGATATAGATATGTATGTAGATATAGATATGTATGTAGATATAGATATGTACGTAGATATACATATGTATGTAGATATAAATATGTATGTAGATATAGATATGTATGTAGATATAGATATGTACGTAGATATAGATATGTACGTAGATATAGATATGTACGTAGATATAGATATGTATGTAGATATAGATATGTATGTAGATATAGAGATGTACGTAGATATAGATATGTACGTAGATATAAATATGTATGTAGATATAGATATGTATGTAGATATAGATATGTACGTAGATATAGATATGTATGTAGATATAGATATGTATGTAGATATACATATGTATGTAGATATAGATATGTATGTAGATATAGATATGTACGTAGATATAGATATGTATGTAGATATAGATATGTACGTAGATATAGATATGTATGTAGATATAGATATGTATGTAGATATAGATATGTACGTAGATATAGATATGTATGTAGATATAGATATGTATGTAGATATAGATATGTATGTAGATATAGATATGTACGTAGATATAGATATGTACGTAGATATAGATATGTATGTAGATATAGATATGTATGTAGATATAGATATGTATGTAGATATAGATATGTATGTAGATATAGATATGTACGTAGATATAGATATGTACGTAGATATAGATATGTACGTAGATATAGATATGTATGTAGATATAGATATGTATGTAGATATAGAGATGTACGTAGATATAGATATGTATGTAGATATAAATATGTATGTAGATATAGATATGTATGTAGATATAGATATGTACGTAGATATAGATATGTATGTAGATATAGATATGTATGTAGATATACATATGTATGTAGATATAGATATGTATGTAGATATAGATATGTACGTAGATATAGATATGTATGTAGATATAGATATATATGTAGATATAGATATGTATGTAGATATAGATATGTATGTAGATATAGATATGTACGTAGATATAGATATGTACGTAGATATAGATATGTACGTAGATATAGATATGTATGTAGATATAGATATGTACGTAGATATAGATATGTACGTAGATATAGATATGTATGTAGATATAGATATGTATGTAGATATAGATATGTATGTAGATATAGATATGTACGTAGATATAGATATGTACGTAGATATACATATGTATGTAGATATAGATATGTATGTAGATATAGATATGTATGTAGATATAGATATGTATGTAGATATAGATATGTATGTAGATATAGATATGTACGTAGATATACATATGTATGTAGATATAGATATGTATGTAGATATAGATATGTATGTAGATATAGATATGTACGTAGATATAGATATGTATGTAGATATAGATATGTATATAGATATAGATATGTATGTAGATATAGATATGTACGTAGATATAGATATGTATGTAGATATAGATATGTATGTAGATATAGATATGTATGTAGATATAGATATGTACGTAGATATAGATATGTATGTAGATATAGATATGTATGTAGATATAGATATGTACGTAGATATAGATATGTATGTAGATATAGATATGTATGTAGATATAGATATGTATGTAGATATAGATATGTATGTAGATATAGATATGTACGTAGATATAGATATGTACGTAGATATAGATATGTACGTAGATATACATATGTATGTAGATATAGATATGTATGTAGATATAGATATGTATGTAGATATAGATATGTATGTAGATATAGATATGTATGTAGATATACATATGTATGTAGATATAGATATGTATGTAGATATAGATATGTACGTAGATATATATATGTATGTAGATATAGATATGTATGTAGATATAGATATGTTTGTAGATATAGATATGTATGTAGATATAGATATGTATGTAGATATAGATATAGATATGTATGTAGATATAGATATGTATGTAGATATAGATATGTATGTAGATATAGATATGTATGTAGATATAGATATGTATGTAGATATAGATATGTATGTAGATATATATATATATATGTATGTAGATATAGATATGTATGTAGATATAGATATGTATGTAGATATATATATATGTATGTAGATATAGATATGTATATAGATATAGATATGTATGTAGATATATAGATATGTATGTAGATATAGATATGTATATAGATATAAATATGTATGTAGATATATAGATATGTATGTAGATATATAGATATGTATGTAGATATAGATATAGATATAGATATGTATTTATTTATTTATTTATTTCCTTCCCTAAGTAACCCTTAAGGAAGGGAGTTTATTGTTATTTTCTACATGCTATGTATATGACAAATGTACATAGCATGTAATTGATTACATATTAATATTTATATTCTTTATGATTACATTCTAAATGTAGAACATAAAGGAGAATAAATGAAACAAAATAAAAGAAAGAGAAAAAATGAAATAGAATACAAACAACAAAACTATATCGAAGGATAAAAAAAAAAGAAAGAAAAAAAAAACAAAGGATTTTTTTTTCACCTATAATGATTTTTCCAGTATCCCATTTTGGTATATATATGTTCTGCATATTTTAATAAAGCCCTCTCACACTTAAGAAATAATATTTTCTCTGCAACAGGCCAATGTCCTATGTGTTCTGTGACGTATGTCTGTAATGTTTTTCTTTCTTCAGTTAGTATTGTGCAGTCGTACAGTAAATGGTGATATGTCTGTGTTGTATTGAAGTCAAAGTAACTGCTTTCATCTTGGCTTAGTCCAAATCTATAAAAGTATGAATTAACTGTCCCATGTCCTGTTAATAATTGTGTTGTGTAAAAATAAGTTTTGTCAATGTATTCTTTAATGTCTGTTATAAATATCTTTAAGTGTTGTCCTTTTGTAGTTAATGTCCAGTCTTCTTGCCATTGTCTTATTGTATCTGTCAGTAACTGTCTTTTTAAATGTGTTTTAGTTATTGTGTTGTAGGATTCTGGAATTCTTAGATCTTTAGAGGCTGATTTAGCTGCTAGGTCAGCAAGTTCATTTCCAAGAATGCCAGAATGCCCTTTAATCCATATGAAGTGTACATGAAATTGTATGTTGTAAAGTATTTGTCGTATTTGTTCAGTAAGTGGGTCATGAATTGTGTAATTATTTAATGATTGAAGTGTGTTTTGACTGTCAGTGTAGATGTTTACATGTCTAATTTGTTCTTGTCCCTGTATGTATAGTAAACTCTGTAGTACCGCAAATTTTTCAGCTTGATTGTTAGTGCATAGTCGTCCTAGCCTGTACTTGTTAGTCTCAGTTAATTCTTGTCTCCTAAAAACCACAAAAGCACAACCCACTTGCTCCCCTTCTTGACTCCCGTCTGTGTAAATATCAATATCTGCATCGGGATTGTACTCCATTGATACAGACGGATACTCAGCAGGATGCATCCAGTCATTATGCCTCACAGGTCTTTCTATTTCCTCAGGGGTGTACATTGGGCTGCCTTTTGTGGTCTTCAAGAGAGAATACTCCATTATATACTGCTTCGCTATGAGATTAATAGGAATTATCTTGGCAAGTACACATGATGCTTCATAAGACACTGTTTTAAAACCCTTTATTACTTTTAAGGCCATTAATCTTTGTATTCTTTGTAATTTTTTCTGGTTGTGTAGTTTAGTTAGTCCATTGTACCAAACGTTAAGTCCGTAAGTGAGTGAAGGGAGTATTGCTCCTTTGTACAGTATGTGTAGTGCTTGAGAGGGTAAGCCCCATGTTGTACGGGCTGCTATGGATAGATTGTGAATTAGGTGTAGAAGTTTGTTCTGTAGTCTGTCAATGTGAGTATTCCAGTTTAATTTTTGATCAAATGTAATCCCTAAATATTTCAGTGTTGTGACTCTGTTTATTTCTTGTCCTTGTATGTATATTTTAAGTGGTTGTATTCGTCGTTTTTTTGAAAAAATTATGTATTGACATTTAGTAGTATTAAATTGTAATTTGTGACGTTTAGCCCAGGTGTCTGTGATTTGTGTGATTATGTTTATAAGTACTTGCATATGTTTAAATAGTGTCGAACGTACAAGAATGATTATATCATCCGCAAAAGCTAATATTTCTGCATTATGAGGTAGTTGTGTCTGCAATAAATCGTTCACTATCAAATTCCACAATAATGGAGAAATACTTGAACCTTGCGGTGTTCCTAGAGTTTGATGCTTTGGAATAGCAATGATTTGTGTAGTAATAAAAGTCTTCCTGTCCTTAAAGAAATTTTGAAGTAGTCTGTAAATGTTTAATGGGCAGTTGAGTTTATGTAAGGCTTTGAATACAGATGGCCACCAAGCATTGTCAAATGCACCTTTTATGTCAAGAGATATGAGAACTGTGAGCGATGATTTGGTACATGATTCTTGGATAAATGCAACTGCTTTTCCTAATGCTTCTGCAGTAGACGTTTGTGGGGTGAAGCCGAATTGATTTGGATGTAAGAGATGATTTGAATGTAGATAGTGTGTTAATCTTTTACAAACTAACTTTTCCAAGATCTTTCCACTTGTTGGAACCAGAGAAATTGGTCTGACTGACGAAATATCATTTCCTTGTCTTCCAGGTTTATTAAGTAAAATAAGTTTGGAGATTTTCCAAACATTTGGAAATTGGCCAATAAGAAAACATTGTTTGTAAAGTTCATTTATAAAATTTGGAAAACAGTAATATATCTTTTTAAAGATTTCACCAGTAATACCATCAATTCCAGGTGACTTGTTTCTTTTTAAATTTTCTATTACATGAATTATTTCATTGTCCGTAAGAGGTAAGTCATTAGGTGTTTGTGGTTCCATTTCTGCATCTCGTCTGTATTGTTTGTGTAAATCATTGTCTGTAAGTGAATTATCTGTTTTAATCAGCTTTTCCAGTAGATATTGATAAGTTTCAGTCAGCGTGGATGTAAAAGTTCCGTCTTCTTTTCGAATAGTATTCAGAGTAAATTTTTTCTTTAATTTATCAGCTGAGAATTTGTATGGCCATCCCCAGGGGTTGGTTGGGTCTACATATAGATATGAATATAGATATAGATATGTATGTAGATATAGATATGTATGTAGATATAGATATAGATATGTATGTAGATATAGATATGTATGTAGATATAGATATAGATATGTATATAGATATAGATATGTATGTAGATATAGATATGTATGTAGATATAGATATGTATGTAGATATAGATATAGATATAGATATGTATGTAGATATAGATATGTATGTAGATATAGATATGTATGTAGATATAGATATGTATGTAGATATAGATATAGATATGTATGTAGATATAGATATGTATGTAGATATAGATATGTATGTAGATATAGATATGTATGTAGATATAGATATGTATGTAGATATAGATATGTATGTAGATATAGATATAGATATGTATGTAGATATAGATATGTATGTAGATATAGATATAGATATGTATATAGATATAGATATGTATGTAGATATAGATATGTATGTAGATATAGATATGTATGTAGATATAGATATAGATATAGATATGTATGTAGATATAGATATGTATGTAGATATAGATATAGATATAGATATGTATTTTTTTTATTTGTTTCCTCCTTACAGTAACCCTGCAAGAAGGGAGTTTATTATTGTCTGCAAGTCTCATGCAACAATGAGCATACCACTTGCATTTGCATATTAACATATTTTGTTTTGTTTTAGCACTTTCCTCCGAAGGAAAGTAGCTATTGAGGTTGGACTCATGACGGAATTTTTGAAAAATTTCTTCAAATCTTTATCGATCCTACCTAGTAGACACCGAAAATGACCCCCGTTAAAATTTATATATATCTATATATATATATATATATATATATATATATATATATATATATATGCATATATATATATATATATGTGTCTGTTAACACGATAGCAGCCAGAGTTTTTGTTTTTTCGTCACGAAACTTGGTATATAGCATTAAATTAGCAAACGATTGAACGAGTTCGTTAACCACCAAAGTCGGTCCACCGGAAGGGGGGGTTTACCCCGAACCCAAAACACTTATTTGACTATGTCAGCCGTAATATTTGTTATATTTCAACGAAACTTGGTATTCGTAGTGTTAATATAGAGAGAAAAGTGAGATATAAAAATGAACTAAATCGGTTTATTAGAAGGGGGGGTTTACTCCGGACCCACAATACCAATTCGCCACTACCAGCCGTGATTTTTGGTATATTTCGACGAAACTCGGTATTCGTAGTGCTAATCCACAGGTAAATATGTGTTGTAAAAATAAACGAAATCGGTTCATTAGGAGGGGGGGGGGTTTACTCCGGACCCACAATACCAATTCGCCACTACCAGCCGTGATTTTTAGTATATTTCGACGAAACTCGGTATTGGTAGTGGTAATCTACAGGTAAATATGTGTTGTAAAAATAAACTAAATCGGTTCATTAGAAGGGGGGGTTTACTCCGGACCCAAATTCCTAATATACTCATACCGGTCGTAATTTCTGCTGTATTGTAACGAAACGCGGTATACGTCGTGGGTAATTCATGAGAAAGAAGTGTTGTAAAAATGAGCTGAATCGGTCAATCGGAAAGCGGGGGTTTAATTTGTAATATATTTCAATCGAAAAGCCGGCAGACGTAGGTTCACAAAGCCGCCGCAAGGAGCGCTTTCTACCACTAGAGGGACTGTATCCTGTTCCTGCGTTAGATCAAAATACGATAATATGAGTTTTTTTGTATTTATTACGTAGTGTAGTAGGTACCATGTGTAACATAACTCTGGAAGCAAATTAATAATTGATCAGTTAGTCATTACAAAATGAGAACTATTCACGTTTTTATTTTATTTATGTAGGATATTTTAAGCAAATTGTTCTGGAAAGCAGTCTACACTACCCAAATTCTGAGGAAAGTGCTTAGTTATGCAGCTCCTGCGTGACGGACTTTTTTAGACATATTATTAGTTTAAGTTAAAATTTAAAAGTTTACAAATTAAAACTATGCAAAATATAACGATTGGAGAAAATTAACAAAAGAACAGAATATAAAATGACGTAAAACAAAAACATGAATAATAAAGAATCAATGAATAAGTAGAAAAATTAAATTTTAGTATTACCACATAAAATGCTTAATACCACGGTTTATTTGTAATAGGGATTCAATCTTCCCATTGCCATGTAAAGCTGCTCAGCAAATTCTCTTAATGCCTTATTATGGCACATAAACAGAGGTTGTTCTGGTGATGGCCAGACTCCGTCTTGCATTCAATCTTCCCATTGCCATGTAAAGCTGCTCAGCAAATTCTCTTAATGCCTTATTATGGCACATAAACAGAGGTTGTTCTGGTGATGGCCAGACTCCGTCTTGCATTCAATCTTCCCATTGCCATGTAAAGCTGCTCAGCAAATTCTCTTAATGCCTTATTATGGCACATAAACAGAGGTTGTTCTGGTGATGGCCAGACTCCGTCTTGCATTCAATCTTCCCATTGCCATGTAAAGCTGCTCAGCAAATTCTCTTAATGCCTTATTATGGCACATAAACAGAGGTTGTTCTGGTGATGGCCAGACTCCGTCTTGTATTCAATCTTCCCATTGCCATGTAAAGCTGCTCAGCAAATTCTCTTAATGCCTTATTATAGCACATAAACAGAGTTTGTTCTGGTGACGGCCAGACTCCGTCTTGCATTCAATCTTCCCATTGCCATGTAAAGCTGCTCAGCAAATTCTCTTAATGCCTTATTATGGCACATAAACAGAGTTTGTTCTGGTGATGGCCAGACTCCGTCTTGTATTCAATCTTCCGATTGCCATGTAAAGCTGCTCAGCAAATTCTCTTAATGCCTTATTATAGCACATAAACAGAGTTTGTTCTGGTGACGGCCAGACTCCGTCTTGCATTCAATCTTCCCATTGCCATGTAAAGCTGCTCAGCAAATTCTCTTAATGCCTTATTATGGCACATAAACAGAGTTTGTTCTGGTGAAGGCCAGACTCCGTCTTGCATTCAATCTTCCCATTGCCATGTAAAGCTGCTCAGCAAATTCTCTTAATGCCTTATTATAGCACATAAACAGAGTTTGTTCTGGTGACGGCCAGACTCCGTCTTGCATTCAATCTTCCCATTGCCATGTAAAGCTGCTCAGCAAATTCTCTTAATGCCTTATTATGGCAAATAAACAGAGTTTGTTCTGGTGACGGCCAGACTCCGTCTTGTATTCAATCTTCCCATTGCCATGTAAAGCTGCTCAGCAAATTCTCTTAATGCCTTATTATAGCACATAAACAGAGTTTGTTCTGGTGACGGCCAGACTCCGTCTTGTATTCAATCTTCCCATTGCCATGTAAAGCTGCTCAGCAAATTCTCTTAATGCCTTATTATAGCACATAAACAGAGTTTGTTCTGGTGACGGCCAGACTCCGTCTTGCATTCAATCTTCCCATTGCCATGTAAAGCTGCTCAGCAAATTCTCTTAATGCCTTATTATAGCACATAAACAGAGTTTGTTCTGGTGACGGCCAGACTCCGTCTTGCATTCAATCTTCCCATTGCCATGTAAAGCTGCTCAGCAAATTCTCTTAATGCCTTATTATAGCACATAAACAGAGTTTGTTCTGGTGACGGCCAGACTCCGTCTTGCATTCAATCTTCCCATTGCCATGTAAAGCTGCTCAGCAAATTCTCTTAATGCCTTATTATAGCACATAAACAGAGTTTGTTCTGGTGACGGCCAGACTCCGTCTTGTATTCAATCTTCCCATTGCCATGTAAAGCTGCTCAGCAAATTCTCTTAATGCCTTATTATAGCACATAAACAGAGTTTGTTCTGGTGACGGCCAGACTCCGTCTTGCATTCAATCTTCCCATTGCCATGTAAAGCTGCTCAGCAAATTCTCTTAATGCCTTATTATAGCACATAAACAGAGTTTGTTCTGGTGACGGCCAGACTCCGTCTTGTATTTAATCTTCCCATTGCCATGTAAAGCTGCTCAGCAAATTCTCTTAATGCCTTATTATAGCACATAAACAGAGTTTGTTCTGGTGACGGCCAGACTCCGTCTTGCATTCAATCTTCCCATTGCCATGTAAAGCTGCTCAGCAAATTCTCTTAATGCCTTATTATAGCACATAAACAGAGTTTGTTCTGGTGACGGCCAGACTCCGTCTTGTATTCAATCTTCCCATTGCCATGTAAAGCTGCTCAGCAAATTCCCTTAATGCCTTATTATGGCACATAAACAGAGTTTGTTCTGGTGACGGCCAGACTCCTTTTTGTTTCACAATTGTCCTTTGTAATTTTGTCCGTTCCTGTATTAGTAGTCGGCAGTCGTATACTAAGTGTTGGTAAGTTTGTTCCGTAAGAAAGTCGCATGGACAAGTGTTTCTGTTTGTGATTTTGAAACGGTGTAAGTAAGAGTTCATTGATCCATGGCCTGTGACAAGTTGTGTTGTGTAAAAATCAGTCATAGTTTGTTTTTTTGTTAAATATGTTTGAATTTGCGGTATGAATAGCTTTAAGTGTGTCCCTTTGTTAGTATTTGTCCAGCGGTTTTCCCAAGTTTGTATAGTCTTAGTTTGTAACATATATTTTAAGTATTTTTTCGATATCTTATCATAACAAACTGGTAACTGGGGACTCTTTGCGGCAGCTTTAGCCGCTTTATCAGCTAATTCGTTCCCCATATTTCCAGAGTGTCCTCTTATCCACTTAAAATATATGTTTATGTTAATGTTTTGTATTTCTGTTACATGTTTCCTTATTTCTTCTGTTAGTGAGTCATGTATCGAACGATTAGTCAGTTTTTGTAAGGTCGTCTTGCTGTCTGTGTATAAAATTGCATTATTATAGTGTCTGTATTTGGTCTTTATTAGTCGCAAACTTTCAAGTACTGCGTATTGTTCTGCTTGTATGTTTGTACAGTATTTTCCCAGTCTGTATTTATGTACGTCTGTGGGTTCGTCGTTAATAAATACCACTGAAGCACAGCCTACGTTTTCACCTTCCTTACTTCCATCAGTGTAAATTGTTAATTCTATGTTGTTATTTTTGTAAGGACCTTTAAAAATTGGAAAATCAGATGGGTGAAGCCACTTTGCAACTTGCAATTCTTTTTCAATTTGACTATTTCTGAAATCGTCTACGTTTTCTGAGGTTTTAAGAAGTTTATATTGGGCTGTATATTGTTTTGCAATTAATTCTATAGGTACTATTTTCGCTATGACGCAGGCTGCTTCATACGACACTGTTTTAAAACCCTTTATCATTTTAATAGCCATCAATCTTTGTACTCGTTGTAATTTCATTAAATTGTGTTTTTTAGCAAGTCCAGATTCCCAGATATTAATATCATAGGATAATGATGGGAGTACGGCTCCTTTATACAATATATGTAATGCTTCTGTGTTTAGTCCCCATGTATTCTTTGCAGCGATTGTCAGATTATTTAATAATTTTGTCTGTAGTCTGTCAATGTGTGCATTCCAGTTTAGTTTTCTGTCTAATGTTATTCCTAAATATTTCAATGTTTCAACCTGTTGAATGTTTTGTCCTTGTGATTTTACATGTATTTGTGGGTGAATTCTTTTATGTGTAAATATAATGAAAGATGATTTTTGAATATTTAATGTTAACTTATGTTGGTCCGCCCAGTCATCAATAATACTTGTAATTACGTTAATATTGACTTGCAGCTTTTCGAATATTTTAGATTTACTTAGTATTAATATGTCATCAGCATACGCTAAAATAGTTGTGTCTGGAGGTAACTTTATCTTTAACAAATTATTTACAATTAGATTCCATAGTAATGGCGAAAGGCTAGATCCTTCAGGCGTTCCTAGTGTTTGAAATTTGTGAAATTTCATATTTGGTGTTATGATAAAGGATTGTCTGCCTTGTAAGTAATTTTTAATAGATCTATATATATTGTTAGGACAATTGGAATTAGCTAAAGAATTTAAAATTGATGGCCACCATGCATTATCAAATGCTCCTTTAATATCTAATGATATGAGAACTGTATGTGATTTAGTGTTTTTGGCTTCAGATATGAATTGTAGTGTACTGTGTAATGCATCTATTGTTGATTTTTGAGAGGTAAATCCAAATTGATTGATATGTAAGAGCGAGTTCGAGAACAAATAATGAGATAATCTGGAATGAATTATTTTTTCCAAGACTTTACCAGCTGTAGGAATTAAAGAAATGGGTCGAATCGAGGAAATATCATTCTTGCATTTTCCGGGTTTATTTAGAAGAATTACTTTAGACTTTTTCCATATTTCGGGGAAAATACCAAATTTGAAACAATTTTTGTATAATTCATTGATAAAAATTGGGAAACAATTATATAAATGTAACAATTCAAAAATGTATATAATATAGATATGTATATAGATATAGATATGTATGTAGATATAGATATGTATGTAGATATAGATATGTATGTAGATATAGATATAGATATAGATATGTATGTAGATATAGATATAGATATGTATGTAGATATAGATATGTATGTAGATATAGATATAGATATGTATGTAGATATAGATATGTATGTAGATATAGATATAGATATAGATATGTATGTAGATATAGATATGTATGTAGATATAGATATGTATGTAGATAAAGATATGTATGTAGATATAGATATGTATGTAGATATAGATATGTATGTAGATATAGATATGTATGTAGATATAGATATGTATGTAGATATAGATATGTATGTAGATAGAGATATGTATGTAGATATAGATATGTATGTAGATATAGATATGTATGTAGATATAGATATGTATGTAGATATAGATATGTATGTAGATATAGATATGTATGTAGATATAGATATGTATGTAGATATAGATATATATGTAGATATAGATATAGATATGTATGTATATATAGATATTTATGTAGATATAGATATAGATATAGATATGTATGTAGATATAGATATGTATGTAGATATAGATATAGATATGTATGTAGATATAGATATGTATGTAGATATTGATATGTATGTAGATATAGATATGTATGTAGATATAGATATGTATGTAGATATAGATATGTATGTAGATATAGATATGCATGTAGATATAGATATGTACGTAGATATAGATATGTATGTAGATATAGATATAGATATGTATGTAGATATAGATACAGATATGTATGTAGATATAGATATGTATGTAGATATAGATATAGATATGTATGTAGATATAGATATGTATGTAGATATAGATATGTATGTAGATATAGATATAGACATGTATGTAGATATAGATATGTATGTAGATATAGATATATATGTAGATATAGATATAGATATGTATGTATATATAGATATTTATGTAGATATAGATATAGATATAGATATGTATGTAGATATAGATATGTATGTAGATATAGATATAGATATGTATGTAGATATAGATATGTATGTAGATATTGATATGTATGTAGATATAGATATGTATGTAGATATAGATATGTATGTAGATATAGATATGTATGTAGATATAGATATGCATGTAGATATAGATATGTACGTAGATATAGATATGTATGTAGATATAGATATAGATATGTATGTAGATATAGATACAGATATGTATGTAGATATAGATATAGATATGTATGTAGATATAGATATGTATGTAGATATAGATATGTATGTAGATATAGATATAGACATGTATGTAGATATAGATATGTATGTAGATATAGATATGTATGTAGATATAGATATAGATATGGATGTAGATTTTTTCCAAGACTTTACCAGCTGTAGGAATTAAAGAAATGGGTCGAATCGAGGAAATATCATTCTTGCATTTTCCGGGTTTATTTAGAAGAATTACTTTAGACTTTTTCCATATTTCGGGGAAAATACCAAATTTGAAACAATTTTTGTATAATTCATTGATAAAAATTGGGAAACAATTATATAAATGTAACAATTCAAAAATGTATATAATATAGATATGTATATAGATATAGATATGTATGTAGATATAGATATGTATGTAGATATAGATATGTATGTAGATATAGATATAGATATAGATATGTATGTAGATATAGATATAGATATGTATGTAGATATAGATATGTATGTAGATATAGATATAGATATGTATGTAGATATAGATATGTATGTAGATATAGATATAGATATAGATATGTATGTAGATATAGATATGTATGTAGATATAGATATGTATGTAGATAAAGATATGTATGTAGATATAGATATGTATGTAGATATAGATATGTATGTAGATATAGATATGTATGTAGATATAGATATGTATGTAGATATAGATATGTATGTAGATAGAGATATGTATGTAGATATAGATATGTATGTAGATATAGATATGTATGTAGATATAGATATGTATGTAGATATAGATATGTATGTAGATATAGATATGTATGTAGATATAGATATGTATGTAGATAAAGATATAGATATGTATGTAGATATAGATATGTATGTAGATATAGATATGTATGTAGATATAGATATGTATGTAGATATAGATATGTATGTAGATATAGATATATATGTAGATATAGATATAGATATGTATGTATATATAGATATTTATGTAGATATAGATATAGATATAGATATGTATGTAGATATAGATATGTATGTAGATATAGATATAGATATGTATGTAGATATAGATATGTATGTAGATATTGATATGTATGTAGATATAGATATGTATGTAGATATAGATATGTATGTAGATATAGATATGTATGTAGATATAGATATGCATGTAGATATAGATATGTACGTAGATATAGATATGTATGTAGATATAGATATAGATATGTATGTAGATATAGATACAGATATGTATGTAGATATAGATATGTATGTAGATATAGATATAGATATGTATGTAGATATAGATATGTATGTAGATATAGATATGTATGTAGATATAGATATGTATGTAGATATAGATATTTATGTAGATACAGATATGTATGTAGATATAGATATGTATGTAGATATAGATATGTATGTAGATATAGATATAGATATGTACGTAGATATAGATATGTATGTAGATATATATATAGATATGTATGTAGATATAGATATGTATGTAGATATAGATATGTATGTAGATATAGATATGTACGTAGATATAGATATGTATTTTTTTTTTTTTTTTTTTTTTTTTTCCTTCTAAAAGTACCCCTTTTAGAAGGCCGTTTATTGTACTACATGCATCATACAAGATACAGTATATCACATGTATGTAAATATGTATGTAGATATAGATATAGATATGTATGTAGATATAGATATGTATGTAGATATAGATATGTATGTAGATATAGATATAGACATGTATGTAGATACAGATATGTATGTAGATATAGATATGTATGTAGATATAGATATAGATATGTATGTAGATATAGATATGTATGTAGATATAGATATGTATGTAGATATAGATATGTATGTAGATATAGATATTTATGTAGATACAGATATGTATGTAGATATAGATATGTATGTAGATATAGATATGTATGTAGATATAGATATAGATATGTACGTAGATATAGATATGTATGTAGATATAGATATAGATATGTATGTAGATATAGATATGTATGTAGATATAGATATGTATGTAGATATAGATATGTACGTAGATATAGATATGTATGTAGATATAGATATAGATATGTATGTAGATATAGATATGTATGTAGATATAGATATGTATGTAGATATAGATATAGACATGTATGTAGATATAGATATGTATGTAGATATAGATATGTATGTAGATATAGATATAGATATGTATGTAGATATAGATATGTATGTAGATATAGATATGTATGTAGATATAGATATGTATGTAGATATAGATATGTATGTAGATGTACATATGTATGTACACATTTAAAATTCGTCCTACCCTGGAACTGGTGAAATTGATTAATTGCTGATGATGCAGCTAAGTAAAGTACTGGATTAGCTTTAAAATGACAGCAGAATCAATACTCTAGGACTTGTATAACCGGAATGTCTGGCCTATCTTATCACTCGCCTCACTGTGCGCCGCGATCAGATATCGCTGACCTCCGCGATACAGATCGCGCTCTCTGTGTCCGACCCTTTAATGCATCTTAGTAATAAATAAATTAGTAATTGTTTATAATAATCCCAGATATTATCCGACCGCATTTTAAACATTTATTAACATCTTCATTTGACGTGTCTACATTTGGAATTAACGGCTACTTAGATTGTTGAGTAGTTTTCGGAAAGGAAGATAAGTCCCGTATTTAAGGCAAAGGATGTTTGGCGAAACT